>BSBK01001211.1:0-332500 GCA_027943335.1 Chamaecyparis obtusa | reverse complement strand
ATCATTCAGTTTAATACATATAAGTATATTTACTTTAAAGTTTTAAACAAATATATAATCAATTTTCTTATTTACCTGATTGACAGATCCACCAGAAGAACCTTGAGCACTCATTGCTTAGAATCGTTCAGCCACGATTGTATAGCCTTGTTGGTAGCCTATTTTCTTGTCCTCTTTTGAAATCTTTTGTTTGAACTCTATTAGCACAAGAAAGTTTCTATGTCTCTGTAGGTATTTTTCCCATTTTCCTGCCAAAACCCTAGGCAAATATTCAAAAATCTAGTCGTTTGCAAGAAAAACCCTAAGTGTGCCCTAGCTTTGTTCTAATTTCATGTTACTTTTTCGGGCCACTTAAAACATCATAAGACATGTGCATTAAATTTTATTCACTCTGGCAGCTTTTATTTTCCTAAGTCTTCAGCACCCAGCTTTAATATTTTTTCTAAAGTCCATCGGTGTGATTTTTCCTAAGTCAAGCCCTTTAATATTTCCTATAGTTTCTAACCTTACTTCTTTCCTGGGCCCAACTTTCTGACACTATTTCAATCCAATGATGGGTGTAAGATCTTATGGAATGTATCAGAGGTTTGCAAAGTTGCTCCAGCCATTGATTCTCTTTCATGGCAAAGGATTTTCAATATAATGGGTCCACATGCCAGGTGTGCTTAGTCAGCACTTTCTCATTGGTCCACATATTAATGACTTAGAATATTGTCAGTGGGACCTATCTTAGATATTTTTAATCGATGGTCGGCATATGATCACATGGAATATCCTTTCCCCATGCAATCTTACACCCATCGTCCAATTAGATGCTGAGGGAAGAGTGGGTCCTATGTCAGAGGTGACTGGGCAGAGGTAACAAATGGTTTGATAAAATCTAGCAGTTTGCAGCCAGGCCCGAGGGTATCAAAGTTTTTTGGTGGCACTGATAAAGTCTTTAGTGTTTGCACATTCTCATAATTGTTTGGTGGAGTTCTAAACTTTCAGCGAATGGGCGAATAGGTGTATTCACTGGATCTCAGATTTGTTAGCAATGTTCTAAATTTCTCAATGAATAAGTGAATGGTTTCAGTCACTAGTTCGCTAAATAACTAAAGGGTGAAGTTTTAAAAAGGATTTGGTGAATACGCGAATAAAGGTCTTTGCACATTCTCAGAATATGACCAAGGGTTAACACATGATTCAACGATTCGGTGAAGTTCTTTGTTCGCTGAATCATTTGACTTAACCACAGTCAAAGAAGGCATTAAGAGACTTAAATTTTTCCCTTCAGTTTCATATTCATGAAGTAACCTAGCGGGGTTCTAAATCTTTTAACAATTCAGCGAATACGTGTTCGTTGAATCTCTAGATAAAGTGGCAGTGTTTCAAATTTTTTAGCGAATTGGTGAAATGTCTTTGGTCACTAATTCACTAGATAATTAGTGGTCCCTCAATTTTCTTATGTTTTCACCAATTTTCTAGGAGTAACTTGAGGTTAAGAAGGGACTTCACGATTTAGCGAATGCAGTCATTCGCTGAATCATTTGATCTAACATGGGTTAAGTAATGTATTAAGTGACTTAGAATTTCTTGCGGTCATGTATTCGCCAAATGGGTCAAAGAGTTAAGGTTTTCCAAGAATAGTGGGACCATCTAGTGATTCATAGCTGAGGTGTCATGTTTTGATTGGTTGAGCTGGAAAGAAGTAAAGACACGTCAATGGGCTGAAGAGATTCTAAGGGATGCAGAGATAGAGGATCTAACGGTTGTCTGATGTTCGCATAGAATCTTTTGAGGCTATGCAAACTTATGACAACCATTCATTTTAAAGCTTATGAAGAAGTGGGTCTAGTATGCCGATTCATCACTGACATGCTCCATTCTGATTAGGGATTTTTTAAGTGGTGAATATTCACCAATTGGCGAATATGTCACGATCGGGTGATAGAAATTGGCGAATAAAACAATCAAATACAGGTCGGATTATTTGCCCAGATTTTATAAAATGGTCATATAGTGGTCGGAATGTTCACCACTATTATTACATAATTTCAGTTTGGTAGTTGGGTTCTTTGCCCATATTTCTCTTTACTGTTTACTCTTATTCGCCACAGATTAAATTAAATGTCTCTTTCGAGGATCATCATTCACCAAATTCCCATTTTCCTATGTGAAATTTTTATTTGTCCTAGGACCCAATTCGCCATGCATCACATGCAATGGGGTCCCAAGTTCCCGCTCTATTCGTCCACTTGATTACTTGAAATTACACCGGGTTCACCAAATATTAGTTCTTATCATATGTAATGGTTGGCCCATTCACCAAAATAGATGATGCCGATTATGAGTCAAAATCTGATGGCTGATATGAAAATGGTTTATTTGTAGTTGTCTATTTAAGATATATGAGTTTCATTATTGAAACATGGTGAAAAGAAGGAGCCTTCGAGAGATTTTCATTTAGTACTTAGTAGCATAATAATTCAATTGATTATGAGCTTAGAGCTCACAATTGCGATCGGTAGCGAACCGGAATGACTATGACTACGAGTTCGTAGTATTTTATTGCAGCCTTAATTTGATGGAGATGTCATAGTCAAATTTAAATAGGAAGAGGACTAATGAAGGTGGAGATGTCCAAGAGAGGGAAATGAAATGTAGAAATATATCTTCATACTTTGGCGGGGGTAGATGCAACAGTGTTGGTCAAAGTGAGGAAGGTACATTATCAAAGGAACCTGTACAATCTCAACCTACACAGGAGTCTATTCAACAAATTGGGGAGCCTAATAAATCTGGTGATGAAGTTGTAGAACCTGATATCTCTAATGAAGATGACCTTGATGAAGAATATCCAATAAATAACCAGTCCCAGGATGAATCAATCAACTTTGGTGATGATGATGGTGCAATTAATAGTAACACTAAAGGGAGAGGAAAATCGAAAGAAAAAAATGATCATCAATGGGAGATGGCCAGGAGATTTAAATTTGATTGGGTAGAAAAGTATCCATTCATTGAGCCCGTGGACAATCCAATTGTAGGTGAGCCACTAGTAGAATGCAGATGTATGATTTGTAGTTGGAAGTATAAAAAGGAAAAGCGGTTGCAGCTTAAACTAGACACCATAGAGAAACATGTTGGTAAGATTTACGAAACCTCAACTGTAGATGGAAGGGAAATAAAAGTGGTAAGATATAAAAAAAAGGAGCAATGTCAACATAAAAGGAATGCTGAGGAATATTATTTGTTTCAGAAATTTAAGACGAAGCCTGGTGAAGTTCAAGGTTCTATTAATGCTATTTTTGCAAAAGCAAGTGAAGTAGAAGAATGCGAAAAAGCTGTTCAATTAAGTAATGTTTTCCATATTTTGAGTAGAGGGCGTCCAATGATAGACTATCTAGAAATGAGTGGTTTGTTACACTTTCTGAAAGTTCCTAACTATCCTGTCAGTCATTGGTCGATAAACAGTGGATGGGAATGGGCAAGTTGTATTGCGCAGGTTGAAATAGAGGATGTACAAAGAAAAATAAAAGAGTCAACCTTTATTGCATTGTCCTTAGAGGAAGTTACGGCAATAGATAATACATCATGGGTATGCATGTATGTTTATACTATAAAGAATAATGTCCGCCAACCACATCTACTAACTGTTGCTAAATTGAGAGACAATGCGACAGTAGAAACTTTATTTCAGTTAGTAAAGAGCCATTTAATTGAATATGGAGCTATGGATGAATTGACAATAGCAAAGAAGTTGATCTGCATTGGAGCGGATGGAGCTTCAATAATGCAAGGTCAAAGGAATGGTCTTTGCACAAAGATGCAGGCTTCTTGTTCACCATATGTTGTTGGCATTCATTGTATGGCCCACAGGATGAATCTTGCTTTTAGAGTTGTGAAGAAGTTTCCTTCAGTAAACAAGGTTGAAGATTTAGTAAGAGAGTTGTACGCATATTTTTGTCGAAGTCCCAAACATTTTATTGAATTTCAACACTTTGCTGATGGAATTACCAATGGAAACAAGCTTCTTAAATATTTTGATACTAGATGGATCTCTTTGGATGGACTAGCGCATCGAGTATTTTCTGAATATCAATCTTTGATTGGATTGATGTACGAAAATCGGGACAATGCAGAAAATCAAAGATGTGGTGACCTTCTTCGGAGGTTGAGCAATTTAGAGACATTTTTGACTTTGGCATCTCTTCTTCCCATGCTAGAAGAAATGATGTTAATTATGAAAAAAGCCCAGCAAAGAGCCATGTATATTGCAGAATATGCTCACTTGCGTAAAATGTCATGCCAAGCCCTTGATAGTCTCTATCGTATTGACCTAAATTTATCCGATGATAGATTTAATCACTGGTAGAAACTAATAGATTTGGATGATCCTGATAATTATTTAAAGATCATTGAAAATGGATATTTATGTGTTTGTGTAAGGGGATTTCAGATACCAATGTACTACAGTGCCCCAAAGAAGCGAGCTACAAGAGTTACAAGGGAAGAGTTTACCAAGATCATCGAGTCGATAACAACTAATGCAAGGGACATAGCCTATAGAGTTTCCTCTAAAATAAGATCATGACTCCCATATGATCAACTACTTAAGGCCATGGCAATTATGTTTCCTCAATATTGGTCCTTCAACTCTAAGGAAGATTATCGTAAAAGGCTGTTGACTTTGATAAAGGAATTTTGCAAATCTGTAGAATTCAATGGAGTGACTATCAAAGGAATATTAGATGAGGGTCTTCTTAGACAACAATCAGGCACCTTTGTAAGGACTATGAAGCATCAATATCAATTAATGCATAACCCACATGAAGAGGGCTCGGCAACAAAGCTTTGGACAAAACTAAAATAGAGCACAATGTTGCATGAAGAAATTTCAGAGTACTTCAAGCTTGCTGATCTATGTCAAACCACGATATTGGGTTTAGTGGAGGATGAGAGAGTTTTCAGTGCTTTGGGCTTCCTAAAATCAAAGCTAAGAAACAAACTAGACAAGAATTTGGAATCATGCTTGAGGGTATACACATCTAGGTATGATGTCAATACTTTTCCTTATCAAAAAGCAATGGAAATTTGGAAGAAAAGATGCAAAAGAATAGGGGTGGGCAACACCATTAACCAATCTCCTACACTGACTCCAAGTGGGACAAGTACAGTTGGCAGTGGCACTGGCAATGGGATTGGGAGTCATAGAAGTGGAGGTCAGAGTGAACTTGAAGAAGACACAAACAAAAATGAAGAGAACAATGAAGCAACTGCAATACTAGAATTGGATGATGATGATGACACAAAGATGAATTGGCAAATTTAGGAAATTTTTGTTAAATTAGCAGTGGCAACCAATAGGTATTTTTTGAACTTATTAACTACTATATGATATCCTATCATTCAATGTTCATTTTAGAAAAGAAAGAATGTATTATGTTTCATCATTAAAATTTGAGAACAAAGAGTATTATTACTATAGAGTGTAGTTTATATCATGTCATCAATGATCATTCATATTTGAATTTGAAATTCCTAAATGAAATTTTGTATTCCAATAGCATATAATAGAGTAATTTTGTATTCTTAGTTAAACTCAACTAAGAATAAATGAATAAAATAGAGTAACTCAACATACATTGAATTGGAAAACATGAAAATTAGATAGAATCATAGAGCACAATTTGTTTTGTATTCATTTGCAATATATTACAATTTAAAGTAGTTCAAAATTTAGAGCAATCTTTGTAGGCCACTCCAAACATCCTCTGATGGCAGAACAATTTGGTTCATAGTATAGTCACACTCCTGCAACTTCGTTAGCAATTCATATTTGGAAGTGTGACTTGACAACACTGTTGATTCTAAAAGTCCATTCAAAGTTCTCACTGGTTTGATGAAATCCAAGAATGCATCATAAGAAATGTCTGTAGGGAGAAAGCGTACATTAGTATTTATTTTGTCTTGCAACCTTGTTTTGTAATTTTCTCATCCAATGAACTAATTTGCTTCAAATCCCTTAGGCAAACCAAGACTTTCCATTTTCGCTTTCCTTTGTTCCATCTTTGTGATCTTCTGCTTAGCTTTGTCATCCAATTCCTATGCTTCCCGTAGCTTCTCACATTTGTGAATGATACTTGATACCTTTACTGATGCATCAAGGTGGTTGCTAATTCCCTTGTTTGATAGATAACTATCACTCTTACTGTAGGGTTGTTGCATAATATCTTTTGCTATCTTTCCTTTGTTGACAACATCCATGTTTTGTTCAATGTTGTTTTGGAGCTTCAAGTAACATACTCTCATACTTTGAAGCATTTCAAACCAGTCATACAAGTGATTAGACATCGCCAATATTTGGCCTCAAATGTGTTCTTTTGTAATCTTCACTAAATTATGACTAGTATCTGTTAAAGTCTTAATTGTACAATTGGCCTTCTTTAGTTCTTCTACCATTTTTTCACAATTGTTTTTCTCTTCTACTAATTTTTGTTCCCAATGATTGGCTTTATCCACCTGAGAGGCAGCATTACTCTCCAGATTTTTAAATAACTTTTCTAAACTGACTCTTTCTTCGTCAAGTTTTTTTATCATTTCTACCAATTTTCCCCTCAATTCCTGTTCCTTCACTTGCTCCTGTGCCAATTTTCCCCTCAGTTCCTTCAGTTCCTATTCCTTCAGTTTCACCTGATCCTACTCCTGTTCCTTCACTACCACCTCAACATGTCCTTGCTCTGTATCTGCTGATTTTTTAATCTTTTTTTGCAATTCTTTCAAACTATTCTCTGAAGCTTTCCTCTTTGCTTTTTCATTGCCAATGTCTACCTGTAACTTTTCTATATTTTTCTCGAGCTTTCTTTTCTCTCTTTCCACCTTTAGCAGTGCACTATAGACCACTTGGTTTGTAGACTTTGAGACATTGATTTTGTCCACATTTTTTACTTTGGAAAAATCCATTTAGAGAGTGCTAACTTCAAATTCAGAGTGATCTATCTAACTCTCTAGTGGGTTTCCATCTTTGTTTGGTGGAATAACAACCATGAACTCCATCATGTCTCTCTTTGGGTCATATGTTGGAAAAACCTTGTTGGATGTAGGTTGTTCCTATGTAGCTACAGTAAGGGCACCAGACTCCAATGCCTTCTTTGATTCCTTATTCTTTGTTTTTTTTTCTGCAAAATTATTATAGAAATCCTTGTAATGAAAATCTAGTGTTACAGAAGGATTTGAATGTTTGAAAGGTGAAGAAGAGACAGAGCTTGCAATGGCTATTGATCTAACTAATGCTCTTTGAGGATTTGAAATTCTATAGGGTTTTGCTGAATCTGAAATTGGCAACACTTCTTTATGATCTAATGTCATTGTTCTGGAACTGGAACTGGAAAGGGAAAACTTTTGCTTCTTGACACTATCTTCTTGTATGGGATTCTGTGTAGATTCTAGTGGCCTCTTTAGAGAGGGAACTTGTTCTATAAGGTGCCCACTCCTACCAATGCCAGTCCCACAAATGCCACTAGTACTACCACTAGGTCCACTATCAGAGCCAAGTCCTACACCACGATCATAAGCAGTTTTTTCTATTTGAATTGTATTCCAGATGCCTTCTCTTGTGGGACCCAAACCACCACCTTTATAACCCATTTTTTCAAGAATGACTGCCCCTTTTCTATATACATTTTTCTGGTCCTCGGAGATTGCACAGTGACTCCCAGTCTATGGAGTACATGCATTATCAATATCATGATCATCTGGATCACTACTCTTAGTGTCATATGTGGAGTTAGGATGCTCCATATTCCACAATTTGCTAAACTCTATATCCTTGTCTATGTCATCTAGATCTGCACTAGTCTTTGGTTCACCAAGAGCCTTTCTCATACTCCAAAAATCATCCATTTTCATTCTAGTCCATTTTCTATCCTTACAAGCTTCTGCTATTCTCTTTTTTATTTTTATGTTTGATGGTTGAGCAGCTTTGTTGTAGAAATTGAAGGACATCCTAGGCTTTACAATGTCCTGATTTATTGTTGTCATAATTTGTGATGACAACTGGAAACTTTCTCCATCTCTTTTCTAACGTCATCCTAGCTATCCTTGTTTTTGAACTTTTCTAGCAATGGTTTAATTTCATGTTCAAATAAGTTTGTAGAGTTCTTATTAGCAACAAGCCTTTCTTGAATGACGTTGAGTGGATCATACTTCCAGTACCACTCTAAATCAAATTGAAAAATATCTTAAAAAAATTGTGCCACTTGGAAAGCCTTTCTCTCAAATGTTAACCCTCCAATTGAGAAAGGTAAGGAAGGGAATATGCTCTTCTTCGATTGGCTAGAGAAGAGTCTATCTGTGCTCTCTAGTTGTACTACATATTCTATTGCAAAAACCCTATCTGTCACATACATTGGAAGTTTGTGGGGTTGCAGTTCTGATTCGTAAAACCTTAGCACAGTGTAATCTTCCATTAAGTACCAGTCAGCCAATTGAGTTGTGCTTCCAAGTTGGATGCAATCCCTACATGAAGTAGACAATCTAGGCATTGGAGTGCTTGTTATTTCTTTGTACAATGGGGCCAAAAAGAAGTCTACAAAATTACTATAATTCCTTCTATTATCATACAATCTTATCTGATGTGTCCAGTTATATATTGGATTTGGAGTACCTATCCCCCTCTGAATTTCAAGCTTGTTGCCATTGCTCATTAATATTGCAGCATTCTTGGCTAGCAGAAGATAGCACAAGTAGGTTGTGAACCTAAATGTCTTAGAATCGCCTCTTTTAATCAATGCTAATTGCTCTTGCATCGATTCAACCATGTGTCCAACAAAATTATATCTTACTGGTTCATTCAGACAATGGATATCCCAAATGAATTGAAGAATGCTGGCACTCACTTCCCTATTGTTTTCCAGTCCCAGGCAAAATGATAGCGAGGATATAGTATCTTGAACCATGGCACAAAAACCTTAAAATCATAAGGAGGCTTATGGTTCTCACCCAATGAAGCCTTTTCCTCTGCAACTATTAGACCCTTTACAAATGAATTTTTTTTGTCTTGCAGGACTACCTCATATTGCTTTGCCAGCACTCCCAGGTTGATTTTGGCATTACAATTTTTTGGGTCAAACCCTAGGTCTAGCAAACTGACAAATTCTTCCTAGGTTATTGTTAAAATTTCTTCCTGAGTTTTTTTATTCACAATTGATTTTTTTTCTTCATCATAATTTTCTACACAAATCTTGACAATTTCTAGGCAAGGGAAAACTTCGGGTAACAACATGTTACCCAGACCAACATCCCAGGAAGCAACTTTATTGGTTATTGCACCTACCGCTGCATTAAATTTTATAAATTCAGACCTCCTTGGCCCAGTTGCATTACTGCACAATGTATGTTTAATTGCTATAACTCTCTTTTCACCTTCGATAACAGGATCATAAACATCGTGATACTCATCGATGAAACCAGGGATTTGTACTAGTTTTCTGAAGTCCATTACAGTTTTCCCTTCTGCTTTCCCTAGGCCTTGAGTTTTCACTTTCCCCATTGTTCTTCGAAAAAATTAAAAAAAAAAGATTCACAGATATTTACTAATAGTAATAATATCACAGATATTAACTAACTAATTAAGAAAACCCCAATAGAACATGCAAGAATTCAAATTTCAAAATCAAGTTAAACTTAGTACTTACCCGAAATTAAACTTTGAATTTTGAAGTTAGGATAGATATAAGTTCAAACGGCTAAGGCTCTCACAAATTACAATCTCGATTTCCAAATCTCCGGTGACGGTTCCCGTTCAACAGTTCTTTTTAACTTTGCTGCTACGAGTACGAGTCGATAGGTTTTAAAAAAGTAAATGTTAAAAAACTTTCGTTAAATGGTAAAGTAATCTTTCTACATCATACATGTGTAACGTAAATGTTTGTAATCTTTCTAAAACATTACACGTCAACTTTCAACGTGTCACGTTTCCAGAGCGAGTTTTCAGAAAAGCTTTTTGAAACCCATAGAACTTCTGAAATACAACTTCAGTCATTCATCTATCGTAATCTAACGATTGTCATGATTGGCTTGGGATAGAGATTTTGATCGATGGGTAGCATGTGATCGCATGGAATATTCTCTCCCCATGCGATCATGCACCCATCGTTTGATTAGATGCCATTGGTTTGTATGCAGTGGGACCACGTGATGATTCATCATTGAGTATGTGCATTGCTGCAATTGTGAGGGGCCCAATTCTTCATCATGTTAGTCATCGCTAGGTCAGGGAATGGAGAAAGTCTCTAGCAAATGGGAGTTTGCCTTTATTGCTAAATCTCAATGAGGGGGCCTAGTTTCTGAATGAGTCAGACGGTCTTGTCATGTCAGAGCATCAACGGTGGTTGCTAAAGCGTAAGGGAGTTGCCAGAGATATGTGAAATCATGACAACCATTGATTCTTCTTTATGGTGTAGGGTTTCAAACTATGGGCCATGGTGACATGTATGCACAAATGGCACTCCCCTATTGGCCGAAGGAAATAAAGAGATGGAGTGTGGTCAACAGGGCTTGGGCTAGAGATTTTGATTGACAGTTGGTGTGTGATCACATGGAATATTCTCTCCCCATGTGATCATGCACCCACCGTCTGATTAGATGCCTTTGGTTTGTCTGCAATGGAACCACATGATGATTCATCGTCGAGGTGTTAGGTTGTGATTGGCTGAGTTGGTAAAATGTTCAGTTGTCGCATGATCACATGTTAGAAATTTTTGACATGCAACCAAGTGACCGGTTACTTCTTGTGCTAGGTTTATTGGAGGGGAGGGCAGTGGTCCCGCTGGTGGTTATGTGGCATCCTGTGGGTGGCTGTCACATGATTGCATGTCAGAGTTTTCTGACATATGATCATGCGACTGGTTGACACCTGTTCCTTAGCCCGGTGGTAGATGGTGATGCAGCATTTTCCAATTGGTCGATGTGGCGAAGACATGGAAATTATCGATGGGCCCATGGTCAAAGGGGCTTGCGGGTTGGCCAGCGTGTTTCAAGATTTACGACTGGCATGACAGTTTGTCGCATGTTTGCATGAACCAATTTCATGCTTTGCGATCATGCAACAAACCCTATGTTTTGGTGGTGGCGGTCATACGGCAAGGTAGAAGGGTGACGTGGAGGTATGTCACATGTTCGCATAGCCCATTTCCTGGCTATGCGATCATGCGACAATTGTTCAAGCCTTAACTCTAAGATGAGATGATGTTTTACTTTTCATTCAAGCCTTAACTCTAACCAATTATTCTATCGAGGTAATGAATAGATTACACATATCTGTCAATACATTTCTTTAATTCTACAATTAATTCAAATTTCAAATCGATATCATAATAAATATACTTATTACATTGCTTTAATTCTACACATCGCCTATGGTAAATGGTAATATACTCAGTACATTACTTAAAACTTTACTTTATTTCTATCTAATAAATGCCAAATTAAGAATGATACTTTTCGAGCATATTGCTGGTCCTTATAACATTTACTGAAAACTATCGGTGGAAACATGACACGTGTCATGTTTCTGCCGATAGTTTTTAGTAAATGTTATAAGGACTAGCAATATGCCCGAAATTCATCTTTGGCTATTGATACGTATTAAATCCAACAGACGTTTGTCGTTTGAGTCTGACGTCATTTTCATAGTCATGGGTGATGGGACTGGGACTGTGGGACCCGATGCAACGTGTCAGTATTCAAATTTCCAATAACAAATAAATTAACAAATAAATTAATTCAACTATTTGGAAAATAATTTTGCCATTTTTTTATAAAAATGGTATCGGTTATTAAAATATTCGCCAACCATAACCCATATTTCAAAACATAATTCACCATCAATATTAATAAATTTATTTATAAAAAAAAATTTAATTGCCATTTTTTTATAAAAATTGTGTAAACTATTAAAAAATTCACCACCAAATATCCATAGATTGACGCATAATTCACAAACACTATTAAATTTTTTTCACCCAAATCACATGTGATTCGCCACAATTTTATACTTTTTCGGAGGGGGGGGTTCCTTAAAGTTATCCCTGATTCTGATTGGTTCGAAGGTTTTATGATGTGTAAAGTGATTTTTAAAGGTTTTTGTTGACTGTTGTAAGATTCTATGAGCCACTCGATCTGCCAGGAATAAGATAGATCAACGGTCCTATTTTGAACTCGAACCAGTTACCATTTTTATTCAAATTCAAAATTCCTGCAGGCTTTTTACTAGGGTTTTGACATAGAAAATTGTAAAATGAAGCGGTAGTCAGGAATTGAATTTTTCAGTACAGTTTGCAGTTGGGAAAGGATATAGAAGGTTTGAATTATAGCTAGAATCCGATTTTGTTCCTAATGATGCCGTGCCAGTTGAGTTTCCAGGGTTGAATTTTTGCAGAAGGGCATTCATTGCAGATGGATAACGTGATGATAAAATCAAATTTGTGAAGATTGAGCCAGGGATAGCATTGAAGACAAGAAGCATGTCAACTCAGTTGAAAATATCTCATCTATTTCAGTAGTGTAGTTATTATAAACCATTTGGGGTTGTTGTAAAGGTTTTTTAGGTTAATTTTTTGTAGCCCTAGAATGATCAGTTGCTTGTTGCATCTCTTGGTATAAAGGGATTTTTCATGATCATTCTAAGGGATTGGGAGTTTAGGTGTTAAAAAGATAGAAATTTTTTGAAACCCTAGCTTTTAGTTGTGTGTGTGAATTTTGTACCTGATCTATAAACACAACACTTTAGTAAAACATTAGAGGTTAGCTATAATCAAAATCGTGCAAAATTGAAATCTAATTTAACCAGGCGATTTATTGCCTTCTAGTAGGTGCGAGATTAATGTTCTCAGATTGTTATCGAGATCAGTGACCTAGATGACATCTAAATGAAAGATTTGAATGCAAAATTGATATGAAATATGAATGCAATTAATCTATTTTTTTGATATTTTCTATGCAATGATATGAAAATTTGATATGAATCTATCCTCAAATGAAAATTGATATGCTAAAATGATTTAACAATGATATGAAAAATAATCTAAATGAATGTAAAACAAACAAATTGATCTCATAATAGCCTTGATTCGCAATAAGCTTTGATTCTCCAAATTCCAATTCTTCAAAATAGTTGTGCAATTCGTAGATGACTTTGGCAAAGTAAGCTTGCAAAATTATGAGATTCTGTGGATGCAAATTTGAGAGATTAATTATGAAGAGCTGAGTCTTATTTTTATAGAAATCCAGGGCTTTGGAGGTGCATGGAAAAAAGCCATAAATCACTCAAATAACTCAGCTTGATTTTTGAGTTATTTTTAAATAATAGATAATTAAGTCACAAAAATCATGCAAAAGCACAGTTCAACTCAAATTAGAAGTTTAGATCAACTTTAAAACTTAAAAAGATGTTGAGTTTCAAAAAGCTAACAACTTGCATTGATTTCCCAATTTTGAGTTTAACTGGTCCTTTTATGTGCACATGGATAATTATGATTTAATAAATAAATAAAGTGATTTATGCTCAACTTAACTGATTTTTGAAATAAAATAATTAATTTATCGGTTAATTAACTATTTTATCAAACTTTTATTAAAAATTATATTATTAAATAATGACAACATGCTTTAATTAATTAAATAAAAATTTAATCAATTATTGATAGGATATTGGATTTATTGTCAAAATTAAATAATACAATTAATAATAGATAGAATTAAATTTAATTACACAATTAAGTGGCAAGATATTAAATCTAATTAATTAAATATGAAAATATTCAATTAATCAAACTTAGGATAAAAGTGATTTATTGCCAAATAATTATTAAATTAAAGATAATTAAGATAATTAGGAATATTGCTAGGAATATTTCCCGATGCAGAATTTAAGATAATCAATTAGGATTCGATGATGTTTAGATGTGCCTTAGATTAGGACTTCAATGTTGATTTCGTTTGATATGTTGATATAGAAGATTAATGAACTTATAGCCCATTTTCGGGGTATTACATTTTGCCGCTCTTTGAATTACTGTGCGAAGCGTAGTGGTTCAAAGATAGTCTGTGTTTGATAAAGATATGAAATTGATGTTTGAAATTGATAATTGATATGAGATAGAAGTTGATTCATATTGATTTGATATGGAGATAATAGGTCCTGAGTGACCAAAGATAGTGTTCACTGTAGCAGTGATGAACCTATGATTGCGAAAAAGTGTCAGAACGCCTGATTCCAAACCTTAGGATTGCAAAGAAGTGAGTGACTGGTTCTAGACTTGATTGTCTTAGCAGAACTAGTAGGTATCACATCTGAACCCTTCAGTTGCCGAAGAACCAAGGAAAGAACACTATGATCCGATGGTTGCAAAAACTGATATAGTTTACAAGATTAGGAGAATACTAGATTTATATAGATCTTGATGAATCTGATATGCCCCAAGTGATGATAGATTTTCCCCGAGCGATGAGGTCTTTTTTGATGAATCAGTAACTAGACGTGATTGTTTGTCTTGATCACTGATGAAAGATATTGATAGAAATTGATTTACAGACTTTGAATGATGTGCAATACCATGCCCCCTCCGGGATTAAAATTGAAATTTGACAAGAGAAGTCAGTGTTGAATAGTTCAGAAGCATGTTAATTGATTGGAAAAATGGTTATATACGTTCAAGAATGCATTCTGCATCGTTTGGAGGTCCAAAAGACTAAGTTTGACTAGGTTTGACCATGAGTTGACCATGGATGACCAAGTTGAAATTTTGATAGTTTGATGTAAGATAATCAGTTAAGTTGAATACTAGATGTCTGTGATGATTGAAGGTTGAATATGCAAGTAGTTAATAATATGAATGATCTCAGATTTGAATTTTGATCTTGAAAAAGGATTCTACTTGTTTCGTTGGAGGAACCTTCATGTGAGATTCAGCTCTTGTTAGACTTGAAGATGTGATTTGAAGAATCATTTAAGCATTGAAGTTCATTTAATCATTGTGAGATCATGCAAACATGCAAAATGCAAAGAGACATGCAAAATGAAATGCAACCTAAGACCTAGGACCTAGTCACTGATCATATGTCGATTTGTTATCATCATTGAACTTTTAGGTAACTGGATAAATCAATACAATGCCCACTAGCTATGAAACCATAGACATATGAATATCAATTTATATGCACAAGAATCAATACAACACCCACTGGTCAACAACCATGGATATATGAATATTGATTTTTTTTTCAAAATGTCAGATTAGATATAAGCACCAAGGCACAAACACCAGGATGACCTGAATATCTTGTCCATTTTGATATAGCAATTTGTATAAGCATCAAAACATAAACATCATGATGACCTAAATACACCTTGCATGATAAACACATCAAATAGGTAAGAGATTATTCTAAATCCAATGTGAATTACTCATAGTGACCCTTTATCGTTCACATCCTTAGGTAAGATTGCGTTTTATAGTAGGAGAAAGAACTCACTCAAAAAGACAATAGTTAGATCAAACTTCCTTGAATCATCTGGGTATCAATGGTCAAGGTACGTATGGCCATCCAATTCGAGATAGAGGCTCTTATAGTCAGACACCATTTCAATCCAAAATTTTCAAAGTTGTTATATTTTCACATACAAGCAGAAAACAAAGAAAAGATTATGCCCCCAGTCATCACTCTCTAAATCTTATAAAGCACATCATCGAAGAGCTCGAAGGGACACAATGTGAAAAAATCTCAATACCAATCAGTAAGCATACAAGGAGATAAAAGCATGAAAAGCATAGATTATTTTTAGTTTGTGTTTAATTGCATTGTTGTAGATGCAAAATCCTTTCTGGAGACAAGACAGACTTGACTGACTCAAATGAAGCTTCAAAGGACTCTGACTGGATATGAGATGTCTAAGATATACTAGAGGCCATAGGATATGACATTGATTGCCCCCAAGTTTTAAGAATTGATAGGATACAGATGCTTGAGCTGTGTGGTGTACAAACTGACTTATTGAAAACTGAAAATGCAGAAACAAACTGGGAGATATGTACAAACTAAAGCAAAATTGAAAGCGGGGAAAGACCAAGATTGCACTGATAGATGGAGCATTTTGAAACAAGTGGCATCCGTTTGCCGAGTTTTCACCATCTTGGAAAAGATTCTATTTTTGCTACCAAGGTGCCTATTTCTAAGTTTTCACCAAGGCACTTTTTCTCCTTTTTCATTTTTTTGTACTTTTCATTTTTCAATTTTTTTAAATTTTTGATATTTTTCAATTTTTAAAGATTTTTTTAGGACATTTTACCATAGACTGAATGCCTTAGGCATAGAATTTCTTAAGATGGAGAATGTTGATTGGTTCTCGGAGCTATTCTCCTTCAGTCATTGAGAGTTGATAGGCACCAGAGCTAAAAGTAGTAGTGATTACAAAGGGACCCAGCCAATTGGGTTCGAACTTCCCCTTGCGTTCTCGATGTGATTGATTTTTATGATTCTCTCTCAAAACTAGATCGCCAACCTGAAATTTTTTGTGTTTGAATTTCTGGTTGTAGCCTCTAGACATTCTCTTCTGATATACTCTGAGATGATCATACACTGCTTGTCTACTCTCATGTAGTAGTTCAAGTTCTTGTAACCTAGACACTCTATAGTTATCATCAGTTACTAGACATTGCATTTGAATTCTGAGTGATGGGATTTCAACCTCAATAGGTAGTACCACTTTAGACCCATAAAGTAAAGAAAAAGGTGTAACCCTAGTGGGAGTTTTGATACTTGATCTGATACTTGTTCTGATACTTGTTCTGATATTTGTTCTGATACTAGTTCTAATACTTGTTTTGATACTAGTTCTGATACTTGTTCTGATACTAGTTCTGATCTTGGTTCTGATACTTGTTCTGATACTTATTTGGATACTTGGTATACTTGATAGCATCCTTTTCCATTTCAAACTCCCAAGAAAGATCATATCATGCAGTCCCAATGTCTAGCAAGGTAGAGAACAAGAGGGATTGGCAAGCTGGTGGAAGAGATGGAAGACAACAGAATGAAAAAGAATGAAGGGAAGAAATCCTCAAGGGAAAAGTCCTTAAGAATACCCAAGCTAGGGAAAAAATTTCATGTAAAGCACATTTGGACAAGCAATGAAAGGCTAGCATATGATAAGTCACAAAAGTGTAATGCCAGAGTAGGAAAGGATGCAGTCCAAAGGAGTAGACATGTCAAGAGGCTTCATAGCACTGTGTTTTACTCTTTTTTCTATCAGATCAAGACCAAAAGGGAAAAGGATAGTGATAGGCTAAAATGAATAGAGGAAAATAGACATGAAGGCTAAATAAGAAGGGAATGAAAGCAAGATCATCATAAGATAGCTCACAAAATAGCCAAATGTTCATGTATAGATCAACATTGTCAAGATCAAAGAGAGAAGATGGAATGGATGAAATATGTAGAAGAACTATGCATGATGCTTGATTGCCAAGTTTTCATCATGGTACTTATCCAAGGTGCCACAAGGGAGTGGTTTTAACCATAGGATGAATTTATTTCTTTTTACTTTTGCTACCAAGGCGCCTGTTTTTAGGTTTTCACCAAAGGACATTTTTAATTTTTTTTTTTTTTTTGGAAGAAGGCAAGATTTTTAGATAGTGCTCCTTGAAAGGATAAACCATGATATGCCAAAGAATCAAAATGATATGCTCAAAGATGCTGATAGGGAAAGGGAGATGGAAGAGAAAAATGGAGGATAAGGTTTTATGTAAAGCGAGTGAGGTTGGAAGATAGGAGGAATAGGCAAATGAGGAAAAATGATAGAAGGTAGAAGGATAATGCATGGAAGGATTGTGAAAGGGTAGATGGAAAGGAAGACAAGCTCAACATCAACACATACCTTGAAGGGTGGTGAGAGGATGGAGGAATTGTGAATGAATGAATACGTGAAGGAATATGGTGAATGGATAGCAGAGGTTGCGGTTTAGGCACATGGAATGGAAGAATATTTTTGGAGGGAGATGAAGTGGAAGTCTTTGGAAGCTTGAATGTCAACTTAACTTTTTTCTCAACACCAGACTCTTTCAAGAGAGACTTTGGAATCCATATAGCCATAGGATTTTTATTTTCTTTTGATGATCGAGAGAGAATATCTTCAATGATAGATTTTGGAACCCATACTTGTCTTGTAGTTTTTTTCTTAGATATCTTTTTTGACTTTATGTTTCCATGTCTATTAGAGGAGACATGGTGATCTTCTTTTTTTGATGGATTCTTGTATTGCTTCTTTTTCTTGTATTGAACATTCAAGTTACTTCCAAAAGACTTGAGACTTGTGGAAGAGGGAGGATATGACTGGTTTAGATGGGTGGGTGGATGAAAAGGATTCAAGGGTATGCATCTATGTTGATCTTGAGGAAAGATAGGAGATGGAAGTATGTAAGGACCCAAGATGGATGATGAATTAGGAAAGTTAGGAGGGGAAAGTGAAGGGACATAAGGACCCAAGATGGAAGGAAGGCGTGAAGCCCTTAGTAGTGGTGGAAGAGGTCCAAGGATGGAAGTGGAAGATGCATAAGGATAATCAACAAGTTCATCAGCATCTATATGACAACCAAGGACATCAATATCTTTAGAGTGAGCATTAGAATTTTCAATAGAATCATGGATATCTTGAATATGAGCACCTTCTTTGATAGGATTGTTCAAAGCTTGCAAAGACTTAGGAAGAGTAGAAAGTGGAAGCGAACATGGAGTGGTAGAACAAGAAGATGGAAGACTTTGATCTTGACAAAGATCTTTGGATAGCATAAGCGCATAATTTTTCTCTTGATTGTCAATGGGCTTAACATTGGAAGTAACAACACCATTTTTACCAACCTTAATGGAAGTATCATCTTTGGAAAGTGCAAGCATAGTAAGGTTATTGTGATTGTCAATAAGCTCAATAGTGTAAGTAGTAGCTTGATCTTACTTAGGAGAAGACTTAAGACATGGTGGAATGCATGAAAAAGGGTGTGCAGGATCAAAAGAACCCTGAGGTAGATAAGAGACATCGTGAAAAGGAGTGGATGGCATGGAGGGTTCTTGATCTTGATCTTTCTTTATGTTCTTTTCTTCATCATTGTTAGAGTCCTCTTGACATGGAGCTACTTCTAAGGACAAGGAAGCATGTTGGAATTGTATGGAAGACTTTGGAAGAGATGATGAAGGACTAGCTGAAGTAGGCATTATAGCATATGAAGGCTTAGGCTCTTTAGGTTTATCATTATTGAAAGTATTTGCAGCCAAGTGAAGGTTAGCTTGAGTTTCTTTAAGAGGTATCCCTAGAGGATAACTATAGAGAACCGCATGAAAAGTATCAGGGCTTGTGTCGGATGAAGGTTCTGTGAAAGATTTGAAAGACTCAGAAGCTTTAGAAAATGTATGGGTATTGGAGGAAGTAGGGGATGGAAGGGAACCATCACTAGACAAAGGTTCAACATTAACATGACCTTTCTTGAGAAGATAATCTTTATTTTCAGCAGGAGAGTCTTTAGGAGAAGGATTCTTATAATATTGATGCTTCAAGCTAGCACGATGCATTTTATAGTCCTGAGTAGTAGTAGATGGATCATAATCAAGGTATTGTCCACAAAAGCCATCAAAATCTCTTTCAAAATCAGAATCATATGGATCACCATCATGATCTATCCAATGTGACGGCCCATTTGTAGTAAGTAGGAACACACGACGAGGAGGACTCTTAGGAATAGAGGTGTCATAGGTATCATTACATTGTCTATCGTCATAGTCATCATAGTCTCCAAAGCTTAATGTGTCACTCTCTATGGAAGAGGTATCATAAGGGTTGTCATGTTGCTCACATTTTTTCTGAGGGTATGGTGACATGTACAAGTCTTTATCAAATGGAAAAGAGCATAGAGTTTCCATGGAGAACTCTTCAGGTTCTTTTTCTTTCTCAAGTTTGTCAAGCTAGACTTGCATAGCTTGTAGCTACTGCATCATAGTGGTGATTAGAGCTTCTTCCTCTTGTGTACTGATTCTTTGAGACATGTGTATTGATTCTCAATAGCTATTGCTCTGTTCTTGACATACTGACTTGTATGACAGATTCTAGAACTAGGCTGAAAAAGTTGGGTATCTGGCAATTCTGACAACTTTTTGACACTTTTTCTAAGTTTTCCCAAATGACACTCTGCAGACTCGTACGACAGTGGGTATGCTATGAAATGATAGTTGTAAAATATCATATGACAGTTGCAAGATTTTGACTTTGAGAATTTGGTGGCATGAAAACTCGTACGACACTGGGTTTGCTATCATACGACAGATGGGTTGTAATGAAATGACACTTGATGGAAACTCGTATGACTTTCTGACCTCCTGAGATGACTTTTGACTCTAGAAAAGAATTTTACTTCAGATTTTGCAAATTTTGAGTTTTCAGATTTGAATTGTTTGCAAATTTCAATGTCTAGATTTGAGGATTGTAACAGATTTGTCCGTTTTCAATAACCAGATAGATAAACAAGCACGCAAAATAGCAAGCAAATGATTTCAAGCATGTCTGAAAATAATGAACAAGGGCAAAAGAAACCTTGCACATGAACAATCAAGTGACTTATTCATTCTAATCCTCAGAAGTGCTAATTGTGTATGTTCCAAAAATGTTTTGTAATAATGCACATATACCCTATAAAATAAAAATTTGGCCTTGCTAGGGGTTTTAGTAATGGTTTGACTCTGCAACTTTTATGATCCAAAGGGGTGAACTCCAATCCCGGTGCACCAGAGTTTTGACACAGTCCAAGAACTTAATCTTCAGGAGCTACTAGGGAGATCTAACAACCCAACAATGAACCATACCCATGGAGATTTCTTCCACAAGGACATTTATATAGCGGCTGTCACTACCACGATGAAAATGGCTATTACCGCTTGAGGTTTTGTCAATGCAATTTTCCTTGTGAAGGGATTGTTCGCTACGGTTAACCCTCTCTAAAGGTGACTCACAGTATGATACCACAAGGGGACTTGGCTCCAGATCCAAGGTTTTGATGCCTCTTCAGTTTTAACCCAAACAAAGCAAGTAGATTAATCTGACACGCTAAGACAAAGTTTTGCTTCACCAAGGTCTATGATGTCAACTCCATGTGATCTATCAACCTCTCCGAGGAGAGAATGTATCAATCAATAAGAGAAGATGCACTAACCAATTTTGATTCACCAAAACTCATGATGTCAACCCCATGTGATCTGTCAACCTCTCCTGGGAGAGAATATATCGATCAATAAGAGAAGACGCACTAACCAAGTTGAATGTGAAATGCACTAAGTATCCTCCCTACCTACAAGGATTCTGTCATCAAGAAGGATTTCATTGGGAATCTAATCTCTCAAAAATCACGAATAGTGTTCATCGGGCCTAATTACTATGTGAGCACAGATGTATGTTTCCAAAAGCAAATCTACCAAAAGTATCCAAAAAGAAGAAAGAGGAACACTTAACGTTTAAAGTGAATATGAGATGAGTCCACAAGGTGGAACACTTAACACCTCACATAAGCTGAAAATGAGTCCCCAACTTAGAAAACAAGTGAGTTCCTAAAAGCACAAAAGGGTTGCCAAGTGGAACACTTAACGCTTTTGTCTTGTTGACCCCTTCCCTCTATGGTGCTGAGATTGCAACCACGGGGCGGAATGAGGGGCCGGTGGATTAGCGAGTCCAATAACCTAAGATAGAAATCAAGATCAATCACAAGTATCTAAGACTACTTAATGAATCCTTAAGGGGTCACAACCTAGTATCAATTATGCAAGTGTGTAGAAATAGACAAAAGCATGAAAAGATGCACATAAGTCAGACACATGAGAGATTTATTTTAAGTCCAAATCAAAATGTTTTTAGATGAAGGAGAATACCTGGGATCCTCGCAATGTGCTTAATAGATTTTACCTAATTTTTAGCAATTCTTGTTGAGCTTTTCTATGCAAGCAAGTGACGAACTCTCCAACAAGCAAACAGGGAAAATGCAAAATATATTCAACTTATGAAAACTATAGGGGTAGCTCTAAAAATAAATTATTATTAACAATAATAACTATAAATTAACCCAAATGACAACTCATATCATTCATTGAACCATGTAAAAAAATAAGTGCATACCCATCACAAAGCTTTATTTTTTATTTTTTGCTACATTTGACCTAGTCAACAAGATTTAATTTTTTTGACATGATTTTGGCCACAAAAATAGAAATTCAGAATAGAGACACCTATTGAAAAATAGAGGGCTTTCCAAAAATGCAAAATTTTTAGAAAAATCTCTTCATTTGTGCCCTAGAGACCCATTTTATCAAAATAGAACAATTTTTGTAAATTGACTATTTGAGCTATAATATCATGTCCAAATTTAAAACACAAAGAACAGTCCCCCTGTAGAATTTAAAGAGGTTTTTGAAAATATAAAAATTTCCAAAAAATATGCTGATTTGCGTCAAATATTAATTTTTTCTAAAATTTTAGAAAAAAATTATTAAAAATTCAAAACACCTTAGAAAATTCTAAATGTTTTACTGTAGCTTTTGTGATATGTCACCAACTTACCAAAAAAAATTTCGACCAAAACTCCAAGCCGTTTGGGAGATAAAATTAAATCTTTGAAACTTTGGGGTTTTAGCTCCCAAAAAAATTAAAACCAGCATGCAAAGGTGGGTTGCCCCACGATGGGTGCCAGAAATGTGTGTGTGAATTTTGTACCTGATCTATAAACACAACACTTCAATAAAATATTAGAGGTTAGCTATAATCAAAATTATGCAAAATTGGAATCTAATTTAACCAAGCGATTTACTGCCTTCTAGTAGGTGCGAGATTAATGTTCTCAGATTGTTATTGAGATCAGTGACCTAGACGACACCTAAATGAAGGATTTGAATGCAAAATTGATATGAAATATGAATGCAATTAATCTATTTTTTTGATATTTTCTATGCAATGATATGAAAATTTGATATGAATCTATGCTAATATGGAAATTGATATGCTAAAATGATTTAACAATGATATGAAAAATAATCTAAATGAATGTAAAACAAACGAATTGATCTCACAATAGCCTTGATTCGCAATAAGCTTTGATTCTCCAAATTCCAATTCTTCAAAATAGTTGTGCAATTCGTAGACGACTTTGGCAAAGTAAGCTTGTAAAATTATGAGATTCTATGGATGCAAATTTGAGAGATGAATTATAAAGAGCTGAGCCTTATTTTTATAGAAATCTAGGGCTTTGGAGGTGCATGGAAAAAAGCCATAAATCACTCAAATAACTCAACTTAATTTTTGAGTTATTTTTAAATAACAGATAATTAAGTCACAAAAATCATGCAAAAGCACAGTTCAACTCGAATTAGAATTTTAGATCAACTTTAAAACTCAAAAAGATGTTGAGTTTCAAAAAGCTAACAACTTGCATTGATTTTCCAATTTTGAGTTTAACTGGTCCTTTTATGTGCACATGGATAATTATGATTTAATAAATAAATAAAGTGATTTATGCTCAACTTAACTGATTTTTGAAATAAAATAATTAATTTATGGGTTAATTAACTATTTTATCAAACTTTTATTAAAAATTATATTATTAAATAATGACAACATGCTTTAATTAATTAAATAAAAATTTAATCAATTATTCATAGGATATTAGATTTATTGTCAAAATTAAATAATACAATTAATAATAGATAAAATTAAATTTAATTACACAATTAAGTGACAAGATATTAAATCTAATTAATTAAATATGAAAATATTCAATTAATCAAACTTAGGATAAATGTGATTTATTGCCAAATAATCATTAAATTAAAGATAATTAAGATAATTAGGAATATTGCTAAGAATATTCTCCGATGCAAAATTTAAGATAATCAATTAGGATTCGATGATGTTTAGATGTGCCTTAGATTAGGACTTCGATGTTGATTTCGTTCGATATGTTGATATAGAAGATTAATGAACTTATAGCCCATTTTTGGGGTATTACATTAGTCAAGGATTGTAATTTTTGATATCATTTTATCAAACAATAGAGAAGAAGTACATGTTGTTCTTATCTTGCAAGCTTGTTATTCAAGATACTGTATGCACATGGTGAAAGGTTATACTTAATACAAACCTCAGATCTTTGCTCTCCTTTGCTCTATTATTTGAATCTTTAGATCTTTGCATAAGGTTTATGTGAATGTATTGGTGCTTTGAGTTCCAACCTAGAGTTAGATTAAATATTGCTCAAAGTGGAATGTGTTCTTGGAGTTTATTTGAAGGATTTTCATAAGCAGGAAGGAGTTGGGATATTTGTGTTTATGTCTAAAGACCAATTTTAGACACCATTGTATTCATCCTTTTACTTAATATTTTTGCCAATGGATAAGGAACTAGCCTCTATTCTCCTATCTTTGTGTTGAGAAGAGTGATTCAAACCTTGTAATCCCAAATCATTAAATCATTACTAGTCTTTACTTTTATTTACATTTATGTATTGTCCTATCTAATGATGGAGGGTCAATGAACAATAGGTTTTTGTTTAGTACTTTCTCACTGTATTCATCTATTGAAAGATCTAATAAAGAAATAAGGGGCAGAGTTAGAACTATTAGTTAGAGTTAATACTATTGGATCAGGTGCACCTGCCTTGGTCTTGCAGAGCCAGAAGTAGAAGAGGGTAGTCTTATCCCTATAGTTGGTCCAGTTGCTCATAGATTTCCCATATTTAGAGCTAACCATTCCTTAACATCCATCATAAGCATATTGGTATCTCATGGAGTGTAAAATCCTATCCAGGAACCAATAAATTGGTGACTCTGCTGGGGAGAACAATAACAAAGAACTCAATTGTTAGAATCTCTGGTTATTGCTACATCACAGATTATCAATATTATATAACTCAGATAGATTTGACCCACCCGAGTAGCCAAAAAATTGGTGACTCTACTGGGGAGAGATAAACAAGTCTTGTTGAAGAAATCAGAATTTTTGGTGTTTTCATTGATAAATCAAGTTTCAGTTTGATTCAGCCCTTCCAGGTCACCATCAAATCAGTGATTCTAGTAGAGAATAGAGAAATATTGTCAAGAGTAAATAGTGTAGGTTTCAAGTTGAGCTTGAATCCTAACCTACCTATTTCAATCATTTGATATCTCTAGTGTTACGAATTAGCATAGATAACGCGGGTATGAGCTGAGCTTAGACTCCTGGCTGGCTTATTATTTATCCAGTGGACTTCATTAAAGTGTATAAGAGTTAGTTTTCAATAAGTTTCAAATCATCTCACCAAGTTGTGAGTGGCAAATCTAAAATTCTTTGTTTGATCAGTGCATAAAGTGATACATTTTCAATTCTGATAAACAACATATGTACCCTGTTAAAGTTGATGTGTTGATGGAGAAAAAGATCTCAATTTTGGCTAACCTTTCCCTCTACAAAGAGGTGATGGCTCTACAAAGTTGAAGATTGATTTGGAGATGACTTCAGATCAAATATTGTTGTAGCTCATCCAATATATCTAGGTATTTTAAAAGTTTTAAATGTTTTCCTTATCAAGTGATCAAAGCACTAAGGAAAAAGGAAATAAGGTGTGAAAAGTAGTTTGCATGTTTCAAAGATTTTAGTTGCATTGCTGCAAAATTTGAAGTGAAATATGTATTACAAGAGATAGAGGCAGTTTGCCTACTAAGATGGCACAACTATTTAAGAATAGGTTGTTTGGGGCAATAAATTTTGAAGGTATCCCTGGATACCCAAATCATTTTCCAGAAATGATCATGGATTGTTTACCCAAATTTACTAGTTTCGGTGAGCAATTAGCTGAGGACCATGTGCAAAAATTTGTTGATTTAATAGATGATCATAATATCACACATGATGATGTATTGATGAAACTCTTTGCAATATCTCTAGTTGAGAGTGCAAGGGACTGGTTTAAAGAATTACCTTATGACTCAATAGGATCTATGGAAGCATTAGTGGATTGTTTTATCAAAAGGTATGGTGGTGTTGAACAATATGTTGATATGGAACATAGTGATGAAGAGGACATATCTGAATCAAAAGATCCGGTATCAAAGCTTGAAGTTCATGAAGAAAAAACAAAAGTATTAACACAAAGGTTACAAGAAAAGGTGGTGTTACATTTACAAGAAAACATGAGTAGAAAGGAGGGTGAACCACAGCATGATTTCTTCATAAGGTTTACTGATAAAATTAGGGAGTTTGACTTCCCTTTTTGTCCTCAAGATTTTGTATGGGAAAATTTATTTGTCACACTTTCTTTTCCTCATACAATAAATTTACCAATCCCTCCAAGGGTAAAATGTATTCAGCAGACTATGCAATGGATTGAACATGCAAAAAATCCTTCTTGCAATGATGTGCCTGTGGCTGAATACAGTGACGTTGAATCTGAAAATTCTGAACATACTAATGTTGAAAGTGATAACAATGATGAGTCAAGTTATGCTGATGAATCTGATTTTAGTAATTGTGATGAGACCACTAATGCTGAATGTTTTGCTAATGAGAATATTAACAATAAACTTTGTGAACAATAAGACAATGAAAGTGTTTTGTATGAACAACAAGATGACAACTACGATGCAGATGTGAGTGTTTGTAGTGATTTTTTGACACAAGATGATATACTCCAAGCAATCTCACCCCATGATTCAAATGAGGAAGAAATTTGCAGCATCAAGCAAGAGGATAGTTGGGACAAATCAGAATGTCAATCCTTGCCAGACAGTGAGAAAATTTCAAATCTTCTAAGGTATGTATCAGAAAATGATTCTCAGTCTTCATGCCTTATAGATATAAATTTTGGTAATAATAACATTGTCAAGGGTATGGAGAACAAAAATGAAGATTTTGATTGTGAAAGTGTGTCAAAGATGAGCATGAATAATGATGTTGTTCATTTCATAGTGAACAAATTTTAGATTTGTTATCTTATGAGTATCTCAGACATTCAAGCAGGGATGACTCTAGGTTCTCATATTCAACACACATTGATTTTGACTGAGAGCATGAGTCAGTAGGGTCTGACTTTGACATGTGTGTTTCTGGTTCTTTTTTGACTTCTGCATTACCAAGTAATAGTCAGATTGAATATGATATGTCATATTTTGAAGTCATCAGTGTTGTTCCAGACCCAATGGATATGAAAAATCCAGGCATAATGTTGAGTATTGATTGGGATGGTAGTGTAGATTTTGAATCTTGTTCAGATTCTAAGTCTTCTATAAAACCATTAAAGGATGGTCTTTCAATGGCTCAATTATCATATACCTCTAATGTGGATTCTACTTTGCAATATCCAATTGATATATGTTTTGACATTGATAATGAGGCATGTGTTCAAAATGATGAAGAGAATGATTCATGTTTACATGAATACTCCTCATATGATAATTTTCCAGAAGAAGTGAATGAAGACCATAACAGTGTGTTGTCCTGTCATGAAGATTCTAATGATGAACAAGTTTCTTGTTTAGTTTCTTTTCCTTCTTTTGATAAGTATGATGATGATTGTGACAATGATAGGGACAAAAAATTTATTCATAAAAATAATGATATGCATCAATTATCATTGTGTCACAATGATCATGAAAAAAATCTGCATTTGTTTCACAATTCAGAAAGTGAGTACATCCTAGAGGAACCAAGTCACTCAATGGTTGAAACATCTCATAGAAATAAATTTGAAGATTCAGCTCATTTTCAGCCAGGTGAGTCCCTAGTAATGCATTTGGATTATTACACTTTATATTCTAATGCATTATTAGATAAATGTTATGTTTCCAGTCCTCGAGATGAGATAAGAGACATCCCATATTTTTTGGAATATGAGAATGATAGTGATGATGACTGGAAAAATGTGGGCTACAACAAATTTAAAATTACTTTTCAGTTCAAGTTTATCCACATATGTAAGTAGCAAAATAGTCATGATATTTTCAGATTATTTGTTTCATATGGGGATGAAAATCATTTGTTTGATAGAGGAAAGAAGTGGTTACAATTTTGAGGCTTGGAGCCTTTGCAAGTAATGTATACTTTGTACAATGTTCTGTTTCAGTTGTGTGGTTTGTTTCCTTCAGCAAGGTTTCCATTTTTTTTGAGTAGGAAAGCAATCGGTTTTCATTTTTGGGGTGGTCTACTTCACCCAGTGATCCTAAATTCTCTACATGCCTGTAAGGGGCACGTGTCCCCAAGCATGAGCCACTATTAGCACACAAAAATTTATATGTCTCTGTAGGTATTTTTCCTTTTTTCCTGCCAAAACCCTAGGCAAATATTCAAAAATCTAGCCATTTGCAAGAAAAACCCTAAGTGTGCCCTAGCTTTGTTCTAATTTCATGTTAAATTTTTGGGCCACTTAAAACCTCATAAGATATGTGCGTTAAATTTTATTCACTCTGGCGGCTTTTATTTTCCTAAGTCTTCAGCGCCCAGCTTTAATATTTTTTCTAAAGTCCATCGGTGTGATTTTTCCTACGTCAAGCCCTTTAATATTTCCTATAGTTTTTGACCTTACTTCTTTCCTGGGCCTGACTTTCTGATACCATCTCAATCCAATGATGTGCACAAGATCTTATGGAATGTATCAGAGGTTTGTGAAGTTGTGCCAGCCGTTGATTCTCTTTCAAGACAAAGGCTTTTCAATATAATGGGTCCACATGCTAGGTGTGCTTAGTCAGCACTTTCTCATTGGTCCATGTATTAATGACTCAGAATATTGTCAGTGGGGCCTGTGTCAGAGATTTTTAATTGAATTTCAACGTATGATCACATGGAATATTCTTCCCCCATGTGATCTTATGCCTATCATCCGATTAGATGCCGAGGGAAGAGTGGGTCCTGTGTCAGAGGTGATTGGGCAGAGGTAACGAATGGTTTGATGACATCTGGCAGTTTCCAGGTGGGCCCAGGGGCATCAAAGTTTTTTGGTGGCTTGGACAATTTTCTTGGTGGCACTGATAAAGTCTTTAGTGTTTGCACATTCTCATAATTATTTCGTGGAGTTCTAAACTTTCAGTGAATGGGCGAATAGGTGTATTCGCTGGATCTCAGATTTGTTAGCAGTGTTCTAAATTTCTCAGTGAATAAGTGAATGGTTTTAGTCACCAATTTTCTAAATAACTAAAGGGTAAAGTTTTTAAAAGGATTTGGTGAATACGTGAATAAAGGTCTTCGCACATTCTCAGAATATGACCAAGGGTTAACACATGATTCAATGATTCGGCAAAGTTCTTTGTTCACTAAAATGTTTGACTTAACCGCAGTCAAAGAAGGCATTAACCGACTTAAATTTTTCCCTTCAGTCGCATATTCATGAAGTAACTTGGTGGGGTTCTAAATCTTTTAACAATTCAGCGAATACGTGTTTGCTAAATCTCTAGATAAAGTGGCAGTGTTTCAAAATTTTCAGTGAATTGGCAAAATGTCTTTGGTCGCTAATTCACTAGATAATCAGTGGGCCCTCAATTTTCTTATGTTTTCACTAGTTCACGAAGAGTAACCTGAGGTTAAGAAGGGACTTCACGATTCAGTGAATGCAGTCATTTGTTGAATCGTTTGATCTAACATGGGTTAAGTAATGTATTAAGCGACTTAGAATTTCTTGCGGTCCCATATTCACCAAATGGGTCAAAGAGTTAAGGTTTGCCAAGAAAAGTGGGACCATCTGGTAATTCATAGTTGAGGTGTCATGTTTTGATTGGCTGATCTGGAAAGAAGTAAAGACACGTTAGTGGGCCTGAGAGATTCTAAGGGATTTAGAGATAAAGGATCTAACAGTTGTTTGATGTTCGCATAGAATCTTTTGAGGCTATGCGAACTTACAACAACCGTTCATTTTAAAGCTTATGAAGAAGTGGGTCCAGTATGCCGATTCATTGCCAACATGCTCCATTCTGATTGGTTCGAAGGTTTTATGATGTGTAATGTGATTTTTAAAGGTTTTTGTTGACTGTTGTAAGATTCTATGAGCCGCCCGATCTATCAGGAATAAGATAGATCAATGGTCCTATTTTAAACTCTAGCCGGTTACCATTTTTATTCGAATTCAAAATTCCTACAGGGTTTTTACTGGGGTTTTGACACAAAAAATTGTAAAATGAAGTGGTGGCTAGGAATTGAATTTTTTAGTATAGTTTGCAGTTGGGAAAGGATATAGAAGGTTTAAATTATAGCTAGAATCTGATTTTGTTCTTGATGATGTCATGCCAGTTGAGTTTCTAGGGTTGAATTTCTTCAGAAGGGCATTCATTGTAGATGGACAACGTGATTATAAAATAAAATTTGTCAAGATTGAGCCAGGGATAGCATTGAAGACAAGAAGCATGTCGACTCAGTTGAAAATATCTCATTTGTTTCAGTAGTGTAGTTATTATAAACCCTTTGGGGTTGTTGTAAAGGTTTTTTAGGTTAATTTTTTGTAGCCCTAGAATGATCGGTTGCTTGTTGCATCTCTTGGTATAAAGGGATTTTTCATGATCATTCTAAGGGATTGGGAGTTTAGGTGTTAAAAAGATAGAAATTTTTGAAACCCTAGCTTTTAGTCAAGGATTGTAATTTTTGATATCATTTTATCAAACAAGAGAGAAGAAGTACAGGTTGTTCTTATCTTGCAAGCTTGTTATTTAAGATACTGTATGCACATGGTGAAAGGTTATACTTAATACAAACCTTAGATCTTTTCTCTCCTTTGCTCTATTCTTTGAATCTTTAGATCTTTGCATAAGGTTTATGTGAATGTATTGGTGCTTTGAGTTCCAACCTAGAGTTAGATTAAATATTTCTCAAAGTGGAATATGTGTTCTTGGAGTTTATTTGAAGGATTTTCATAAGCAGGAAAGAGTTGGGATATTTGTGTTTATGTCTAAAGACCAATTTCAAACACCATTGTATTCATCCTTTTCCTTAATATTTTTCCCAATGGATAAGGCAGTGGCCTGTATTCTCCTATCTTTTTATTGAGAAGAGTTATTTAAACCTTGTAATCCCAAATCATTAAATCATTACCAGTCTTTACTTTTATTTACATTTATGTATTGTCCTATCCAGTGATGGAGCGTCAATGAACAATAGGTTATTGTTTAGTACTTTCTCACTGTATTCATCTATTGAAAGATCCAATAAAGAAATAAGGGGCAGAGTTAGAACTATCAGTCAAAGTTAATACTATTGGATCAGGTGTACCCACCTTGGTTTTGCAGAGCCAAAAGTAGAAGAGGGTAGTCTTATCCCTATAGTTGGTCTAGTTGCTTATAGATTACCCATATTTGGAGCTAACCATTCCTTAACATCCATCATAAGCATATTGGTATCTCATGGAGTGTAAAATCCTATCCAGGAACCAACAAACTCCAAGGCCTACATTTTTTCTTTGTATCATAAATTTTTATTGTAGTGAATTTCATCAAAACTAAATTTATTGTAATTTATAAATATTTTCATAAGGTTTTTCATTTACTAATACTTACAATTCATGCAACAATTTTAGAATATCCACCCGAGCTGAGCTTGTGTTGCCTATACTTTTGTTTTCTTTCTTTTGTTGTCTTTGATGTGTCAAAAAACCTGTGTGTAATACGCAAAAATGGGCTTCAGTACCATTAACCTCCTACATCAACAAAGCGATCGAAATCGACCCTAAAGTCCTAACCTAAGGCACATTTGCACATCAAATTATAAAAACCCTAATAGATCCTATTCTAATTCTACATTGGGGAATATTCCTAATTCATCCTAATTATCTCTAATTAAATATTATTTGGTGATAAATAATATTATTTTACTTATCCTAAGTATAATTAATTGAATATGATAAATATTTAATTAATTAAACTATATTTAGCCACTTAATTAATTTAATTAGATTTAATTAACACTATTCTTAATTAATATTATTTATTTGACAATAAATCATAATTTCTAAAAATAATCAATTGAATGTTTATTTAATTGATTAAAATCAAATTGTCAAATTTAATAATTAAATTTTAGATAAAGTTTGATTAAATAATTGATTAATCCATAAATCAATTATTTTTACTCAAAAATCAGTTAAGTTGAGAATAAAACACATGGGAATCAAATAAATCAAATAATTATCTATGCAAAAATTAGAAGATTAGTTAAACTCAAAATCAACTAATTAATTCTTTTTGTTAACTTTCTAAACTCAAAATTTGATTGTAAGTTGAAAATCAGATTGGAGTGATTTCAACTTCCAATCTTCAGTTAAAAGCTGATTTGCATGATTTTACTAGATACCTATTTCTGATTTCTTGATAACTCACCAATCAATTCAAGTTGATCAAGGAGAGATTTTTGGCTTTTCCATGAGTTCTCAAACCTTGGATTTCTATATAAATAGGCTTAAGTCCTTCACAACACATCTTTCAATCATAGGAATTATCGTGCAATCTAGAGAATAGCAACGCTACTGTCAAATTCTTGAGAATTGTGCAATCTTTTGGGAGATCATCTTGCTAACATTGTTTTCATTGTTTTTACATCCATAGCATAGTTTCTGTTTTATTATTTCAAGTTTAGATCAATTTCATATTCTTCATCGTTATTTTGCATAGAAAATCCAAAAACATAGATTAAATCTTGCATTCATTTTATTAGATCATTCAAAATCCTTCGTTTATGCATTGCATTGTCACTGGTCTTGGTCAAATTCTGAGAATACCATACTCATGTCTTCTAGAAGGCAATAAATCACTTGATTGATGATATATCTGATGATTTCTTATTTTTTGATCATTGATCTATAATATTTTATTGATGTGTTGTGTCTCATAAATAGGTACAATTTTCACACACATTTCTGGCACCCACTGCGGGGCCCAACATCGGGTTTCCATTTTCCATTTTTCTATTTTTCTAACATTATGGTTCAAAGATTCAAAGATTCAATTTTTAAATTTTTTTTGTACAATCTTGTACGACAATTGCAGATTGTCATATTAGAAGCCTCTATTTGTCATACGATAGATGACATTTCTCAAGTGTCATACTGTTGGTATATATTGTCGTATTGAACTTGAATTTTTGTATGAGTAGGTACCAAGTGTCGTATCATATTTGAAGTGTCATATGGGAATAGGTATATTTTTGTACGAGTTTCTGTGCCAATTTTCAATTGTCATATGGAATTTGGGATCAATTTTTTAAATTTTGATTTGAGATTTTGACTAACGGTTGACCCTGACATTTCCTGTTTGTTGGTGCATGATCATTTTTGAAAGTCTAATGATTTTTACAAGATTAAAGATGAATACTTGAGCATAAAATCTCATTCTTTTGGCCTCATCTTGTCTTGACTTCTAAGCCATTCTTTTGCAGGAAACCCTTTCAGAAAAATTGCATGCCAAAGATGCTTAATCAACAAAGATTTATGACAAGTGATTTTGTAGGTTTACTAAACATCATGAAGCAAATATTCATTTTTCTTAGTATTTTATTTTCATAGGCACCTAGCTAATTAGGTACATGCACCTATTTCCATTGAGGAATATATTGAGGGGATTATGCTCTTCTCCTTCTTAGGAGAATCAAAAACCCATAAGGTATCTTCCCTAGTGCTAGTTTGCATACTGTCTCTAGATAAATCCTACTTGGCATGTCTTGGATAGGGAAAAGGACAAGGTTAGGGGATTATTCTCTTCTCTTTCAGAGAATAAAAAACCCAAATCTTGTGGTCCCCAACCTCACATTTTCTTTAAATCCAAGGTTTAGAGGGCCCGCTGGTGAGGTAAAAAACTCCTAGGAATGACCCGAGTGGGGACAAGTCTTAAGATGACTCTTCCACCCCACTATAAAATTTGACACTTCCTTAAGGTTAAAGCCTTAGAAGGCATAGCTGGGATTGTTCCTTGGATTCATTCCATGAACATGCTTTGATTTTATGTAGAGTGGAGCCACTTAAATCTTGCTTATGAGACTACAGAGATCAGAGTACTCATAGGGCTATATGCCTAAATCCTAATTGCGGGACTATGGGAGACATTTGTGAATAGATGCCTTGATTAATAGCCTAAGCTAGTTTTCTACCGATCTACCTCCAAAGGATTTGTAGTGCTTATGCAAGGTGAATAGTAATTACCCCAAGACACTCATCATATCAAGCCCTCCTTGATGTTTGAACTTGGCTAATATGGACTTCAATAGCCATTGCATGTTGTTGGACCTGCATATTATGAGAAGTCATTGAGTGTGTTCCTAAGTCAAGGAGTAAGTAATACGTATTTTCTCCTAGTTAAGTTAAGGCTAGGTGTGTTTGATTCATTGAGTCAGTTCCCAAATGTTTACTATGATTGTGAGCCTATTTCTATGATAAACATCCTTAGACAATCCAATTCACAGATTTTGAATATTGGACAATGAAATTTGCAAAATCATTTTTGAGAGTGAAAACACCAAAATCCAAAAAATTTGTAACAAAACCCTTTTCTGGTGTCAACTGTCGTCCAAACCCTGCAATTGTCATATGACAATTACATTGTTACCTCAAGTGTTGTATCAAAACCCATGAAGTGTTGTACATGAATCCATATAGTGTTGTACGAAAGTTGTCCTAAATCTCAAGAAAAAATTATCCTTGGTTTCAATTGTCGTACAAGATTATGCAAGTGTCATGTCAAGCCTAATTCTGTGTTGTACGAACCTGGATACTATTGTATGATAGTTTGCACAAAATTCTCAGAAAGCCATAATTTTTCCATAAAATTAATCACCAGTCAACCCTAGTCTAATTTTGTCAGAATATCCACTATGTTAGGAACAAAGTAGAGAAACGTCATAAACCATCTTATTTTCCCAAAGTGATCAATTTAGCTCAATTTTTCATCCGATTGATCAGTCTGAATCCTATTTCATCTTGTGTCAAAAAATACCTTGTTAAAATAACCTCAATCTATCTCAAAATAGCTAAGTGTTGTGAGCTCGTGTCCATCATCTTTTGGGCATCTACCCATACATCTAGGACAGAGTATCATTCATTTACATCTAATCAATCTTTTTCAATCCAATCTTGACAAGGTTGTTTCACTTGATATTTCCTAAATTAGATTATCTGTCAATTGTCTTATCCCACTCTTAAGATTCACCTAAGGTTAATGGTGGAAACTAGATCCTCTTCATACAAAAAATCAAGAGAACCAAAATCATTACCTTCATCTTCTCTTATTGCTGAGATATTTCATCAACCATATGATACCAATCTTTACAAAGAAGACACCCTTGGAAATTTACGCTTAAAAAGAGGTCACACAACCCCTCCTACATCAACTCAAGATATCAATCAAAACACTGCCATGTCTCAAGGAGGAACTAATCAGGGCTCACAGGGTCACCACTCCAAGCATGAAGAACCCACACCTTCTAAAATAACACAGTACTTGAATGATGATCTCTTTAAGAAAATGATGAAACACTTCTTATGAGAAGACAAAGAGACACATTTCCTTGAATTGGCACAACAAGGTGTCAAACATCCTCACAACTTCAATATCAACAATATCATCACACATGAGGAAGAGACCCCTATCACAGCTATGATAAAATAGATGCACGCTATGAAAGTCAAACTTAAGAAGTTGGAAAAAGAGAAAGAACCCAAAGAATTCTCTATGGATGCTTTGTCCATTTCCATTCGATCAGAGCTTGTACATTCCACCATTTCTTAAAGGAGTGGAACTCCCCAAATATGACAAATATGATAGAAATTAAGATCCTCAAGATCATGTTAGAGAGTTATGCACTCTATCCATGGAGTTCATGCATGAACCAACATTCTTAATGCATCTCTTCTCATGATCTTTGGGAGGAGCAACCATTAATTGGCTCTCTAAGATACCTCCAACCATCAAAATTTTTGAGGAGTTAATCAAACTATTCTACCAAAAATACTCCTACAAAATCCAACATCTAGTAGCCATGATTGACATCTGCAATCTAAAGTAGAATTCAAGAGAACCCTTCCTGAATTTCCTGAAATGTTAGAGAAAGAAATTCTCACTTTATACTCGATAGATCCTAAAAAAGGAGAAACTAGAAATTTTCATCAACAATCTGATTCTAAAAATTAACTATCATCTACAGATACAAAATCATACCTCATTTGACAAAATGGTAGTGTGTGTGAGTGATTTACACCTTCATGAAATTACAAGATTAACTAAGAACAACAAGAATTAGAGCAAAATAATCTAACAAATGCACAATTAATCTATCAATATCTCATGGTTCTCTAAATTAAAGTAGTAAGTGAAGCTCTCAGCTGCAAATCCTCACTAGTGACACTCTAATTATGAGAATTAAACTAAGAATGATATGCAAACTAGATCTAATTATCAAATTCTAGCTCTATTTGATAAAAAATCTCTAAAATGATCAATAATTGAAGCTAATTATCAATGAAAATGCTAAGTGAGTGGTGTGGATGCAAATTGCAAGAGCTTTGCTACAATTCAAAGATATGGAGTGGATCAATAATGCCTCAAAATGCCTTCTATTTATAAGATTTTCCCAAGGGTAGGGGGTAGAGTGAGATAACCATGGTTATACTTGGGTAAGGTCAATTGGCTTTGCTTTGTCCCTAAATTGGGGGACAAACATTTAAATAGTTTCAAAAGGCTGGACCATTTCAACAAAAGTGAGTGATTTGTGTCCATTTTGTCTCCTTTTTTGCTTTGTTGAGGGAATTTATATTTATTAATTAATTAAAGTAATTAAATTTAGCCATGAAGGGTAAGAGGTTCATTTTGATTTTTCATTTCAACAACTATGTCATTAATTGAATTTAATCAATTTCTTAGTGTTTTTCCCCTTTTCAATCTTTATTTAATCATTTAATCATTTAATTGAATTTTCCTTTGATTTGAATTGCCTTTGTTCCATTTATTGATTTTTCGTGCTATTTTGATGATTTGTTGCACCTTTCTGATTGAATTAAGCCTTTGCCAATTTTTTGTGTTTACAAATGCCCCTCTTTGAGTCGATGTGCGAAGAACACCGACTCAAAGATTTCCTTAGTACGATGACCTGATTTAGGTCCTGATTTTGATATGCCTCTGATCGTTCTGATTGATGTACTTCCTGATAACGATGATGTGCCTTTGATGATGGTGCTGATATGATTCTGATGCCCCCTCAGAAATAAAACATATTGATTCCTTGATTTGAAAGATTTTAATTGATTGGTCCAATATGTTTTCATTTCTGAAAAATATTGATGATATGCCATGACTTACAAATTTGCATCCAAGATAGATAGGTCTATTGTAGTTAAGCAAAACAAGTGATTATAATAGGATAATGGTACCAATGAATGTGATTTTTCAATCTCATAGGATAGTTCTGATAGGTATAAATCAATCAGTGTGAAAACCGATATGATTTGATACTGCTACTTCGTTCTTAGGACACAGAGACACGAACGATGGTACTAGGTGTGATTGCTTGATACTTTGATAGGCTTGACTGACGTAAGATGACTCACTAATATAAAATACTGATATGATTCCCTTGATTTGTGAAATAGGCACATTTCCGTAAATGATATATATATATATATATATATATATATATATATATATATATATATATATATATATATATATATATATATATATATATATATATATATATATATATATATATATATATATATATATATATATATATATATATATATATATATATATATACGGACCTTAGCTTCTTGGATATTTGGATTTAAGTCATGGGTTTGACCCAGCTAGAGTACATGTTATTGAGATGATTGATTATGGAGCTCTTTCAGTTTGTTGATATTGTATCATGTTTCAGTTATTGATCAGGACTTGGATGTATCACTTTGATGACATTGTATCTTTGATTAGACAAACTTCATGGATCTTTGATGTTATGGACACTTTTTGATTTATGGACTTTCCTTGATTCTTGATTGAATGACCCATTTTATGATTGATCAAGATTTCAATTGAATGAACCCCCTTTTCCCTTGGAAAAATACTACAAACAAATGCACATGCAATTAATCTAACATGATAATGCAATTAACCTTCCATGATAATGCAATGCAATGCAGCTAAGTGTCACTAGCTTTTAGCAAATAAATGCCTTGAGGATAAATTTTCATCATTGAGCACTTGGGACCGGAAAGTTGATACAATCACCACTACCCATTGACATGATGATATGAATACCACTTTTTATCACATTTGGTAACCTCCTTTTTGAACTAGTACAACCCACACTAGTCAAATAAACCAACTATGAGAGTACGAATACCAGTTTCAACGAATTCAATGTTGCATAAACAAGCAAAGGTCAACCTTCCACCCTATATGAAAGTCCTCGATGGTTCTTTGATGACCATGTCGTTAGATGAATTCACATAAGTTGTTGGATATCCCTCAAGACAGTCACTCAAAGGCAAGAAAAATATCATGTCTCCATCATTGCCAATCTAGTCGAAACATCATCAATTAGCTAAAAAGATGTGATAAAAATCAATGTAAGTAAAGATCATCAAAAGAAAGCTTCAAGTGTTTTGCAATGTTTCATGATTTTCAAAAAGTATTTCCAAGTATTCTGATCTTTTTAAAGTGTTTTGTCAATTTTTAATCCTGAATAATAAAGTCAATGAAGGCTCATGGATCAAGTTGTGGTAATTGAATTCTTGGTTAGTGAACAATGATATCCATAAAAGGTTCACGAAAATCTCTCTCTTCTGAAGCTCTGATAAGTCTCTCTGATGTGACTAAATATTGTACTATTAAATCCTTTTGAAGTTAATGCCTTGCTTCATGTGAATTCATGCTTGTTTGCTGAAATCCGCTGATTAAGATCAAATGCCCCAGTTGGATAGAAAAAATGTTGGACTTGGACAAACTTTCAAGATTTTACTGAAGCTCAGTTTATGTAAGATGCAACTCAAAAGCACTTCATGTTTTCCTTTTTACCAGCTCTCAAACAAGATCACATTGGTTTTCCCCCAATGTCTAGCAAGATATAGGACACGAAGGATGGATTTGCAAGTTGATGGATTAGAGATGGAAAGGCTATGATGGAAGAAGTATGCGAATGTGACCCATAAGACTATCTCCTCAAGAGTACCCAAGCTAAGGAAAAAATGATATAGCAATGTGAAGCATGTTTTTGGATAAGCCATGGAAGTCAATTGTGCAGGGCTAAACAGTGTATAGGATAATGATTTGCTACCATGAAAAGGAGTGATCCAAAAGAGTGGACATGTCAAGAAGTTCTTTGATAACAATTTTTTTTTTTTAAGCTCTTCATCTTGATCAAGACCAAGGGTCAATTTGGGTAAGATGTGGATAAGATAACACAATCAAGATAAAGAAGTGATGGAGGCTATGAAGGGATGTTTTGGGATTATGAAAAAGCTATCGAGGAATAATGAAGGTGAATTTGGGATAAGCAAGATCATGATAGGGTAACATGGATGCAGCAAGTACATAAGTTGATGGAAAGGATAACGGATGTCAAGATACTCAATGCTCATGGATGTGTTCAACCTTGTCAAGATGAAGGTGATAGAGGAAATATGGATGAAAGTGAGGTAAATGATAGGAAGATGGAGGATGGCATGGATGAAACTTACCCCCAAGTGTAGAGTGCAAGAAGGAAGAATTATGCATGACGCCTGTTTGCCAGGTTTTCATCATGGTACTTGTCTAAGGTGCCACAAGAAGTAGTTTTTACCATAGATTTTTTTTTTTTTTTTTTGCTACCAAGGTGCCTATTGCTAGGTTTTCACCAAGGCACTTTTTCTCTTTTTTTTCCTTTTTTCTTTTTTTCTTTGTTTTTTTCTTTTTTTGTATTTTTCAATATTTTCCCAACATTAGAATCTTTGGACAATGCTCCTCTGAAAGATATGCTATAATAAACCATGGGTATGACTAGGATGCTCAAAGATATTGATAAGAGGGATGGAAGTACGGAAAGTATGCATTGGAAAATGAATGTGAGGATAAGAAAAAGGTATGTTGAAGATGGAAATGTTGGCAAGATCAACTTTGACACACACTTTGAAGAGTGGTGGAATGATGGAGGAACAATAGATGATGGAGGTAAGGATCTTTTTGAGGTAGTGGATTTTTGGATATGAGAAGATGATGGATGTTTGGAAGGATATGGAATGGAAGCCTTTGGAAGCTTGAATGTCAATTTTGATTCTTCTTTTGTGTGCAAGTCTTTCAACAATGACTTGGGAATCCACATATTCTTTGATTTTTCTTCCTTTTGGAATGCTTTTGAATGCATTTCTTCAATGAGGGATTTAGGAACCCACATTTTATTTTTTTCTTTTTGCTTGATGGACCTTTGCGGCCTTTTGGATATTTCATTTTTCTTTTCAGTCACATGTCGATTAGATGGGACATTGTGATTTTGATGCACATATGGATTCTTGGATTTATGATTTTTATGTTGCACATCAACATTGCTTCCAAAAGACTTAGGAATTGTGGATGAATAGGAATAATATTGATGGTTCATATGGATTGGTGTTTGGACATTCTTCAAGTATGTGTGTCTTTGTTGATCTTGATACATGGTAGGGTAAGTGAATGGATAGCTAGGGATGATAGGAATGGTTGATGGGGGAATATATGGACCTAGTATGGATGGAAGGGATGAAGACTTTTGTTTTGGGACATAGGCACCCAAAATGGATTTGGAGGATAGTGGAGGTATGTGGTTGTATTTGAATGGAGGGATATAAGGTGTGAAAGGGATATCAATATCTTTGGAAGGAGCTCCATCGTCAATGTTCTCATCTTTAAGATTTATCTTTATACCCATAGGCTCATGAGTAGCTTTGATAGGAACACATTTGATAGGATCAACTGAAGCTTGAAGGGATTTATTATCTTGCAAGGGATTTGGAAGAATGATGTTTTCTTGAGGTGAACATGGAGGAATATGACAAGGAAATGATGGGATGCTTTGTTCTTGACAAGGATCTTTGAATTGTGTAGCGAAGGTATTTTGCTCTTGATTTTCAATATGCTCATTGGAAGTTATGGAAGGGATATCTTGATCTTGCTCGGGAAGTGGAGAAAATATGGAACTTGGAAGGGTACTTTGTTCTTGGAATGGAAGGACATCATCTTGGAAGACATGAAAGGATGCAAGGGGATCATCACAAGGTTCAAGGGATATGGGACCTTCATCAAATATGGGAGGGGTTTGTATATAATCTTGATCTTGATCTTTATCACTATTTATCTCTTTTCTCTTTGGATTATCTTCTTGACATGGAGCCACTTCTAAGGATAAGGTAGATGTATGGATATGTGTGGGGAATGTTTGGAAGAATGGTGTAGGATCCTTTTGAATAGGTATAATAGGCATTGAGGCACATGAAGCTTTGGGTTCTAAGATCTTTGAAGCATGGAAACAATCTGCAGCAAGATGTGAGTTAGCTTGGGTTTCTTTTAGAGGTAGCCCTTGAGGGTAGACATAGTTAATGGGAAAAGTATCATCATTAGGCTCATTCTTTGATGGAGGAATTTTGGATAATTGTGGAGCTTTGGGAGATGACTGAAAGATGAAAGGAGTGCTAGTTATGGGAGGGTCTTTGCTAGATAGAGGTTTGGGATATGGATGAAGGATGAAAGGTGTACAAGTCATCCAGGGAGAAACCTTGTTAGGAGATGGACAAAGGATGAATGGATTACTCTTGCTATATGGAGGTTTTTGAATTAGATCTTGCTTGAGAGCGGTATTTTTCACTCCATATTCTTTATTATCTTGATCACAAATAGGTTGATTATGCAATTTCCTTTGATCTGAGATAACTTTATCACTCTTAAATGCTTCTTTTTGTGAGGAGGATGAAGATATGGATGGCCCATCATCATAAAGGAATGGCCAAATTGATCTTAATGATGGCTCTTTAGATAAAGTATCTTTTTGATTTTCTTCATCATTTCTTAAAGTTGATATGTCATAATTATGTGGAAGCTTAGCTCCAGATTGAGCTAAAGTTAGGAAATATGCTTCTTTATCCCAGTCCAAAATTCGTTCCATTATTTCTATAAACACAGGATCTTGGGATGCTCTCAGAACATCATCTTTAGACACCTCATCACTTTGAAAAGAATAGCTTGATATTAATAATGGCATTTTATATGATGTATCTCTTTGGTTTTCCTCATTCTTTCTCAAGGTTGATGTGTCATAATTATAAGGAAGTTTAGCTCCTGCTTGAGCTAAAGCTAGAAAATATGTGTCTTTATCCCACTTCAAAAGTAATTCCATTATTTCCAAAAACCTGGGACTTTGGGATGCTTCAACAACGTCATCTTCAGAAACCTCATCACTTTGATTCCTATGGAGATCTTGATCTTGACCTTGATAATTATGCTCCATAATAGGATTGATTTGTTTCTCAAATAGGCTCATCATTATGGATCAATCTTTCCTTCTTTAATTTCAATCTGATTGGGTTGGTTTGGAATGGGTAAATGGTATTGATCAATTTTTTAAGATTTAAAAATTTTAATTGTATTTTGATCAAGTACTTTGGAACTTCTTGTTTGAAAAGTTGAAGACAATCTCAACACACACATCAATAGTTCACCATGTCCCTAGATCATTCTAATGTATATATTCTTGAATGTTTCCATGGGTTTGATCACAAGAAAGACTTCCAAGCAAGCTACCTAGCACAAATTTGGCTTTTAAATGGCTCTATTAGGTAGTTTTTTCTATTTTACCATTATGTAGTAAGTTTTCCGTTCAAAAGAGATCTTAGCTTTTCATCCCCCAACTATGTTAAGGGGCTTCCCACATGCACAAAAGCACTATTTTGTTCAATCTGTTAGGACTACTAGAGGAAGTTTGAAAGAGCTAAAATCCTTTTGTCATGTACCCCATTAAGGATACACGCGTTTCTTTTTATAGTGGGTCAGATTCTCATGGAAAAAGCAAGTGTATCCCACTTTGGGCTGTCCCTCTCATCGGCCCTTTTAAGGAAATCTCGGGAGGTGAGCCCACTAAGTTTTAAACATGTTCATTTGAAAGCATGAAAAGTGGATTTGGTAGAGCAAGTTTGGGAATTTGATTCACTCAAAGAGTGAAGAGCATATCCCTATTGCTTTTCCCTTATCCGAAACACTCACAATCAATTTGGTTCTTTTTCAACCCCGTGACAAAGGGATTCTTAGAATTGAAGTGTTTATTTTTTTCTCTTAATGATTAAACTATGTTTTGAACTTTGAAATGCCACAAGCTAAGGGAATGTGCAAGCTTGATGAGAAAAATACCTCAAACGATGCTAGCAAAGGCTAGGCACATTTTTAAGTAGTAAATTTTCTCATTTTCTCTCCAAATCCTTCCCTTACCTTAGCAAAACGTTCCCTCCACCAACAAGTTAGTCAACACAAATTCATACAAAGTGAGGGGAAACCAAAATAAAAAAGCTTAAAATGATCAAATTGATTATGCTCTTGATTTATTTTGAACTCAAATATTTGCAAATTAAATCCAAAAGGTGCAAGGTATACTCTAATAGGACATCCTTTTTTGTTTCTTTTTTGCATGCAAAAAAAAAAGAAATTTTTTTTTGAGCACTTTTTTGTGACAGAGCATGTACCTGAGACAAAAAAATGACCGTGAAGTTAGCATATAGTCCTCATTTTAACATTTTTTTGACAAAATAGAGAAAATACAGTCAGGCGACATCATCCAGACTACAGGTGAGATAAAATTTAACAAAGACGTGACTACTTTAACCACGAGCATCACCAAAAGGGGCTCAAGCGAGATCAAAATAGACAAGTGTGATATTAAATTTTGCAAACGCGTGAAATCTTTAAAACATGTGACAACAGCAATTACTCTGATACAATATAAATGCTAAACCAGGTGACATTGTCCATGCTAAAGGCGAGATCTAATTTAATAAAGACGTAATTACTTTAACCGCGAGCGTCACCAAAAGGGGCTCAAGCGAGATTAAAGTAGTTAAGTGCGATATCAAATTAAAACAACGCGTAAACTATTTATTGCAAGTGACAAATTAATTCATAGAAGTGACATTTAATTAATCCAAGGTCACATTTAAAATACTCAAAGTGAGAAATTAAATACGAAAGGCAGGAAACTCCCTTTACACTAGGCGTAAAATGATTCCTCGGCCGCGGATTTTAATTCTTTACAGGCGACATCTAAATAGCCAAAGGCATCAGCTGCTTGTTTGTGAGGCGAGAATTTAATTTTTGTAGGTGTGATTTCTTTCTCCAGAAGCGTGATTTTGCAGGTTGAAAAGCATGATCGTTCAGACTCCAAGGTGACATTTTAATTTTCGTGAGCGACATCTCTTTGCTGTAGGCATGATTTCTTTACCGGCAGGCGTGATTTCTTACCTGTAACCTGCAAACAGTGAGCAAAATCATGCAATTCTAGCCTAAATTTTGCAAATAACGTAGAAATTATGATAAATTTGAGGCCTAGAGCCCCACGGTGGGTGCCATTTGTGTGTGAGTGATTTACACCTTCATGAAATTACAAGATTAACTAAGAACAACAAGAATTAGAGCAAAATAATCTAACAAATGCACAATTAATCTATCAACATCTCATGGATCTCTAAAATAAAGTGGTAAATGAGGATCTTAGCTATGATCCTCACTAGTGACACTCTAAAGATGAGAATTAAACTAAGAATGATATGAAAACTAGATCTAATTATCAAATTCTAGCTCTATTTGATAAGAAATCTACAAAATGATCAACAATTAAAGCTAATTAGCAATGATAAATGATAAGTGAGTGATATGGATGCAAATTGACAGAGCTTTGCTGCAATTCAAAGATATGGAGTGGATGAATTATGCTTCTAAATGCCTTCTATTTATGTGTGTGAGTGATTTACACCTTCATGGAATTACAAGATTAACTAAGAACAACAAGAATTAGAGTAAAATAATCTAACAAATGCACAATTAATCTATCAATATCTCATGGTTCTCTAAATTGAAGTAGTAAGTGAGGCTCTCAGCTGCAAATCCTCACTAGTGACACTCTAATTATGAGAATTGAACTAAGAATGATATGCAAACTAGATCTAATTATCAAATTCTAGCTCTATTTGATAAGAAATCTCTAAAATGATCAACAATTGAAGCTAATTATCAATGAAAATGCTAAGTGAGTGGTGTGGATGCAAATTGCAAGAGCTTTTCTGCAATTCAAAGATATGGAGTGGATCAATAATGCCTCAAAATGCCTTCTATTTATAAGATTTTCCCAAGGGTAGGGGGTAGAGTGAGATAACCATGGTTATACTTGGGTAAGGTCAATTGGCTTTGCTTTGTCCCTAAATTGGGGGACAAACATTTAAATAGTTTCAAAAGGCTGGACCATTTCAACAAAAGTGAGTGATTTGTGTCCATTTTGTCTCCTTTTTTGCTTTGTTGAGGGAATTTATATTTATTAATTAATTAAAGTAATTAAATTTAGCCATGAAGGGTAAGAGGTTCATTTTGATTTTTCATTTCAACAACTATGTCATTAATTGAATTTAATCAATTTCTTAGTGTTTTTCCCCTTTTCAAGCTTTATTTAATCATTTAATCATTTAATTGAATTTTCCTTTGATTTGAATTTCCTTTGTTCCATTTATTGATTTTTCGTGCTATTTTGATGATTTGTTGCACCTTTCTGATTGAATTAAGCCTTTGCCAATTTTTCATGTCTATAGGTAGATAGTTCCATAAGAATAGAGGATGTACTTGTTCACAAGGGAGACATATCACTTCATAAAGAAAACAAGTATGATTCAAGTTCTAGTTCCAGCATGAAGGACAAAGTCAAATTATGGAACAAGAATAAAAATATTGTCACAAATGGTGTTGTTCATCACATTAGTGCTACACCTAAAGCACCAGCATTTAACCTAACTATTGGTACTCAAGCTATAAAAGCCTAAGAGAAAAAGACTACTGAGCTTGCTAAAAATATGAATGAGTACAAACCATGGGTTACAAAACCAAAATGCAAGTTCACTCCTTTGGGTGAGTCCTTGGAATCTTCCATGAGAACCTTATTAGAAAACAATATCATCATGTTACCTGAGATCAAACCATATGACCTCGAAGTCAAACCTAAATGGTGGAAGGAGACCGATTTCTATGATTTCCATCAAAACAAGGGTCATAAAACCAACAATTGCATGCATCTGAAACATCTCATTCAAGACAAAATTGATGTTGGATAAATTGTGATTGACAACCATAAATCCAATAACAATCATACAACATTCACAGAATCTTTTTGAAATCACACTCAAGGAGACTCATCTTCTATACAAAACATGGGTGCTAAAGTCAATTACACTTATTCTGATAACAATGATGTCATCAACATGGTAGAGCCATGTTTATCTTAACACTGCAATGTCATCACCATTTTCAGAAAGGACAGAGACAATCAATTAGCTAATGCAATTACCTGATCTCAAGCTCAGGTAACTCTCCAAGGATCAAAATTGGGTTCATCAAACACCCCAAAAATTCCATTCAATCTTGCATCTGCATCTAAAAAAAGGACTACCTCTAAATCTTCAAATCTCAAGGAGTCCAAGGTGACCTCATACAACATCATTAAGAGACTCCAACACACAAATGTGAAGATATATATATTTGAGTTGCTTCAAATCTCTCCTGCTCATCAAGTTGTCTTAGAAAAAGATCTGCTCAGTTACAATGTTCCAGAAAATCTTGATCTAGATCGATTTCAGACCATGGTGGGTCATTTGATGTCTCCCTAATACATTTCTTTTCCAGAGGAAGATGCCAGCTCGCTGAGTCATCCTGTAATGCCCAAAAATCTACTAGGCAAAACATAACATAATTACCCCTTAATAAAATCCTAATGTTCAGTTTTCCTCCCAGAGTTATGTTTGTAAAATTAATACCCCTTTATTTTTAAAATAGGAATTTCTAAATCAAATGGAAGGAACATAAAACATAGAACCTTTAAATGATAAATTAACACAAAAACTTTAATTTAAATACAGAATCAACACAGAATTTGCAAGAAAATAAAGTAAAAAATAATTCTCTTAATTTCAACATCATACAAAATGTAGGGAATGTAACTCATTTAACAGAATTATTTAGACAATGTTTACTTATATATTTATCCTCTTCATACCAACTACATAGATTATGTGGGATTTTAAATCAAATACTAAACTAAACAATTTCAGTCCATAACAATTTCATCTAAAACAAATACAAGAAACTGAATTAAAATTCAATTTATAGATGTAGGAAAATTTAACTTTTAAGGGAGAAAATAATTTCACTAAGAACTACTTTGTAATTCAACTAGTATTTAGCCTTAGTTCTAGATTTTTATTCTTTTACAATTACAATATCATAGAAAAAAATATGAGTAGAGCAAGATCACTTAAGCTTGATACACCTAAATACATTTCTTAAATTTTCCAACTTTAACTTGAAACTTGAAACTTGAACTTCATCTTCACACCATGTAAGCATAACCTGCATCACAAACCCTTTCCACATGACCATGGAGGCTCACCTCCCAGCCAAGGCCATTTCATGGCCACCACCAAGTTAGGGGAAACAAGAATGGATGGGAAAAAATTATATATACACACATATAACATTCTTTCCACAAATTGGTACAAGTACATACACACTATAATCCCTTCCCAAGATTGCACATAGGATCAAAAATTGGATCCATAAATGGGTGAAGGTGGAAAATTCTCATATGGAGACACCTTACTCATACAAAAAAAGGAATATCAAAATCATTCTTACATGCCTTCACAAGGCTCCTTCCAACATACAACTCATCACCAAGAGCATTAACACATCCCTTATGGCCCCCAAACTAAACATAAGTAGGCCTCAAGGATGTCCATACATCCAAGCTCTCAAACATATGGAGTTCCCAACTAAGCCTTTCACTCCAAGACATCCTCAAATCCTCCCAAGGATGAGGAGTATCTTACACACCCACAAAATTATTACAAAATAAAAAGGTAAAACAAGAGTAGAATCATATGAGCAAATGAAACAACACATTACAAGATTCACACAAAAATTTTCATTCTCACAATGCAATTACAAAAACATAAACATGATAGATCCACCAACCTTTCTCCTACACAATGGCAATGGAAGATTGTAGAAGAGCTATCTCTTTGCTTCCTAGCTTGCTTCCCTTCTCAAAATTACTAGAAAATTTCTCAAGTCCTTTCCTCTCTAACTCTCAACTTGCGTAGCCAAGAAGTTTCTAATTCTTTAGTCTCTTTTCCTAAAGACTCTAAAATGTTCCTCTCTCATTCCCTCATCCCAAAGTGAGTTAGGTTTCTAGATCCTAGCTAACTTGCCTATTGCCCTTGCTATGGAAATGGATTGAAATTCAGAACATGGGAAGGTGAGTTATCCTAGAAAATATTTCCAAATTCGTCATTACCAAAGATGACCCACTTAGAGAGGCAATATGGAAGCCTAGGAAAATGAAAATAGTGAAATTTGGCCCCCTAACCCATGCCTATGCCTTGGGACACTTAAAATCCACTCTAACTACACCATAGGGCTCCATATAACCCTTCAAAAACCCTAGATAAGTTTGCATCCGAAAATGGAATCATGATGACATAACCTCATTTTCCTAAACCACTAACCAATCTTAGAGATACATAAGATAACCTAAGGAAAAGGTGGGGTCCACATTCCACTTAGGCATGCCATCTCATCACAATAGTTCCAGGTGACACCTCACAAAAGTACACATCACATTATACACTTGGCATGCCTAGTGGATATTTAACATTTACATTGACATTAAATAAGCATTTACAAATATTTACAACATCATTCATACATGCATCACATTTACAAATAAAATCACGTAAAAATGAGATCATTCTCTTCTTAGAGCTGACCTTGGCTTAAACTAATTTTCACATGGATCCATCCTTGTTTTCCCGCATTTACAACCATGGTCATAATCCTGCACACTTGATTTTGATGTTAGTATCTCATAAACTCAATGCATATATAATCATATTAAAGTAAAATAATAACATATAAACTCAATATGTATATAAAGGAACTGCATTTCATGAATCATAAACATAATCCACATTATAATCTAACTCTACAAACATCAAAATGTAAATTTAATTTTTTTCACATACACAAGTAACCCTAATTTAATCATTGAACCATTACACTATCGGAATTTACTATTCTATAAGATAACGTAACAAATATAGAATTCAAAATTCATAAATCTTAAGGTAAGCATGAAACCAATACAAGCATATAAAGAGTATGACTAACATCATCATCATATAAATCTGTAACAATCATCTTATAAGGTCTAATGATAGCAAGTCATAATCCAAAATAGGTCTAATATCTCTAAACAATGTATCATCAAGATGAACCAAGTGTCAAAACAACTGTCAAGCTAAGATGGGTTGGCGTAGGACCTCACATCCTCTCCCCCTAGGCATGAACTTCCTCCTAGAGTTTATCAAAAAGATGGGGGTACTGATCTCTCATCTTTTCTATATCCTCCCAAGATGCTTTGAGGCTGCCAACATCTGACTGCTGACTAGAAAAATCATAGGAAAATCTCTAGAAATGTTCCCCATGGCACCACATGTATAACATGGTCTTCTAGCCTAGAACTGACTCCCTTGAGTTCTAGACTACTTTTGTGCACCTATCATACCGAATCTACTAAAGCCATCTCTAGATGACTGAGTCTGAGCTCCTTGGTCTTGTCGGGGACTCTTCTGAGACTGTTGTTGCTACTATGGTGTCCTAGAGTCCTTCTAATTTCCCTTCTAGTGGGATTTCTAGAAACCAGAAGGCTAAGGTATGAAACTATGGTTCTGTGACCTATCTTTTTCATTATGAGACCTATTATGGATCTCTTCAGCTATCATGGCCCTCTCAATTGTATCATGAAACTCATCTGATCATACCATCTATACTTTGTCAGCTATGGCATAGTTCAACCCCTTAATAAAGTGGTTGACCTAGAGTTTCTCATCCTTCATGTAATCAACATAAGGAAGGAGCTTGAGAAAACTACACTCATACTGTGCTACTGGTAGTCCTCTCTACTGTAGGTCATGAAACTCATCAATGTGGTGCTATCTAAAGTGCTCCAACATATACCAGGCTCAAAATCTCTCCACGAAGGTCTCCCATGTGAGGGTATCTATGCCAAGATGACTCTTATATACCTCCTGCCTCCACCATGTCTAGGCAGTTCCCCTAAGCATGTGAACTATAAGTTTTTCCTTAAGGTTTCTCTCATAATGGTGCAACCCAAAACATCTCTCAAGGCTCAAAAGCAAAGCCTCAACATCTTCCCCATCCGTAGATCCTTAAAAGGTTGGTAGCTATAGTCATATACGAGGTTTTTGATTTGGTCTCCTGTATCATGGGGTACTCTCAGCACTATCACTAGTGGTGGCTCTGGCATGTGTATAGACTTGTCCTCATGAACTGCCTACTCCTCTCCTCATCTAGGAGGGGGACTCCTACTCCGCTCTTGGTCCTCAGCCTACTGGCCTCCTGGAGGCAATCTATCCATAATAATACCGACCAAAATTTGTATTACATTAAGGATGTCTAGGTTGGGATTAGGTGTGTTGGAAAGCTGACTATACTGAGGTATATGACTAAATATAGTGTTGTCATTATGGCAACAAAGTCATATAGCAGTTTGGAGTCAGCGCACTTGATGTAAAGATCAAAATTTGGTTAAGTGTTGAAGACTGGATAGTGTATAGAGTTCCTGTAGCTCAGAGCATCAGCACACGTGTGTACGGATGAATTATAGTATGTGCCCTAGAAGTTAAGTTTGTTAGACTATACTTATGCTTATTCTATGATCACATAAGTAGATATGCAAAGATGTGAAAGTTACAATTAGTTGAAGTTGCACAGCAAGTATGTGCTAGTAGAGAAGAGAACATGGAGCCGACAGTTAGTATTTTGGTTTGTGAATGTAATGTAATATTGTAAAGGCTATGTGCCCATTGTATTTAGGTTTCCGACATGTTTATATGTATAATTGTAAGCACACTTAAGCCAATTCATTTGGAAGAGTTGTTTGTAATTAGTTATAGGGCCGACCTAATCATCTATTTTGTATGAGTGCATAAATATAAGGTGCACCCATTGTATTCAACATGGAAGTTATAAAGAGCAATCATAAGAAGAGAAAAAGTGTGCAAAGACACTATAAGATGTATTAGAGATTTTTTAGAGGTCAAAGCATCAACGCATAAAAGGAACTGATCTGACAAGCAGTGTCATAGTGACAGTTCATCCTATAGATACAGTGTGTATCTAAGATCAAAAGGTTGTAGCCTTCACCACTTGAGTAGTGAGCTCTTGGATAGTGCATCCTCTCCCCTAAAAGGGATGATTATAAAAGACTCCTAATAGGGTCCAACCCTTAACAAGGTCTACTATACTTAAAGCATTGTAAAGCTACTCCTAACAAGGTAAAGGATCTTCTAACAAGGATCACAAAACACTAGTGCAAAATATTAGTGGGTATCAATTCCCACCATGGTTTTACCTATTTGGGTTTCCCCGTAATCATATTGGTGCCATGTGTTGATTTCATGTTTCATGTTTATATGTGAATGTTTATTTCAGTACTTAAGCATTTAAGTTCAACATAAAGATTAAAGTGAAAAGTTAAAATACAGTGAACACTAATTTAGCCCCCCCTCTCAGTGTTGCCATTCCTAACAATTAGTATTAGAGCTCTGGTCTCCAGTAAAGAAGTTTAACCACTTGAGGAGATCATGGACAAAGCAGAAATGAAACATCTAAAGAAAAATCTTGAAGCCGCTCTTGAAGACCTAGACAATTCAAAAAGATAAATTGAAGAATTAAAAGAAAAATTTAGTGATGCTCAAGTAGTTATCAAAAAACTAAGAAAGGATTTGAAAGGATGCTCTAACAGTGATCTTGAAGAAAAGGTCAAAAAGTTGAGTGAAGAAAATGCATCCTTATTAAATCAGCTTGAAGAATTTGATGACAAACTAATGAACAATCAAGATGTCTATAATGAAAAAGTCAAGGAGAATCTTCAACTGAATGAAGAACTAAGGGAAGCTAACTTGGAAGTCTTGGAGCTAAGGAATATCAAAGAAAGCTTGGAATTTGAATTAAAAAAGGAAAATGATCATATTGACAAGTTACACACTAGTGCTGATTTGGTAGAATCTCAGTTGTATGCAAGAAGAGCCAAAGGAGACACTAGTTGTATTGGATACAATGAAGCACAAAATTAGATTGACAATATGGGAGCAAGAAAGGATTCACAAAAGGACTCTATTGAAGCTAAGGAGACTGAAGATCAAACCAAAGATAATGGTGGACCACCTAAGAATGAGTGCAAACAAGTAGAACACACTTGTTTTGCATGTAACAAGCATGGACACATTGTGAGGAACTGTACAAAGGTAAGACCTTTTAATGGCTACTGTTATTCATGCAACAAGTTTGGTCATAGAGCTATGAATTGCAAGACTAGAAAGAAGAATAGGATTCATCAAGATCAAAGAAATTAGAATTAGACAAATGTAAGAAGTTCTCAGAATGTTACATGCTAGATATGTAACTATAATGGTGACTCATGTCAATGCACCGATGAATATAAGACCTCCAGTCATTTGTCATTCTTGTAACAAGGCTGGACATATCTCAAGGTTTTGTAGATCAAGGACGCAAGGTCAGGGAAGCCCTAAAAAGGTTGAAGAACCAGTTTTGGATCCCGTAGGAGAAGTTAATTTTGTCAAAGCCTTAGATGATGTGAGGATGATTTGGTCAAAGAAAAAGGACATGACTAATGAGAATGTATTGGATGCATCCATAGTGGACGCATCCTCTACATCTGGATAAATGACCCTTAGGGTCATAAGGGGAGCTAATTTAGCTCTAGACCCTTGGGTGGCTAGTATACTCATCCTCAGAGTATGCACCTTTGGACTTAAGATTTTGGAGTGTATAGGAACCTTCGTGCAAGAGGGCACATGCTAAATGTTAACAGAAGTTGAGTTCCAAATTTTGAAGTAACAGCCTGGTTTACACGACTTGTATTAATGGAGCAATTCTCACTTTTAAGTACACAAAAAGTTATTTGATTGCTCATTGCATTCAAATTTAGAGTGATAGAGAGAAGAAAGAGCCTTGGAAGTTGTTGTGAAGATTTGGAGATTGAACTATTAGTGTTTGCAGTGCATTTGGTCAGTTGTAGAAACCCTATCTCATTGTGTCGATTCAGAAGTCATCAAATTATCTCAGAGATTAGTTGGAAAGCATTTATCAAGTAAGTCATGGCCACTCCTATTGTTTATGATGTCGCTAAGAAGAAAAGATATGTTTTCAAGAGGCACCCTTTCAAATCAACCCTAGATGATTTAGAGGGAGCTTTCTCCCGCATGCCTATGGGTGTCATACATGTAGAAGACATTAGGGCTTACATTTACAGTAAGAAGGAACCGGTTGGATTGGATAGTCTAAGGGTGCACATGGATACCATGCTAAAACTAGACAAGACATTCATGGATGAATATGTAAAATGGAATGACCATCCTATTATTGAGTATGCTATGGCATATGAATTCTATGAGATAGAATGGATAAAGATCTTATTGAGAAGAATTCATGATGATTTGTTTTGGATTGGTGATGTACTAGTTAGAATCACTAGTGACTTGATTCATGAGATGAAAAGCCTTTCTAGAACAGGCGTCATCCTTCCTATGGGCAAGGATGTCAGGAAAATGGTTGAGCAAGCATGTAAGTCAAGGAGCGATAGGTGTGGCATGACAATCAAGCCTATTGAGAAAGAAAACATCAAACTGATGTCAATGATACTGGGGTACAGGTTTCATCACACTAGTAGGGTGAATAGTGTGTTTGCAGGAACTATTCTAGCAGCCATAAGGCTTGTAAAGGAAGATGGTGAGTTCAACTTGTGTGAGATCTTACATGCATGGTTGATTGATAACATCAAGGCTATCAAACATGAAAATACAAAGATATTTAGGTTTGGGTCCCTAATCATCTATATGTACGTTCATATAGTTGGAAAAGTTTCTGATATGTATTTGGACAAGTCTATTCCAACCATGCCACAGATATCCCTTAAAGTATACACTGAAAGTACATTGAGAGACTATGTAACATTAGAATTGAAGACCTTTATGGTTAAGATGTAGATGAGATACAGAATTCCAAAGAACATTGTGGAAAAGTATAAGGATACAATATGCTTTATGGTTGAAACTGATACTACTTATATGGAAGCTATTGAGCCTAGAACTAAGTGGATTCATCCACATGGTTATGAAGTAGAGGAACAAGTCCTAGAAGCTTATGCACAGGTACTTCTATCAGCCCCCAAAGACCCCAATGAACCTAGGTGTGGAACTTATAAGGAAAAGACAAGGGAAGTTGATGCTAAATTGAACAGCGCAGCAACTAAGAGGAAAGCCCCTAAAATCACATTAGAAATCTTGAGAATACATGGTGTGTCTCAAGCAGACCTTGACAAGGTAAGGGAAGAGAAGATTGCTTTGGAATTGAAGAGAGCAACAGTAGAAAAAGAACAAGAAGATCCTAAGACGAAGAAAATAAAAATTGAAAAAGATGATAGTCAGAAGGATATGACTAATGACACTCTTGCACCCAAAGAAACCAATGATCCTACTGCTCCTCCGAAGTATAAACCAATAATCAAGAGAAAGAAAGAAGTCATCACTAGTCATCCATCCTAACAAGCATTAAGGAGAAAGAAAACTAGTCAAGCACCTACTAAGGCAGGATTCAAACCAAGTCTTAAAGCTTTGAGTGCAAGAATTGTTGATGAGGGTAGAATTGATCAGGTATGATTATCAAACACATGATAAAGTTCAAGAAGATAGTTCTTGAATTGAAAATAGAAATTCTAGATAAGGTATGGGAAATAATGGATACCTTAAAAAGACAAGCCACTGAAGAAGATCTCAGAATCAAGGAACAAATTCTTGATTCCACTCTTCCAGTATGCTCTATTGAAGAAAGGTCATTGCTACTAAATCTAGTGAAGCCACACTTAAGAAAAAAGATGAGGAAACTTCACCTCATGAACAAAGACTATGAGCTGATTTCTCAGGAAATAGAGAAGGCTTTTGAGAAGGTACTCTTAGAGCAGCACATGAAACCTAAGTCTGTGCCCATCTCTCAAGCACCTAGTAAGAAAGACAAAGTAGAATAGACCATCAATGTAAAATCTACAGGTCCTTAGGATTCAACACTTGCAATGGAAGCACAAACAAAGGTAGATAAATCTATGCCCATGTCAGAGTCACTTAAGGACAACACCTTTATCATTGATAATGTGGAGATAGCCATGGCGGCCACTAACACAAAATTAGACAAGTTTGAGGAAGCTTTTGTGAGCACACAAGAAGCTAAGATGTTATGCAAAAACACTCCTCCCACTCATCAAGAAGAGGTATTGATTGAAAATATATCAGACAAGAAAGAAGAAGAAGAAGAGGAAGAAAAGAAAGAAGATAAAGAACAAGAGAAAGATGAAACTTCTCTTGATCTAGCCAAGGTAAAACTAGAAGTGATGGACAACACTTCCATCACTCCCTCCTCAACATTGTTGTCAAGTTTGACACCTAACACATCCAGTTTGGACTCATGGAAAGAGGAAGACCTGATTAAGTTCAACATCTTGGCTATGGAGAAAGAAAAGGAGAAACAAATCATGAGAAATCCTCTCCTTGTGGAATCTGTGAACATATTGAACAGTCTGTTGCTAGAAGACAAGAAAGTGTCCAAGGTACATTCAGTTGATGATGTAATTATAATCATATCTTAGTTCAAAAGAAAATTTTCAAGCCTTGAAGAATCTACATCCAAGGTTGCAGAAGAGAAGTATCTAGAGAAGAGACTAAATGAGTTAATGAGAAACTTTGCTCTAGATCTGAATTCACTCATGATAGGACAAGAATCTTTAAAAGAATTTTCTATTCAAGGAAGGAAATTCATTGTAGATTGCATGGATTAGGATAAGCTTACTAATGCCCATTTCAAGGAAATAAAAGAAGGAGAAGCTATGATTGAGCAGGTGAAGAGTTCAGAGAAAGAAACATCCACTGATGTAAACATGTACAACAATATCTACCAAGGTCAGATGGACAAAATTGAGAAGGTGGAGAAAGAGATGGAAAAGATAAGTTCTAGATAGACTCAGTTGAGGAATGCTCTTGCGCCCTCACTAGACATTCCCAATCAGAACATAAAGGAGGTTGATACCACCATGATAACCTATGATCAAGGTCCAAGCATAGATTTGAAAAAGATGGAAAAGCTTCAATATGCTTTATGCGCCCATCTCCAGATAGTTAACTCATTGATAACTTTTTGGAAGAAGGAGATCCAGAACCTCAAGATAGCATATCCAGATATTTTCCCTAAGTATGTGCAGATGTAATTTTTTCCTACACCTTTATCATTAATGTCAAAAGGGGAGTTGTGTATAGAATATAGAGTATAATATGTATAGGGAGATATAAGATTATGTATAAAAATGTATAGAAGACAAAAAAATTTTGTGTTAAGGGACAGTTAGCAACTTGGCCATATTCCTTTGTTGCCATCAATGAAAAAGGGGGAGATTGTTGGAAAGTTGACTATACTAAGGTATATGACTAAATATAATGTTTTCATTATGGCAACAAAGTCATATAGCAATTTGGAGTCAGCGCACTTGATGTAAAGATCAAAATTTGGTTAAGTGTTGAAGACTGGACATTGTACAGAGTTCCTACAGCTCAAAGCATCAGCACACATGTGTACAGATGAATTATGGTATGCACCCTAGAATTTAAGTTTGTTAGACTATACTTATGCTTATTCTATGAGCACATAAGTAGATATGCAAAGATGTGAAAGTTACAATTAGTTGAAGTTGCACAACCAATATGTGCCAACAGAGAATAGAGCATGGAGCCGACAATCAGTATTTTAGTTTGTGATTATAATGTAATATTGTAAAGGCTATGTGCTCATTGTATTTAGGTTTCTGACATGTTTATATGTATAATTGTAAGCATGCTTAAGCCAATTCATTTGGAAGCGTTGTTTGTAATTAGTTATAGGGCCAACCTAATTATGTATTTTGTATGAGCGCATAAATATAAGGTGCAACCATTTTATTCGACATGGAAGTTATAGAGAGTAATCATAAGTAGAGAAAAAGTGTGTGAAGACACTAGAAGATGTATTAGAGCTTTGCTAGAGGTCAAAGCATTAACGCATAAAAGGAACTAATCTGACAAGTAGTGTCACAGTGACAGTTCATCCTACATATATAGTGTGTATCTGAGATCAGAAGGTTCTAGCCTTCACCACTTGAGCAATGAGCTCTTGGATAGTGCATCCTCTCCCCTAATAGGGATGATTGTAAAAGATTCCTAACAAGGTCTACTGTACTTAAAGCATTGTAAAGCTACTCCTAATAGGGTAAAGGATCTTCTAACAAGGATCACAAAACACTAGTGCAGAATATTAGTGGGTATCAATTCCCACTGAGGTTTTACGTATTTGCATTTCCCCGTAATCATATTAGTGTCATGTTTTGATTTCATGTTTCATGTTTATGTGAATGTTTATCTCAGTACTTAAGCATTTAAGTTCAACATAAAGATTAAAGTGAAAAGTTAAAATATAGTGAACACTGATTCACCCCCCCTCTCAGTGTTCCCATTCCTAACAAGGTGGTGGTGTAGGAGGGGGCCCCTGCATGTCTCCTATTCCCTTGGCTGCCCGCTCATCTCCCCCTTCTGCCACACAACCGCCTTTGGGTCTCCACCCACTTCGGCAAGCACTATGCATGACTAGAGGCATCCTACTATAGAGTTCGCTTTACTAAGGTTTTCCCTAAAAGGATGGATGTCTTAGAAGGGACAAAAAAAAATGAGCTCTACTAGCATGACATAATATACATTCATTAAGTCAAAGAAGAGAAAATCCTATACTTCTTTATATATATATATATATATATATATATATATATATATATATATATATATATATATATATATATATATATATATATATATATATATAGATAAGTATAAATTAAACTTATTAAAATTTAATTAAACATAACTCTAATGTTTATATGAGTAATTCATTAATTTTCCAAGAGTACTAAAGATTTCAATCTAATTTAGGTTAAGTTGTAATGCTATTTTTACGATGAATAGTATACTGGCCACATATATTGGCCTCATAAAAATAACATTATCAAGTTTTAAATGAACTAGCTTTTAACTAAAAACTTAAATTACACTTTATTTCATAATAATCTCAACTTGATTAATCTGCAAGACTATGGCAATGCCCTGAAATACTAGGGTTAGAGAACTATGAGCTTCCTACAATAACCTTGTTGCGATGCCTAAGACATAAAGACTATTCACCCATCGTCCCATAAGGGAACACATGGCAAGCACTGGCATGCCATCATCCCTAAATTGGTGAATGATAATAGGCGAAATAAAAAAAGTCCATTTCTAAGTTTGGGCAGAAGAGTAGTCTATAGATGAAAGTAGATTCAATTTAAAAGGAGACTAAAAGAAATCCTTTAACCTAATATTGTTTCATCAAAGGTTAATTGCATGGTTACTTGGGTTATAAAAACAATCTCAAAGGTTGATAGATAAAATGAAAAGATAACGCATCACCTAGGCATTCATTTGATTAATCTTACCCCTTCAGGGATAACAATGGAATTAGATTAATTATCCCCTTAAACCGAATATTAAAGGAAGATAATTATTTCATTAACTATTTAATCTTTAATTGAAAAGAATATGCACAACTTAAATTTAACTTACTAAATTTCCCTACCTTACTTCCAAATTATCCTTTACAATTTAATGGAAGACTAAAAGAAAATGTTATAAACGACATCATTTTCCTATTCAATTTCACTAATGTTTATTTAACAAACTTAAAACATACATTAAGTAATATATCTTAAAAATTAAATTAAAAGAATTCCTTTAACCAATATTATTAAACTAATACAACAATTATATTTAATCATCATAAACTTTATAAATTATAATTTCTAGAAAGATACATTAATAAGAAATTTTACTAGTCGATTTAATATCTTGTATTAGTATAGTTCTAATCTGTAATGCCCAAAATATCTTAATATTTAATTGTATTAAATTTCCCAATACTAAAAAAAAAAAAGGTTTGACTCTCAAAGTTATCCAAAAGGCTACATTCACTAAGCGGATAGCTTAAAACAATATTAAAGTCAATGTTAATAATTAGACTTAAATTCAATAATAAGTTATGTGGCATGTTAGATAATTAGCGAGACACTTTATTTAAATAATACTCAAGAAAGAAATATCTTCAAAAGTTGTTTTAATTAGTTACGTTGATCTAGGTCTTCTTACCATGAAAATTTCCTAAAACTTATACAATTAAAGCTCATGACATTACATTATTTACAATCTATTTAAATTCTTCTATTTTTTTTTTTAAATAAAATAAATTATAAAGAGATTTCTAAATCAAAACTATAGGGAGATTTAGAGTCAAAATACATGTCATCAAATTGACTCTTATAATATTTAAAAAAAATAAAAATAAAAACAAAGTAAAGATTATTAATCATGTCCTTAAATAACAATGAGGAAATCTCATTAGTTTCATATAGATTAATAATTTTAGTGACAGAGTAAACTAGGATTAATAAAGAATTACTTACATGTAATTCCATTTTAGTAATAAGAGTAAAGGGTCTATATATTTTTTTTAAAGGATTTTTTTTTGTTTTAAAATCCTAACCCTAACCCAAAATTAGGGTTAGGGCCAACTTTATAAGTCTATACTAACCCTAAATTTTCATTTCTTTGTTTGCAGGTAGAGGAAATAAACAAGTCTATTTTCATAGGTGCATAAGAGAAGGAAGGTTTTTGGAGAAATCTTATCTCCATACAGAACATATCTTTTCTTCAAAGACTCTGTGCATGCTACAAATGGTAATAGAATTTTTCTTAACGAGATTCAATCATATTTCCCTTTTTTTTACACAAGCTAGGGTTTACATTTTTTTTTCTTTTAGATTTAGATCTATTATATTTTTTTCTTTTCTTATTTGACCAGTTAAAGAAAAAAAAAATTTATTGAAATTTATCGGTGGGGCAAGCTGGCGGCCATGGCCGCACACCAACCTGCCTCCTTCGGCCGTTGTCGACGGCTGGCCGCACGCACTGGCCGAGCCTACTATGGCGGTGGCTTCAGCCGCTCACAGAGGTCATGCCCTGCTACAACAACTTCGGCCACTCACAGGGTTGTGCCCTGTTGCGGTGGCTTCGGCTGCTCACAGGGTCATTCCCTACTGTGAACACCGATCCCTGTAGGGTAAGGCACGAGTTGGGAAAAATGGAGGGGGTCTCAGCTCTACCGAACCCCAATAACTTAATTAAATTTTTTTTATAAAAAAAATTACATTTTGTTATATATATATATATATATATATATATATATATATATATATATATATATATATATATATATATATATATATATTTGTTTATTTTATATGCACTTAACATTATTATATATAATGTATAGTATACAAAATTATATATATTAATATATATAATATCTATAATATACACTCAAGCTGATATAGATGGGAATAAAACATGATGTAAAATTTGTTGTTAACATGTACATATACAAATATTTTTGTTTCTCAATATATGTATATATATACACATTCATATAAAATTGCAATCAAACTATCATTTTTTTATATTTTTTTTGTTTAACAATGAAATAGAATTTATTTATTCTCTGGTTAATTAGCATCATATGGATAACATTAAGATCTATACATATGTTATACATGCAAAAATATATATATAAAATTAGTATTTAATTTGTACATGTATAAATAAGTAAGTTTAGATAATCTTATTTATCTAGTCTTACTGTTTAATTCTAGCAGTCAAAAAATTCAGTTATGTACAAACTCATAACACAGAGAATTGTAGGAAAGATTAATTATTTTATTAATTTCCTTTTATTGATTTAACACATAATATACTAGAGTATTAAGACAATTATAAATTTCTTTTACAGATTTCCTAACATAGTAGTTTTCCTTAATTCAACATAGACATTGCAGAGAATTAAATCATTTAATAAACTAAAACATTTCATATATTCATGTAGCAACAACATTTCTCTTTAATGTCAGTAACAGACTAGGTCCTAGAGCTGAAACATGAGCTCTAATACCAAAATGTAATGTCCAAAAATCTATTGGGCAAAACACAACATAATTACCCCTTAATAAAATCCTAATGTTCAGTTTTCCTCCCAGATTTATGTTTATAAAATTAATACCCCTTTATTTTTAAACCAGGAATTTCTAAATCAAATGGAAGGAACCGAAAACAAAGAACCTTTAAATGATAAATTAACACTAAAAATTTAATTTAGTTCCCTTATTCTGAGATCTTCTTCAGTGGCTTGTCTTTTTAAGGTATCCATTATTTCCCATACCTTATCTGGAATTTCTATTTTCAATTCAAGAACTGTCTTCTTGAACTTTATCATGTGTTTGATACTCATACCATGTATTTTTTATTATTCAATTTCAATGTATCATCAAGATGAACCAAGTGTCAAAACAATTGTCGAGCTAAGATGGGTCAGGGTAGGACCTCACACATCCACATAACCAGCCCTTGCACATTGAAGTCCTAATTGAAAACCATCGTGTCAAGTGTGTTCTGATAGATGGGGGAGCAGGTCTAAATATTTGTTCCTATAAACTGGTTACGCAACTGGGATTGTTAGAAGATGCTATTGATAATAAAAAGAAAATAACCATAAAAGTATATGATGAGCAAGAACGATCTTCCAAATGAGTCATTGTAATACCTATCAGAACATGACCTATCATCAGAAATATCACTTATCAAGTACTAGACCTCCCACTGGCCTATAATATTCTTTTAGGAAGGCCCTAGATTCATGAAATGCAAGCTATTCCATCAACATACCACCAATGTGTCAAATTTCCCTATGATAGAGTGGAGGTCACTATACCAACTGATACATCATGTAGTACACACCTGTTTGCTTTATGTTCAGTTGTATGACCGAATTCTTTTAGGTCACTTTTCATGTGATCGATTATTGTTTCATTAATGATGATTATGGATTATTATTATAGGTTTATCAAGTGTATGCATAGATTAGATGATGATGTTTCATGATGATAGATTATATGTTTTATATTGATTACGATGTACTTACCCCATACTTGCATGTGTATGGTGATTATGTGTTTGTATCTGTTTGACGTGTCTATGTGGTAGAGGACGGAGGCGTAGTTACTTGCATAGTCAAAATCCACACGTTTGACCGTACCCTATCATTGTCTATTTATATATTGTATGTACATGCTTCATTTTTTGATGACAGGTTTGCAGGTACAGGGCATCGTCTTCCCTAAATTGGCAGGAGTGAGCGTGCCCACAAATATTTGTCTCATTGGTAAAGAGGGGAGATAATTCACAGACTCAAACCCTCACCCTAGCCTAATTGTCCTAGAATTGGACAAGTTTCTATTTGATAACCTTACCCGAATTCACCTGGTTGGCATGAATTCGTGGATCCCATTCTTGAGTCTGTGCATGGTTTCAGTTTGCTTGATTTATTGTGCTTGATTTTACTGTGCTTGATTAAGTTGATTTATGATTATTCAGGTGATTTTATATGAATTTTGATGTTAGGATTATAGTTGAATTTAATAATTTAATTATGCTCCTATGATAATTTGGTAAATTATCTAAAGTCAATTATTTGATTTATTGGAATTAATTGATTATGTAGTCGTAATTAGGATTATTTATGTTGAGTGCATTATTAAATAATTGAATATTTAAATGCCTGCTTTAGGATGAATTAAATATTTAATTTATTTAATTTGGTTTTAATTATTAACATGTGCTCAAATGGTAAATGTTTAGAATTATGCTTGTTTATATTATTAAATAATTAAATAATTAATTGCATGAAATTTGTGATGCATTGATTATTTAACTTATTTAATAATTGAATTTAAATTAAAAAATGTGCAAAATAGAAAAGGGAAATTGTTCTAAAAAAGTAAACAACTAGCTTTCAAAAGTCAAGTTGAGTTGTGCATTTAAAAGATATTTTAATTAATTAATTTTATTTACTTTCAATTTTGGAATTTGAGTTGAATTAGGAGTTGTCTTATGAGTCACTTTTCTGATTGGAGTGGAACTCTAAGTTAACTGTTGAGTTATCTTTTGTGATTGCTTGGATGTTGGAATTGAATTCCTATTAGGGGAATTTTGCTTTCATTTTTTTTGAAGAGACAGGTTTTGGAGAAGATTTTTGGGGAAGCTTGTGTGTTTGGCATTTTTAAAGATTTGTGGAATGTTGTGGCAGCATGTTGAATTGAATTTCTCTGTGCTTCTGGATCGGGCACCTGTTCGCAACATAGTTTTTAGATCTGCAGGTTGGGCTTGAATTTGGAGAGAATTCTGTTCTCAGATCTGCAAGGGTTTTCATTTTCAGTTTCTGGCATTGGATCTAAGGTAGGCATTGAATTTTTCCTGTTATCTCTATTTCTACTTTCATTTGTCTTTCTATGGTTTTGATAGATCTGGGTATTCAAAAAACCTAGTGTAGCTAATTTTTGTATTTTATTATTACTTGGCATTGTAGTGTTACTCTGGCAAAATTTTCATTAATTAATTCTCTATGGTTTGCCTATAAATAAAAAAAATTAACCTTGCCGTATAGTTTAACTATAGAGCTTGTAGAAAAATTAATTCCCTGGAAAAAATAGATCAAATTGCTAAAAAACCCAATCTTGGTATAAAATATCCAATTCTGGTTAAAATGTGTGTTGGCTGGAAAAAGTACAGTCATTATAAAATGGTCAATTTGAAGGCAAGATTAATCTAATATGTGTATGATTATTATATGTATACTTACTCTTTTAAAAAGAATAGATTCCTTTGAAACAAAATTTGAAATTTTGTAATTTCTTCCAAAAATTAGAATTTGGATTTAATTCAAAATATAAATATATATTAAACCTGATATAAAAAAATATATTTATTCAATAAACAAATTAGAAATTATTAACAATGCTTTTTGAAGAGCTTTATTTATAATAAAAATTAGTATAAAAAAAAAATGATGAAATGATTTCAATAAAATGATATTGAAATTTTATATATAGAAAAATATTGCAAAATTTGAAAAGTAAGTGGGGCCACCACCTTCCCCACTTCCCCTCTGCCCACGTACCATAGTAGCAAGCACTGCTACGACAGTACCTACTACTGCGGCAGTGGTACTGCGTAGTAGTACCCTGCTACGGGGAGGGGGCCATGTGCTTCGTAACCCATAAAAGGGGCTTTGAAAATGCCAAGGAAGATTATCGTGGGGCCCGCAAGGACCCCCCCATAAGGTTTATTTTTATTTGATTTTTATTTTATGTAATTTTTAATATTAATTAACTTTGCTTTGACATGTGTATTTGGTTTAAATATAATTTATTATTAAATATTGCAATTTATTTTTATGAGTTATGTTAAATTGTAAAATGATTAATTAATTTATATTAAATTATGTTATGTTAATATAGTTTGTTTTGTGTTATGTAAATTTAATATGATTAATTCATTTCATAGTAAATTATTTCATGTTAATATAATTTAATTTAAGTATATGCTCATTCGATTTTATTTATGTTATGATTTAGTTTATGATTAAACTTATATTGTAATTGTTCTTTTATAACTAATGAGATTTAATGTTTTACGATAAATCTAAATTAGGTTATTTTTATTTTGCTAATAAATTAGTGAGATGTTCTTTGGCTATATATAGAATTAGTTGTTAAATGATTATGTTTATACCAAAATTGGGTGATTTTTCTATTGAAATTCTTAGAATGTTATAGGGAATATTCTCTTGATTATGGCATCATAGTAATGTTATGATAAGTGTCTTTTATTGGTTAATGTATTCCCATGCTGGGTTTTAGTTATGGTTCAGTTTCAGTTCTTTAGATTATGAGTGTTGGCTTCTTGTTTCTAAACTATATTCATATGCATCATTTGATATCAGGCATTAGAATGACCTAGGGGGATACAAAGGCTAGGAATGTTTGTCATTTGTGCTTATTTCAGCATCATGTTTATGTGTGTGATTGTTTTTATTATCATTCCTTATTCAATCTTATGGGCTCTTATTGGTTAATACCTATTTTTGGTATCTGTGTAATCATTTGGGTTTCTATGTGGGAAACTACATCTAGGATTACTTGGTGGTATACCTATTGGATGTTTATGTGATTATGAGCCTAGGGGAGATTGATGAAGTGCATCTTAGGGGAGTGGCTTACAATAGGGGCCGGGACCCAAAGTGGTTAGCACCTGGGTAACCTATTGTAGGTTATGTAATTAAGTGATAAAGTAGTAATTAAAACTTTATAGATCATTTAAAAAGATAAGTTAGAGTATGATTATGATTAGAATTCCTCATATCTGAGAGAGACTATTCTAATCCCACATGGTACGTATTGAGGTTCCAGGGCCCAGAGTGGTTAGTTCCAGGGTAACTCAGTGCTTGAGAGTTTGACATCCTTTGTGATCAATCCAGGGTACTCAAGTAGATAGACATGTGATGACACTCCCATAGCATGTAGCTTAAGTCATCTCCTGAGTTTCTATTTATGCCTCTGAATTAGTGTGTATCACCTTTCACTTGATTATTGTGTACCTTGAGTAGAGAGCTTTCAGGATTCCTTGCTCAGTGGTTTTATCCTTGTTTGGTTTTGGTCATCTGATTGGGGTTTCTGGTTATCTCCTCAGCATGGTGGGGTAGACCTTTGTGGTTCTACACGGACGGGTGGTAGTGTTTCTTTACCATTTGAGATTCGATGTCCTGGTGCCAGTGCTGTTGATACTTCTGCAGTTGGATTCCTTCTTGTTATTCATTGGTGGTTTCTTATTATACCTACTTTTATGTAGTCCTATGTTAGAGTATCGCTTGTGATATCTAATATGGACATTGTAATTTTATGTTAGTTTTATTATTACATACCCTACGACATGTGCAGTGGATGTCAATGTATTAATTATCGTGGTTGTCCATGAGATTTGTATTATTGATGTAAGTTGTAATTATATCATTTATGATATGGAATCTTTTGTTATCTTTCTTTAGTTGTTTTATTTGTTCTTAAGTAACTCTACATCAAGGGAGCCTCGGGATTTGTAATATGTATTGGATGTTGTTCAATGTGAATAAATGGTAATTGCTTCTGCACTATTGTGTATCTTGTATGTTAACTTTAAAAAAAAAATGTTCACCAAACTTAGTAGCAAGTTATAGGTTAATCTCTCTTGGGTTCCCTGGTGAGGTGTTACATCTGGTATTAGAGAAGAGTTTCTACACTGGGAACTCTTTGTATGTACACTTGTTAGGTTTTGTGTGGTCTAAACTTAAAACTAAACATAGACATGAAACATTTTGTTTGCAGACCATTGCTTTGTTATTATGTTTTCTTTTGTTTTTTATATGAGTTATGTTGTGTGACATTGTCTTGATTTCCTTATGGTGTAGGAATCATGCTTGTCACTAGAGCTTCTAGAGGTAGAGGTAGAGGTAGAGGTTGTTCTGGTCGATGTGGAAGGGGTAGACATCATAGCCCTTCTACGAGTGTTAGTCAGGAGAGTAACCACCAGCAATCTGGAGGTGGTTAGAGAGAGGATCATCAGGATGAGTCTGAAGGGCTAGACATGAGACAAATCTTGCTGGTGATTCTCAATCATCTTGGTCCTGAATAGGCTAGAGAGAGGTCTAGGAGTCCTTTGAGGAGGGACTTCACAGTTGATCCCACAGTGGTGGCAGCTAACCACATGAGGGATCTGATGAGAGGGAAACCTAATCCCTTTGATGGGAAAGGTACTGGTTTAGAGGCAAAGACATGGTTGATAGCCTTACAGCAAAGTTTTTCCATGCATCCCTTTAGTAGCAATACTAAAGCTAGGTATGCAGTGACACAACTCATAGATTTCACAGCTATTTGGTGGAGGATAGAGGAGGAGAAGCTTGGTCTTTAGATGGACACAGTTACATGGGAGTTGTTCTTAGAGTACTTCCAAGAATGTTTCCTATCTAATCAGTGGAGGAAGCAGAGGGAAGATGAGTTTCATAATTTGAAACAACTGACTATGATGGTGGGCGAGTATGAGCGTAAGTTCTTTGAGCTCAAACAGTATACTGGTTTTGGTCAGGATACAGCCTTGCTAGTGCAACACTTCGTTAGAGGGTTGAATGCACATATTATTGGTAATGTATTACTTTTTGAGCCTAAGACCCTCAGAGATGCAGCTATTAAGGCTACTATTATGGAGGCAAATCTAGTAGCAGGTTTAAGTGCTCAGGGAGGTATTCAGTCTAGTGGTTCCAAGAGGAATCAATCTCAGAAGAATGGAAATTTTTAGAATCCTTCAACATTTTCAAAAGGTAATCAAGACCAATAGGATAAGACATTCTTTCATGGTAGCAGTGGTGGTTCTTAGTCAGGGAACTATCACAACTGGTAGCATAGTTTGCACAATAGGGAGGAGCAGCAACCCCAGAGTTTTGGAGGTAGAGATGGTTGTTATTCTTGCGGACAACATGACCACATTGCAGTCAATTGTCCTAATCAATCAACACAATTTTTAGGATAGAGCTCAGCAGCTTTTGAGCCTACAGTTGGAAATGTTGGTGGATCTCAAAGGGCCTTTGTGATAGGGAATGATCCTTAGTGTTCGAACCCTAATGCATGGAATGGACCTACTTAGTGACCCATAGTTAGTTTTCTTTTCAGTGCAGTGAGGTTTATGGGACTCATATCCCTACTTGTTTCAGGCTTCCAGGAGTAAGCCTAATCTTAGGGGGGGTGAATGTAGTACCCACCCATTTGCTTTATGTTCAGTTGTATGACCGAATTCTTTTAGGTCACTTTTCATGTGATCGATTATTGTTTCATTAATGATGATTATGGATTATTATTATAGGTTTATCAAGTGTATGCGTAGATTAGATGATGATGTTTCATGATGATAGATTATATGTTTTATATTGATTACGATGTACTTACCCCATACTTGCATGTGTATGGTGATTATGTGTCTGTATCTATTTGATGTGTCTGTGTGGTAGAGGATGGAGGTGTAGTTACTTGCATAGTCAAGATCCACATGTCTGACCGTACCCTATCATTGTCTATTTATATATTGTATGTACATGCTTCATTTTTTGATGACAGGTTTACAGGTACAAGGCATCATCTTCCCTAAATTGGCAAGAGTGAGCGTGCCCACAAATTTTCATCTCATTGGTAAAGAGGGGAGATAATTCATAGACTCAAACCCTAACCCTAGCCTAATTGTCCTAGAATTGGACAAGTTTATGTTTGACTACCTTACCCAAATTCACCTAGTTGGCATGAATTCATGGATCCCGTTCTTGAGTCTGTGCATGGTTTCAGTTTGCTTGATTTATTGTGCTTGATTTTACTGTGCTTGATTAAGTTGATTTATGTCAAGTTGAGTTGTGCATTTAAAAGATATTTTAATTAATTAATTTTATTTACTTTCAATTTTGGAATTTGAGTTGAATTAGGAGTTGTCTTATGAGTCACTTTTCTGATTGGAGTGGAACTCTAAGTTAACTGTTGAGTTGTCTTTTGTGATTGCTTGGATGTTGGAATTGAATTCCTATTAGGGGAATTTTTCTTTCATTTTTTTTTTAAGAGACAGGTTTTGGAGAAGATTTTTGGGCAAGCTTATGTGTTTGGCATTTTTGAAGATTTGTGAAATGTTGTGGCTGCATGTTGAATTGAATTTCTCTGTGCTTCTGGATCGGGCATCTGTTTGCAACATAGTTTTCAGATCTGCAAGTTGGGCTTGAATTTGGAGAGAATTCTATTCTTAGATCTGCAAGGGTTTTCATTTTCAGTTTCTGGCATTGGATCTAAGGTAGGCATTGAATTTTGCCAGTTATCTCTATTTCTACTTTCATTTGTCTTTCTATGGTTTTGATAGATCTGGGTATTCAAAAAACCTAGTGTAGCTAATTTTCATATTTTATTATTTCTTGGCATTGTAGTGTTACTCTGGCAAAATTTTCATTAATTAATTATCTATGGTTTGCCTATAAATAAAAAAAAATTAACCTTGTTGTATAGTTTAACTATAGAGCTTGTAGAAAAATTAATTCCCTTGAAAAAATAGATCAAATTGCTAAAAAACCCAATCTTGGTATAAAATATCCAATTCTGGTTAAAATGTGTGTTGGCTAGAAAAAGTACAGTCATTATAAAATGGTCAATTTGGGTGCAAGATTAATCTAATATGTGTATTATTATTATATGTATACGTACTCTTTTAAAAAGAATAGATTCCTTTGAAACAGAATCTGAAATTTTGTAATTTCTTCCAAAAATTAGAAGCTAATTTAATTCAAAATATAAATATATATTAAACCTGATATAAAAAAAAATATTTATTCAATAAACAAATTAGAAATTATTAACAATTCTTTTTGAAAATCTTTATTTATAATTGTTAGAAATAGGAAATACTAAGAGGGGGGGGTGAATCAATATTTCACAAACTTTTACTTTTGCCCACTTATGGATATAACGAATTAATTTAGTGCATACAAAGATTATCAAGCTGATTAACAAACATAGTAGTAAATAGAAAGAACTCATAACACATGATATGTTCTTGAGGAAACCCTAGCCAAGGGAAAATCACGGTGGGGATGGTACCCACAAAGATCTAATCAAAAGTATCTTGTTAGGGATATTGGACCTTGTTAAGAGTCAGTTTACAATAAATAGTAGATCTGTCCTGGTTAAAGGACTTTAGGCCTTGTTAGAAGCCTTAACCCTGTTAGGAGTTAGATTACAAAACCTGATCACCAGCTAAGCTCACTACCTAAATAGGTAATACAGAATGTTTCTGACTATAGTATGGTACTGCTTACAACTTTGCATCAATAGCCTTTTCTGCTATCACATATACAACTTTCGCAAGTTATCCTTTTCTTTCTTTTCACAAAAACACATCATTATCATTACATTTCAAGTATGCCTAATATATGAGTTATTAGAGCTAATAACTTTATATGGTTGGCTTCCAAAATATTTATCTAAGAGTAAACATCTAGGATTTCATCCCTTCATATTGTTAAGTCATTATTTTGACAAGCAAAAATAATCCCTTAACTCTTTCGCTAATACTGTCTCCAAAATTGTTCTATCTGCAAAATTGTCTTCTGTAAACTTCGAATAAATTCATCTGTACTGCTCCAAACTTTATGCGCACTGAGATGGGATGTCCTCATAATCTGTAGAAGCTTGAGTTAACTATGCAAACAAAAATATTTCTCTAGTGGACGTCCCCAACTAAATCTTCATCGGGTGCTCTGTCAGGATCACTGTATCCATACTTAGATAATTTCTTCCTTCAACTTGCCATACTTGCATTCCAGATTCTATGCTCTTAGTAGAGATCATATGTTTCCATAATGACAACATCTATGCATCCACATTAGCCAAATTTCCAACAATCTCCCCCTTTGTCATTGGTGGCAACATATGGGAAAATTGGCTAAGTGTGCAAACAAAACTTCAAAACACTTACACAAAATTGTGGCCAAATGTTATACAACACATATACAATATTGTACTCCATATAATAGATCCCCCTATGAGTATCCTTCATCAACATATTATTAATTTTTTTCTATCTCTCCCCCTTTGACAACAATGACAAAGATAGGGTGTACAAAAATTTCTATAAAAACTTGATACCTTGTTATCAGCTATTGCAAAGCCGGTAGGCTTGCAACATAGTCGCCAAACTCTGATTTCCATGATTCAAAATCTTTCTCCCATATCTTCCTAATGGATTCAACAACATTGAGTAGAGTACTCAATCTGTATGCTGCTGTCTGACAAGCTTACAGGGAATTAAAGCTAGACTTCTGAAAAGATGTCTTTGCTGAAAGACACTGCTCAATTTGGTCTTCAACAATTGAGGTCTTGATTGAGATATGCTCTCTCAAGATGTTAATCCTGATCATCTTTCTATTCTTCTCCTCTGCTAACATTTTGATTTCATCATTTAACTTCCTTATGTTCTTCTCCATAGAACTTATCTTTACATTTGGGCTTGTCAACGTGTTTGTTTCAGCTGTAATTGCATCGATCTTCTCTCTAATCTTCTTATCTTCTTCAGCTGTTAGGATTTATGATTTTGTGCATTTTATATACAAACTCTTTCCAGCCTCAAAATGTTTCCTCAAGTTCTTTATGCATACATCCAAATTACCAATATCATTTCAAATATTTACACTTAAATTTTGTTGCATTTCTGCTTCAAAGGCTTCCTGAACTTTTATTCTAGCAATATCCTTTAAGTTAGAAAATTTAGAGTCAAAAGAGTTTATTACCATTTTATCTTTCTCAAGTGGATCTGATTCAAATACCTTAGTTTTGATCACACTCTCAAGTTTCTCTATCAAAACTCTAACTTTTCTTTCAAGGTCCTTCACCTTCTTATTCTTTCCAATAATTTTATTAAGAGATGTGATGAACTCAAGCTGATCATCATCTTCAACCTCTTTTCCAAGGTCTTAAAAAATTGAACCAATTTGTCTCTTCTTACTGTCAGGTACACTAGGGGTAGTGACCTCTATCAAAATTTGTTTACCTTTAACTGTCTACTCTTCTAGAATTGATTCTGATACAACTGGTGCTTCCACTGCTTCTGTATCCTTTTCTGATTTTGTAACCTTCTCTTGCTCTTCCAAAGCCAAATTGTCAACAATGTTTCCTAGATCATGAAATACTGCATCATCTGACTCTAGTGTCACTTTGGTTCCTTCAATGTCCATTGATTCTTTGCCAATATTGATATGTGAAGAAGATGGGACTTCTTCAATACCAACTTCCTCTGCATGCGGTTCCTCTGATTGCTTCTGCTGAGGATCTGATTCAACATGCTTTCCTGCAACTATATCTACAAGAACTTGCATTACTGCTTGCTCAGTGTCTTTCTGTACTTCCTCCTTTTTGCCTCCCATTATAAGAATTGTTCTTCTCTTAGTTCTCAATAAAGTTCCAAGAGGCTTCAAGATTCTCTTTAAATGATCTTCATCCTCAACTTCATAGAACTGTCTGATTACATGTTCTCTCATCTTTATGTCCTCTTCTTGTCCTCTCTATTTTCTATTCACAAGTCTGTTATAAAAATCTTCTGGGATCTTACCATGAATAGTGTTAAGTTTCTTATCTATCAAAATCATATGTGTAATCATTGCATTTTCAAAATTCAATTTGTCAAATGATCCATATAGATCATAGAATTTATTTATCTTAGTGAAGTCTCCATGCTACAATATATCTTCATTAACTCTTTCAATTCTTGGTTTCCAAGTTTTCTTCTTGATTGAAACTTCATCATCATCTTTAATTACTGCTACTTTTCTAGGTACAAGTGGTACAATCACTTTCTGTCTCTTGCCGGGTCCTGTTGTACTCACTTTTACTCTTTTGCTAGGAATAGGAGAAAAGGATTTTTCTCCTTCATCTTTTTCAGGTACTTCAACTTTTACCTTTACTACAATAGGATCAACAAGGTCTACACTAGATGCCACAGGTGGAACTACAAGATTTTCACTTTGCTTCAAGGCTTCTGCAGTCTTCTTAGCTATGTCAAACTCATGACTTGACATACCTAATTGTTTCAGTATTTTCTTCATAGTAGATTCAACTCTCCTACTAGATTGCTTCTTTTCTTTCAAACTTATTGCAGAGTTGAAATTCTCTTCATAGGTTCCAAACCTATTTTCTTTTCAACTAAGGATTGAGGAATCCTTAATCTGTTCTTAACAATATTCTGAAAAGTCTTCAATACAAGCTTCACACTGTCATTGACTTTATCAATTAGGTGCTTCATGTAGATTGAGTTTATTCTTTCCATTGTGTTCACATTGTCACTCTAGTCAACTGTGTAAGGAAATCTTCACAAAATATGGAAAAACATATAGGTTATCAGAGATGAAAACCTAAACTATGTGTACTTAGCCTTCTTAATCTTTTCTAAATTCTCAAATAACTAAATTTTTAGAATTTCACATAGGTCTACTTGTTTCTTCTCAATACACATAAGATAAGCTACATGAACCATTCCTATAGCCATGTCATCTTCCCTTGAACTACTACAAAATTTAGTTGTTAGGATCTTGCAAAGGTACCTAACATCATCTTGCTTAATCTTACTTATCGCAATTCCTCTACCATTATAACTAGATCTAGTGTTGTCTAAGACAATATTTCTCATGTTCTTTTCATTCAATGAAATCTCTCCAACTTTTGATAATCTAGTAACATCATGAATTAGGTCGGCAGTTATATCAATAACTCTATCCTCCATCCAGAATTTCCCATTGTGGATTCTACTTAAAATGATCTTGGTACATTCCTCATCATTAAATTCATACTTCATGGAATAATTGATAATTTCATTGTTCTCTAGGTGCCCATAAGCTGTTTTAACTAACATGTCTTGATTATACAATTTCCTATAATCATCACTAAAATCTACATCTCCTAAAGTTTCAAACTTGCAACATAAATATCCTTTAACATTCTCAATGTGTAATACTCTATCTGGTATAGATGATAGTGCTAGTCTGTCATCAATTTCAGCTGGTTCTACTGGTTCTTTCTTAATATTAGGTCTATTCTTATCCTTAACATTATGAACCATAGAAATATCCATCTTATCAACTGATTAAAGATCAAAAAATACCTCAACTTTGCAAATCTAGGGTTTCAGTATGATCAGCGCTGCAAACTGCTTCCAAACTTCTTCAAATCATCCTGAACTCACTTTTTCTTCTTTCAAATCTCTTTTCAATCACTTTTTAATCATGATAACTTTGATTTCAACCTTATAACACTTCACATTAACTTGATCTGACATCACATTCATTCATTTTGCCGCTAAAACCTCAAAAAGCTGATTCTGCAAACTTGCAACCATAAAACTTTTTTGCGACCTCGCAAAACACAATATTTTCTTTTGTGCACTTAACCATAGAATTAGTACAACATAAAAAATCTATATCTAACTGTGCAAAACTTAACTCATTCAAATTATTAATCTACACTAATCCTAAGTCCTAAACTACAAAAACTTACATAATTTAAGTACTTAAAGAAGGGTTAGGTAAAGATTCATCCTTACCATTAGTTACATTACCTTCCTGACTACTTTTAGTGCTGAATATGCCTCCTCGATCTATGCCTTTATCAAATTTTACTTCATCTTTATTGCTACAACAACCTTTCTCTTTGTTTCCTGCATTTTCATTCCTTCTTGCATTGTTCCTAGGGTTAGGGTTATGATGATAACCTCCATTGTTCATTCTGCAAAATCTTGCTGAGTGTCCAAACTTGTTGCATATCTGACAAATGATTCCATTGTTTCCAAATCTCTGTCCTTGCTAGTTAATCTATGACCTACAATTTCTAGCAATATGTCCTACTTTGTTGCATCTAAAACATACTACCACTTTTCTTTTAATCATTTCTTCAATAGATCTCTTATCTACATTGTTAGTATTCCCAATCATTCTATTATCATAATTATTCAAAATTACTTTAGGTCTTCTACATTCGTTAGCTCTATGTCCAAAACCATGACAATTATAATAATGTCCATTAAGAGGTTTAAATTGCTTACCTATGCAATATCTCTTCATGTGCCCAATAGTATTACAAGCAAAACATCTACCTTGGAATTCTCTTTGCATACCTTTAGATGATTCTTCCTGTTTTGATTCTTCTTGCTTTGATTCTTCTTTAGGTGGATCTTCCAATGTGTTCTCATCTATCTTCATTTCCTCCATACTTTCAGATGTCTTCAGATCTGGCTTCTTACTTTCATGATTTGTTCTAAACATACTAAATCCAAAACCAGTCTTATCAAAGAATGGTTCTCCAAAAGAAATTTGTTTTTCAGTCCTATCACTATTTGAATATAGCCTTTCAAGTTGTTGTTTAGATTGAGTTAATTCACCTTTCACAATTTTATTATACTTCTCAAGTTCCACATACTACACTTTTACTTTTTTAGATTTGGATGTTACCTTTTCAAGTCTTGATCTCAGATCTTCATTCTCAATTTTCAATTTTTCATTATCAGATCTCAAATTTCCATTTGTCATACTAAGCTTCAGATTTACTATCTTCAGCTCATTCTTAAGGATCTCATTTTCTTTTTCTAATTCATCACAATCTTCAACAAGAATATCAGATTTCTTTTCAGATTTTAGATCTTCAATCTTACCTTTTAATTTGTCAATAGCATTCTTTGCATCTTCATACTTTCTTCTTAAGGAGTTTCTTTCATTAGTAAGCATATCAATTTGTTCAAGAGCTTCTTCAAGATTCTTCTAAAGTTGATCCATATCCATAGAGATCTTACTCAAGCTGCTAAGCTTTCCTTGAATGATCCTTCTCCGAGTAACTGTGCTCTGATACCAATTGTTAGAAATAGGAAATACTGAGAGGGGGGGGGGGTGAATTAGTATTTCACAAACTTTTACTTTTGCCCACTTATGGATATAACGGATTACTTTAGTGCATACAAAGATTATCAAGCTGATTAACAAACATAGTAGTAAATAGAAAAAACTCATAACACATGATATGTTCTCGAGGAAACCCTGGCCAAGGGAAAACCCCGGTGGGGATGGTACCCACAAAGATCACTAATCAAAAGTATCCTGTTAGGGATATTGGACCCTGTTAAGAGTCAGTTTACAATAAATAGTAGATCTGTCTTGGTTAAAGGACTTTAGGCCTTGTTAGAAGCCTTAGCCCTGTTAGGAGTTAGATTACAAAACCTAATCACCAATTGAGCTCACTACCCAAACAGGTAATACAAAATGTTTCTTACTATAATATGGTACTGCTTACAACTTCACATCAATAGCCTTTGCTACTATCACAATATACAACTTTCACAAGTTATCCTTTTCTTTCTTTTCACAAAAACACATCATTATCATTACATTTCAAGTATGCCTAATATATGAGTTATTAGAGCTAATAAATTTATATGGTTAGCTTCCAAAATATTTATCCAAGAGTAAACATCTAGGATGTCATCCCTTCATAATGTTAAGTCATTATTTTGACAAGCAAAAATAATCCCTTAACTCTTTTGCTAATACTGTCTCCAAAACTATTCTGTCTGCAAAACTATCTTCGGTAAACTTTGAATAAATTCATCCGTACTACTCCAAACTTTATGCACACTAAGATGGGCTATCCTTATACTCTGTAGAAGCTTCAGTTAATTGTGCAAACAAAAATATTGCTCCAGTGGATGTCGCCAACTAAATATTCATCGGGTGCTCTGTCAGGATCACTATATCCATACTTAGACAATTTCTTCCTTCAACTTGCCATACTTGCATTCTAGATTCTGCACTCTTAGTAGAGGTCATATGTTGCCATAATGACAACATCTATGCATCCACATTAGCCAAATTGCAACCAATAATAAAAATTAGTATGAAAAAAAAATGATGAAATGATTTCAATAAAATGATATTGAAATTTTATATATAGAAAAATATTGCAAAATTTGAAAAGGAAGTGGGGCCACCACTTTCCCCACTTCCCTTCTACCTGCATACCATAGCAGCAGGCACTACTACGGTAGTACCTATTGCTGCGGCAGTGGTACTGCGTAGCAGTACCCTGCTACGGGGAGGGGGCCATGTGCTTCATAACCCGTAAAAGGGGCTTTGAAAACGTTGAGGAAGATTGGGGTGGGGCCCGCAAGGACCCCCCCATAAGGTTTATTTTTATTTGATTTTAATTTTATGTAATTTTTAATATTAATTAACTTTGCTTTGACATATGTATTTGGTTTAAATATAATTTATTATTAAATATTGCAATTTATTTTTATGAGTTATGTTAAATTGTAAAATGATTAATTTATTTTATATTAAATTATGTTATGTTAATATAGTTTATTTTGTGTTATGTAAATTTAATATGATTAATTCATTTCATATTAAATTATTTCATGTTAATATAATTTAATTTTAGTATATGCTAATTCAATTTTATTTATGTTATGATTTAGTTTACGATTAAACTTATATTGTAATTGTTCTTTTATAACTAATGAGATTTAATGTTTTACGATAAATCTAAATTAGGTTATTTTTATTTTGCTAATAAATTAGTGAGACGTTCTTTGGCTATATATAAAATTAGTTGTTAAATGATTATATTATACCAAAATTGGGTGATTTTTCTATTGAAATTCTTAGAATGTTATAGGGAATATTCTCTTGATTATGGCATCATAGTAATGTTATGATAAGTGTATTTTATTGGTTAATGTATTCCCATGTTGGGTTTTAGTTATGGTTCAGTTTCAGTTCTTTAGATTATGAGTGTTGGCTTCTTATTTCTAAACTATATTCATATGCATCATGTGATATCGGGCATTAGAATGACCTAGGGGGATACAGAGGCTGGGAATGTTTGTCATTTGTGCTTATTTTAGCATCATGTTTATGTGTGTTATTGTTTTTATTGTCATTCCCAATTCAATCTTATGGGTTCTTATTGGTTAATACCTATTTTTGGTATCTGTGTAATCATTTAGGTTTCTATGTGGGAAACTGCATCTAGGATTACTTGGTTGTATACCTATTGGATGTTTATGTGATTATGAGCCTAGGGGAGATTGATTAAGTGCATCTTAGGGGAGTGGCTTACAATAGGGGCCGGGTCCCAAAGTGGTCAGAGCCTGGGTAACCTATTGTAGGTTATGTAATTAAGTGATAAGATAGTAATTAAAACTTTATAGATCATTTTAAAAGATAAGTTAGAGTATGATTATGATTAGAATTCCTCATATCTGAGAGAGAGTATTCTAATCCCACATGGTATGTATTGAGGTTCTGGGGCCCAGAGTGGTTAGTTCCAGGGTAACTCAATGCTTGAGAGTCCGGGGTCCTTTGTGACCAGTCCAGGGTACTCAAGTAGATAGACATGTGATGACACTCCCATAGCATGTAGCTTAAGTCATCTCCTAAGTTTTTGTTTATGCCTCTGAATTTGTGTGTATCACCTTTCACTTGATTATTATGTACCTTGAGTAGAGATCCTTCAGGATTCCTTGCTTAGCGGTTTTATCCTTGTTTGGTTTGGGTCATTGTTGGTTAACAGTTTGTCCTCTCTTAAGATTTTCAATCTTTGACTTTCTATACACCCAAGGTGAGAGAACAAAAGGATGTCCACCAAAAAATGGGTCAGTGTAAGTCTTCTATCACTACCCTTTGAATTGATAGGTACAGCTTCCTGATTGTGTATGATATGCAATGAATATGTTTTTATGATATGTAATGAATATATTTTTATCTTGACCACCAGGTTGTCTCTTATGTGTTTTTAATCAAATTGCTTATAGACACAAACAACTTAGGCAAGGATATATGAAGATGATCTACAACCCCTAGTAGAATGTTGACCATAGATCATCACATGATTTTGACATCTAACTAGTTCTAGCCTAGTCTATATGAAAAGAAGATTCTACTTGCTGAATAGAAACATAATTATATCATGAGTGGTAAATAGAATCACCGGTACTGCAATTACTTAGCAAGAAATAGAATTTAGGAAGACATCATAGTATCAAAATATAAGTGTGCTTTCCATTCAAAAGTGCAACTATAATGATGAATGAATGGACAAAGAGTTATACACAAAAAAGTGAATCGAATCACTCCCACTACACTTCCTAACATGAAGTAGAATCTAGTAAGAAAATGCACCTCTGCATGCAACTGTTCATTCCATTCATAATGCAAAAGAAACTATCTATGGAACAATAAACAAGAAGAAGGCTCAGTAAATAGAATTACTTTTCTATATTCACCAGTATGCCGACCCTTTTATTAACTTTCTCAGTAGTATATATAGAGTTTACAATCATATGGCATCCATGGGAATACAAAATGTTTCAAATTCCAGAATTTGAAAAGTTTGAAGCCAAGGACTTACGAAAATACAATAGGAAGAACTAGCATGACTTTGTCCCTTCATCTGGCCTTGCTAATCAATTTATGTGTTGACAAATCTCAAAAGATGAAAGCATGCCCGTGACTTATCTTGGAATGTTTTTATGATACTTGACTCTGTCCAAAACACTCTTGACTTCCATTCTGCATTGTCGCATGATCGCATGATACTTGTTTAATTCTTGTGATCATGCGACCGCTTCATCATTGGCACACATGGACTCTAGTAGAGCACTATCTATTTAGTCTTCTCTATCTTTATTTCATAAGAATTCATCCTTGATAAAGATAAATGGCACTGGTTGCAATTTGAATTTGTAATGAATCATGACTTATCACCTTGACAATATCTAATAAAATAATGTGCACAACATATTCTGTACTATTATGTTTCCCTTTGTTGTGACTCATATTCAACCCCGTATCACTAAAACTCAAATTATTATATAACTGATGTGATTTTTTTGTCAATGGATGTGGATGGCAATCGGGCATTTTTGTTTTAATCTTCCCTGCTTCCGTACACCTTCGGCACCTACCATCGGCTGCACCTCATACCTTGTCACATGATCGCATGATACTTGTTTATTTCTTGCGATCATGTGACCACTTTATGATTGGTAAACTCTACAAGCATCTTCAGTCCCACCTGGACACATGGAAGGATCCCACTTTACCGCCAAGCATCTTCGGTGACTTATGTTGTCGCATGATCGCATAACAATATTTTAATCCATGCGATCATGCGACTGCTTTATCATTGGTGCATCTATGCTTTCAGAGTATGTTGGTGCCACTGCCATGTGGAAGTTCTTGCTATGTCATAACTATAGTCAAATGCTTTCGGGCCCACCATCGAAAGATCAACGGCCATCACTTCTTCGCATAGACCTCCAAGATTCTTTGCGAACATACACCCTCCGTTGGATGTAGGATCTTTCCTTGCTCAGCTTATTTTGTTGCATCTATGTTGTTGGCATAAGTGGGTCCTAGTAGAGCATATTCACCAACCTGAGTTCCCATTATCACATGATCGCATAGCAATATTTTAATTCATGCGATCATGCGATTGCTCTATGATTGGTGCGCATGGACTCCAGCTCGGGTGTCAAAGAATCTCTCGTGGCTTTGAGGAATAGCGGCAACCACTGATTTATCATCGCATATAAACCTTATGGACCCACCACCATGTGGCATGATCTCACTTTGTCACAAAGCATATTCCACAACATAGCGGAAAAGTGGTAACCATTGATTAGGAATCTTGATCATTACATTGGCAGAGATAATAGCACCGCAAACATGGAACCACTTTACACATGTCATCATCTCACATGATCACATGGCATGTTTTAAACTCTTATGATCATGTGACTACTCTATCATTGGTGCACATGGACTCCAGTGGGGCACCATCTATTTCCAGTCTCCCTTTTCATTGACTTTTCTTACCATTCAAACCTCCACTATCGCATGATTGCATGGAAGTTATTCCATTCATGTGATTATGTGACTAGTTAACTTTCTCGGTAGTTCATTTTAGCCTTTGTTGCATAAACTCAAGGTAGTTATTTTGATCTTGCGATCATGCGACTTGCCAACAACCACACTACCACTTTTACTATAGTTTTATTATATTTTTTTTTGCTCATTTCAACCTTCGTGGCTTCATGACTCAATATGAAAATATCCATTTGGTAAAGGTTTATACAGCCTTTCTAAGACCCATAAAAGAAACTTGAATTCAATGGTCTTAGTCAATGATGCCTTCTTTTTAAATAAAAACTTGTTTTACTATTTTTAAAGAAATGAATCCTTTTAACTTGCAATTGTTATATGGAGTGGAATTCTCTGAATAGTACAATGCCAGCTCTATCACTGTATCATCCATATGAAGAATCTTTTGATTTATGATTTCTTATGAGTGTCCTGAGATCATGACTTCAATCACCCTTCCATCTGAAAGAGATCATCAATGGGAGCATGATATCCTTGCCAGGTTGGGGTCTATCACCTACCCATTGTGACAAGACTTCCAAATAACCCACTCGGCTTGAAAAGAAGAAGGCAATGGTAGGGAAACTCAGCAAGGACAACCTATCCTGAAAGAAACCTAGACTTAGACTCAGACATGACTAAATCTAACTTGACATCAAATACTTCCACTTTTAATAGCATGGTTATGGGGTGAAAAGTGGGGCAACAGATGGCTCCGACTGGGGATTTAAGCATTACAATGCTTGAAAGAACTGTAGCAATCTCTGGTTCTATAAGATAACTGACAACTTGACAACAAGAAAACTAACTTAAGGAAAGCAACAACAAAATGAAAGACAACCACTAAACTATGACACAAAAAGAAAACCTACCTAACTAACTACTACGTAGGGATTACCTGCTCTTCAATTATGTATCTGATATAGCTTTAAGTCCTGCACATTATAGGAACATGGCAGAGACTCTCTGGAAGGATATGCCAATCTGAAAGAATTGTTTTGATTCACTTGCACAATCTGAAATGGACCTTTCCACAAGGACTGAAATTTTGAATGCATTCCTTTAGGTTCATGTCTCTTTTGTCAAACAACTTCTTGACTCAGTTCTGATGTTCAGTGATCCTATCAACCATATCTTCCTTTTCTTCCTGCAGCTTTGTCAAATACAAGATCCTTTTTGCCAATCCATCCTTGAAAACATCATCCTCAATTGCGGTTTTTAGTTTACAAGCAGCAAGTTCTAATGGCAATGGTAAGTTGGCCTCTACTCCATAAACCAACTCAAAAGGAGAAATACCAATGGCTCTTTTAGGAGTGGTTCTATCTACCTAAAGAGCATCATATATCTTTTTGTTCCAGTCTCTCTGATTATCAGCAACTAACTTCTTCAAAATATTAATCAGATTTTTATTACTTGACTCGGCCTGCCCATTACCTTGAGGAAAATAATCAGAAGAGTGTCCTATTTGAATCCCATGATCATAACAAAAGGAAACAATTTCTGAGGATGAAAATTAAGAAGCATTATCCAATATCAATTTTGTGGGAACTCCAAATCTTATCAGTATTTGTTCTTTAATGAATTCACATACTACCTCTGAAGTAGTCTTTTTCATTGGTTTAGCTTCAACCCATTTGCTAAAGTAATCAGTGGAGGTCAAGATATATGAATGTCATTGACTTGAAGGAGGATTGATGGGTCCTACAAAGTCCAAACCCCACTATTGAAAAGGAGCTTCTATCACTACCAGTTTCAAAGGTAATGCAGCCAACTGTGGTTTGCCTGCAAACATCTTGTACTTTTCACAATTTTCAACCCACTTATATGAATCTTTGAACATGTCGGGCCAATAATAGCACTGTCTTAAAATTTTGAAAGCAGTCACGGTAGATGAGAAGTGACCTCCACATGCTTCATCATGGAAAGATTTCAATAACTTTTCCTGCTGATCTTTATCAACACATCTCAGAAAAGTACCATCAATTGCTTTCTTATATAAAACATCATCATGTATAACATACTTCAAGGCTTTATTCTTTAAGTTCCTCTTTTGTTTAGCAGTTAATCCATCCTGACATTCACCATAAGTCAAAAAATATGCAATGTTTGAGAACCAAGGATCTTGCAGACTTACCATGAGCACTCTGTGATCATCTTCTTCAACTTGCTAATTCTCTGCTATGGCCTTGCAAAGAGCATTCCCTCTTATTAGCTTTGTTGGTCTAATGTCTATGTCATATTCTTGGACTTTAGAAATCCAAGCTCCTCTATTGTTACAACCCACATCTTGCTGCATTAACACACTCTTTACAGCAGCATCAGGCACATGGATGACTGAATGTGAATGCAGGATATAAAATCTAAAATTCTTTAACACTCTCACCACTACATAAGCACATTTTTCAACTTGAGAATACTTCATCTCATGATTCTTCAAGGGCATACTCATGAAGGCAATCAGAGCTTGTATACCTTCTTTATTTTCCTGCATTAATATTGCTGACATAGTATGTGCTGATGCATAACAATATATGATGAATTCTTTTGTATAATCTGGATGAACAAGTACAGGAGCATTTGCAATGGAACTCTTTGTATTCTCAAAAGCTTTCTTTCCAACATCAGTCCATTAAAAAGTTTTATTACCTTTCATCATGTCAACTATATTTTTTAAAATCTCAAAAAAATCAGGGACAAATCTCCTCAAGAAGTTCACTTTCCCAAAGAAAGATTTAACTCCTATCTTACTCAATGGTAAACTTAATTGTTGAATAGCTCTAACTCTATCTAGATCAATTTTAACTCCTTGAGAAACAATGTGGCCAAGGAGCTTACCTTCAGTGACGCAAAATACTGATTTCTTTGGATTCAATGAGATGCCTTGATCTCTACATCTCTGCAAGACATTTTCCAAATCTCCAAGATGATCTTTCCTCTTCTTAGAAAATATAGTCAAGTCATATAGATAAATCACAATAATTTTATTCTTCAAATCACCAAAAGATAGATCCATAGCTCTTTGAAAGGTTGCACCTGCATTGATTAATCTGAATGGCATTCTATTGTATGCAAACATGCCCCATGGTGTTGTGAAGGCTATTTTATATTGGTCTGCTTCATCCACCTATATTTGATTATGTCTTGAGAATCCATCTAACATGGACATCATCTCTGATCCTGCCACAGTCTGCAACAAATGATCCATGTTAGGCAAAGCAAAATTATCTTTGAGAGAAGCTTGATTCAGATTGCTAAAATCCACACAAATCCTTATCTCTCCATTCTTTTTCCTTACAGGAACAATTTTTGCCACCCAGGTAGAATGATGGATAGGATAAATGATCTTAGCTTTCAGCATCTTATCTATTTCTTTGAAAATTGCCCCTTCAACCAAAGGATTATAATTTCTCTATTTTTATTTGACAGGCGCTGCTCCAGATTTAAGAGGAATAGTATGCCTGAATTTTCCATCCATAAAATTCTTCAAATCCTCATAACTCCAAGAAAAAACATCATGGAACTCAATCATCAATTCTCTGACTTTTGTTCTTTCCTCAAAAGTGTAGCATTTTCCAACATTGATCATTTTACGACTGTCCTCAGTCCCTATATTAATCCCATCAAATTCTCCACATGTTTTTCCCTTTTTATTTCTCTCCCTTTTAATGTAAGCATCATGTTTATCAAAAAGTTTCTCTAAGGAAACAACATGAGATGGAATTCTATTTTCTTTTAACTGAATAATACCTGATTTTAATTCTTCTTCTTCATTTGATAGCTGCTCCTCCCTTTGATCATTTTCAAAACACAAGTCAGCAAAGGGACCTGTTCCTTCTATGAACTGCTGAATATGCTTATCATCCTCAAATACCTGCCAAGATTCTTCATTATCAGGCACCTTTGGTCTAAACATTACCTCCATTCTAAAAATTTGATCTTTAAAATCAGGATGAGGCAGAAGTAATGATGCAAATGTTGCCAATGAATCAGCTCTAGAATTTTGTTCTCTAGGCACTGAGACTATTGAGAAAGCATTCAAGCTTTCTATTTCATACCACACTTTATTCCTGTAACTTTTCAATCTATTATTCTTAACAGAATATTGATTTCTTATTTGCCTCACAACCAATTCAACATCACCTTGGACTTTGAGCAATTTAACTCCCTTTTGTTTAGCTACCTCTATACCAAGAAGAAGTGCCTCATACTCTGCTATGTTATTAGTATTTTTAAAATCCAATTTATAAGCTAGACAAGTAATTTCTCCATTAGGGGCTATCAAAACTATTCCAACACCTGAACTAGCTCTAGCACAACTTCCATCAAATTCTAATGTCCATAGTTGATTATTTTTTGCCTGATTTAATTCATTATGGACATCAGAGCTGTCATAGTATAACATGTAATTTCCAAATTGTGTCTCATGATAAAGAATCTGTGATGTGGGATCATCTAATTTTAGCACAGTGAATTTTGCTTTTCTTTTCAGTTCCAATTTCACCCTTTTATCCCCTACTTGAATGATTGCAGAAGACCAATCCAATTTAATCTCGCCTCCCATGTCTTTGTAGAAACTTCTACTGAGGAGTATCCCATAGCTTTTAGGAATATCAGCTACAAGGATTGTGAGTTTCAGTCTTTTAGAAGGGTGAGCTGCCAGGGTGACCTGAGCATCTTTGATTTGACCAATCAAAGGCACCTTCTTAGCATCTATAGAGTAGCACCTACCAAATGCTTTGGTTAAAGGCAATCCTAAAGCTTTAGCAACTGACACAGGCATTACATTGTCTGAAGCTCCTGAATCTATGATGCAATTACTTAATTTGTTACCATTGATAAAAAGGGACACATAAAAAGGCTCTGGTCTTTGATTTGAATAGGTAGTATGAATAGTAGATTCTTCCTCTTGAAATAATCTAGGAATTGAAAAATCTTCATCACCTGAATCCTCTCTATTGGTACTGGCCTGGTTTTTATCACTAACATTGGTATTGACATGGATGCCTTCTTTATTTTTACAACGTTCTACCAATCTTTGAAGTTGATCAGGATTTTATTTTAAATAATCAACAAGAGATATTTGAATCCTAGTTTCTTCACAAAAATGTACAATATCAAAGGAATTAGAAAACTTATCTCTCTGCTCCTTTTGTGAAGTACTTGACATCATATCAGTATTCTTATCCGCCTTGTAAGAAGAAGTCAGATTCTTAGTAGGAACAGTGTTAGAGATTTGATTTTTAATCTTCTGACCTCTAGTCATCACGGTTAGCTGAGGTCCTTCCAAAGTAGCAAAACAATCACCTCCATTTTTTGAATCTGATTCATACTCGCAATATAAATTTATGGAGTCACCATGAGGAGTATGAAAATCTTCACTTTCTGAATATTCAATTCCTTGCTCTTTTTCTTCTTCCATCTGTATGTGTCTGATCATATCATCACAAGTGTTACCATCATGATCTGCTCTAAGATGAAAGGCACACGAATTATGTTTTTTTGGAGGAGCTTCAATAGCTAATCTTTGTTGAGTAGTAGGGATCTGTAAATTTTTATTTCCACCTTGATATCTTGATCCTTCTTGGTAAGGCTGATAAAATGAATGGGCTGGCCTAGTGACCTATTTTTTTAATGCAATTAACTCATTTGATAACTTCTATAACATAGCCTCTATGCCATTTGAAGTGTTGGCTATACTATTTGTGGAACCAGCATGAAACTCCTTCTTCCATCTCCCAGAAGCTATCATATCATCTTCCATTTGTACTACAAGTGTTTGTGAAGCCTATGAATCAGCCACGTTAGCTCTTCTTAATTGATAACCGAGTTTGGGAGGCATAGAGCTAATGTAGAATGTTTTTTGGTTATCTCCAATTGGCGCACTGGCGGCTGGTATCTTTTTAATGAGTTTATTAAACTTGGCATTAAAATCTCTCATGGAGATAGATGGTTCTTTCTTTATTTGTGCTAGTTGCAATAAAAAACTTTGTGCATCTTCAGCACTCTTGTACCGTCCTTCAAATCTCTATTTCATGGCATTCCAACTGGTAATGCAGCCTTTGGGTAAGTCTTGGAACCAGTCTGTAGCATCACTGACAAGAGTGTCTACAAACATCCTGACTGCAACATCTTCATGCTGAGGATTGACCACGCTACATGCTTTATAAAAGGCACTTAGATGTTGTTCTGCAGATACTAAACCGTCATCATTGAATCTTGGGAAATTCTTCCTAGAGGCTTTTGGTAAATCATGATTTGCTACAAGATTCAATGGTCCAATAGCATTTCCCCAAGGAACAGCCATGTTTACTACTCCTGTATTCTGTGCAACCGCTTGGATTGAAACTAAGAGGGGAAGTGCAATACCGTGCAATAAAAATGAATTGCAAGTGGTAGAGATAGGAATTCTACCAATAGGAGGAGAGGAAGACTTACTTCTCTTCGGTCTCAAAGGAACTACTGTAGATAACTGAAAATCAGAAAGCTTCTTATTTTTAGTTTCCCTTGCCTTTTCTCTTCCTTTCCTGAAAATATCTTCAAGGATAGGGAAATTGACTGCTTTGAGTTCTTCATAGACTGGATCAACCTTTCCCTTCTATTTCACACTCCTGGTAAACTTGGAATCTAGGATTCCTAAAATTCTAAGAAAAACTTTTCATTTTTTCTTCTTTCTAAAGTCCTCCCCAGTGGAGTTGCCAAAAACTGTTGGTTAATAGTTTGTCCTCTCTTAAGATTTTCAATCTTTAAATTTCTATACACCCAAGGTGAGAGAATAAAAGGATGTCCACCAACAAATGGGTCAGTGTAAGTCTTCTATCACTGCCCTCTGAATTGATAGTTATAGCTCCCTGATTGTGTATGATATGCAATGAATGTCTTTATCTTGACCAACAGGTTGTCTCTTATGTGTTTTAAACCAAATTTCTTGTAGAAACAAACAACTTAGGCAAGGATATATGAAGATGATCTACAACCCCTAGTAGAATGTTGACCATAGATCATCACATGATTTTGACATCTAACTAATTCTATCCTACTCTATATGAAAAGCAGATTCTACTTGGTGAATAGAAACAAACTTATATCATGTGTGGTAAATAGAATCACCGGTACTACAATTACTTAGCAAGAAATAGAATTTAGGAAGACATCATAGTATCAAAATATAAGTGTGCTTTCCATTCAAAAGTGCAACTATAATGATGAATGAATGGACAAAGAGTTATACACAAAAAAGTGAATAGAATCACTCCCACTACACTCCCTAACATGAAGTAGAATCTAGTAAGAAAATGCAGCTCTGCATGCAACTGTTCATTCCATTCATAATGCAAAAGAAAATATGTATGGAACAACAAACAAGAAGAAGGATCAGTAAATAGAATTACTTTGCTATATTCACCAGTTTGCTGACCCTTTTATTAACTTTCTCAGCAGTATATATAGAGTTTACAATCATATGGCATCCATGGGAATAAAAAATGTTTCAAATTCTAGAATTTGAAAAGTCTGAAGCCAAGGACTTACGAAAATATAATAAGAAGAACTAGCATGACTTTGTCCCTTCATCTAGCCTTGCTAATCAATTTATGTGTTGACAAATCTCAAAAGATGAAAGCATGCCCATGACTTATCTTGGAATGTTTTTATGATACTTTACTCTATCCAAAACACTCTCGGCTTCCATTTTGCATTGTCGCATGATCGCATGATACTTGTTTAATTCTTGTGATCATGCGATAGCTTCATCATTGGCACACATGGACTCTAGTAGAGCACCATCTATTTAGTCTTTGCTATCTTTATTTCATAAGAAGTCATTCTCGACAAAGATAAATGGCACTGGTTGCAATTTGAATTTGTAATGAATCGTGACTTATCACCGTGACAATATCCAATAAAATACTATGCACAACATATTCTGTACTATTATGTTTCCCTTTGTCATGACTGATATTCAACCCCGTATCACTAAAACTCAAATTATTATATAACTGATGTGATTTTGTTGTCAATGGACGTGGATGCCAATCGGGCATTTTTGTTTTAATCTTCCCTACTTCTGTACACCTTCAGCACCTACCACCAGCTGCACCTCATACCTTGTCGCATGATCTCATGATACTTGTTTATTTCTTGCAATCATGTGACCGCTTTATGATTGGTAAACTCTACAAGCATCTTTGGTCCCACATGGACACGTGGAAGGATCCCATTTTACCGCCAAGCATCTTCGGTGACTTACGTTGTCGCATGATCACATAGCAATATTTTAATCCATGTAATCATGTGACCGCTTTATCATTGGCACATCTGCACTATCAGAGTACGTGGGTCCCACTGCCATGTGGAAGTTCTTGCTATGTCATAACTATATTCAAATGCTTTCAGACCCACCATTGGAAGATCAATGGCCATCACTTCTTTGCATAGACCTCCAAGATTCTTTGCAAACATACGCCCTCCGTCAGATGTAGGATCTTTCCCTGCTCAGCTTATGTTGTCACATCTATGATGTTGGTGTAAGTGGGTCCCAGCAAAGTGTATTCACCAACCTAAGTTCCCATTATTGCATGATCACATAGCAATATTTTAATTCATGTGATCATGCGACCGCTCTATGATTGGTGCACGTGGACTCTAGCTTGGGTGTCAAAGAATCTCCCATGGCTTTGAGGAATAGTAGCAACCATTGATTTATCATTGCATATAAACCTTATGGACCCACCACTACATGGCATGATCTCGCTTTCTTGCAAAGCATATTCCACAACATAGTGGAAAAGCGGTAACCTTCGATTAGGAATCTTGATCATTACATTGGCAAAGATAATAGCACCGCAAACATGGAACCACTTTACAAGTGTCATCATCTCACATGATTACATGGCATGTTTGAAACTCTTGCGATCATGTGACTACTCTGTCATTGGTGCACATGGACTCCAGTGGGGCACCATCTATTTCTAGTCTCCCTTTTCATTGACTTTTCTTACCACCTGAACCTCCACTGTCGCATGATCGCATGGAAGTTATTCCATTCATGTGATTATGTGACTAGTTAACTTGCTCAGAAGTTCATTTTAGCCTTTGTCACATAAACTCAAGGTAGTTATTTTGATCTTGCGTTCATGCGACCTGCCAACAACCATACTACCACTTTTACTACAGTTTTATTATATTTTTTTTTTACTCATTTCAACCTTCGTGGCTTCATGAGTCAATATGAAAATATCCATTTGGCAAAGGTTTATACAACCTTTCTAAGACCCATAAAAGAAACTTGAATTCAATGCTCTTAGTCAATGATGCCTTCTTTTTAAATAAAAACTTATTTTACTATTTTTAAAGAAATGAATCCTTTTAACTTGCACACTATTATATGGAGTGGAATTCTCTGAATAGTACAATGTCAGCTCTATCACTGCATCATCCATATGAAGAATCTTTTGATTTCTAATTTCTTATGAGTGTCCTGAGATCATGACTTCAATCACCAATCCATCTGAAAGAGATCATCAATGGGAGCATGATATCCTTGCAAGGTTGGGGTCTATCACCTACCTATTATGAAAAGACTTCCAAATAACCCACCCGACTTGAAAAGAAGAAGACAATGGCAGGGAAACCCGGCAAGGACAACCTATCCTGAAGGAAACCTAGACTTAGACTCATATATGACTAAATCTGACTTGACATCAAATACTTCCACTTTTAATAGCACGGTTATGGGGTGAAAAGTGGGGCAAGAGTCATCCGATTGGGGTTTGTGGTTATCTCCTCAGCACGATGGGGTAGACCTTTGTGGTTCTACACGGACGGGTGGTAGTGATTCTTTACCATTTGAGATTCGACGTCCTGGTGCTGGTGCTGTTGATACTTCTTCATTTGGATTCCTTCTTGTTCTTCATTGATGGTTTCTTATTATACCTACTTTTATGTAGTCCTATATTACAGTATCACATGTGATATCTAATATGGACATTGTAATTTTATCTTAGTTTTATTATTACATACCCTGTGACATGTGCAGTGGATGTCAGTGTATTAGTTATCATGGTTGTCCATGAGATTTTTATTATTGATGTAAGCTGTAATTGTATCATTTATGATATGGAATCTTTTGTTATCTTTCTTTTGTTGTTTTATTTGTTCTTAAGTAACTCTAGGTCAAGGGACCCTCAGGATTTGTAATCTATATTGGATGTTGTTCAATGTGAATAAATGGCAATTGCTTCTGCATTGTTGTGTATCTTGTATGTTAACTTTTAAAAAAAAAATGTTCATCAAACTTAGTAGCAAGTTATAGGTTAATCTCTCTTGGGTTCCCTGGTGGGGCATTACACTTCAAATTCTTGTAACACTTTGAAGGAAAGTACACACAAACTTGTCCCACATAATAGAGAATCTTCCACTAGATAAAAGGACATAGCATCTACCTCTAAAATGGAAGACATAGAAAAAGAAGTCAAAATAAAAGATATAGACATGAGAGAATACACAATGGAACCAATCCTATCTCTCACATCTCTCCCGCTTTCACCTAAGTCTTATGGACAACCTTCAGAGAAGATGAAACTTGCAACTATAGAGCCACAAGTCATCTTTAATGGGAGTTTTGTCATAGAACAAGTATCCAAACAAGAATCTTATGAAGATAAAGTTGTGCTTGCCTAGTTATACAAAGATGAGTCCCAGTCACAGACAGTTAAAAAATGTGACTCTAAACCACCTAATGTCCCTTCAAAAGATTATGGACCAAGACACAAGCTAATGTCTAAGATGGGATATACTAGAAAAGGACCTCTAGGAACAAGAGGAAAATTCATTATCAAACCCATTGAACACTGTGGGAGGACAACCAAAGATACTACATGCATAGGTTATCAGAAGAAACCTTTCCACCTTAGTGGAAGTTCTACACATGTCCTAGAATAGATAGAACCAGAAATAGATACTCAGCAAAAGGAAGAAACACAACACTCAGACAATGATGATTCAAACACAACATATGTTTCTCCTTATGAACCTATACCTCAACACATCTTATACCTTCTTGAGGATGAAAATAAACCTAAGGAGAGGATCAACATAGTAGACACATAAGAACCTACTACTGTACAAGAGCCAGTCGCAAAAAAAGAACCGACTGATCCTAAAAACAAACAAGAAGAAGAAGGTATACCTTTGACAATACTTGAACATTTGGGACACTCTAGTGATTCTGACATAGATTCTCATGAATACGAGTTTCGTTCCAATTCTGAAGGTAACCTTTCTTGGGGGATTCACCCTGATTTTACATATGTTCTTGACTTTCTCAGAGATCCTGATGAAGAATCTAATGATTATGAATGGGGGATTGTTCTAGAAGAAGATCAACTCATAACATAAAGAATATAGATGTTATTCACTGATACACCCCAACACATTACATAAGTATAGAATGAAATGATGAAGCTCATGAGTTTGATTCACTTATTATTAATGCATGATCCAACAATGACATTGAGACGCTTAATGAACTGAACATCTTGAGTAGTAATATCATCATTGAATTCAAGAGTTAGATTAGAACAAATAATGACAATAGTATGCATGTAAATGCTATCAACCAATCCTTTCCTATGCTTACTATCCAACATCCCGAACTCATAGACTAGACATCCAATGATCCAAGCCAAGACATTCATACTTTCCAAACCGATTACGCTCTCGCTTGCTACCTCAATGCAGTATAACCCATGAAAAATTCCATCAAAAAACCTAGCATCAACATGACAAAGTCAGATATTAAATATCTTAGTCAAAAGAATAAAAATAAAAGAAACAAGAGCTCTAAGGGTGAAAACCTTTATGTGGCAGTCTCAGAGCTGAAAATAGTAAAAAAAAAAGATGTATCTGAAGGTGAAAACCTCTCTAAGGCACCTAAGGATGATATATTTGATGTCCTCCATAGTCATTTATAGGAAAAATCTCTAGTTTTGATAGAACCAACTTAGTCTATCAACTTGGGTACAATAGAGGAACCTCAATTAATTCATGTAGCTCAATATATGTCAAAAGAAGAAAAATAGGGATTTACAAAAATCTTAACAAAGAAGAAGATCAAATTTTCATGGATATAATCATATATGCTAGGATTAGACCCCAATCTCATCATGCATCATCTCTCTATCACTCCAGGAGTCAAACCAATCAAGAAAAATTTGTGAAAAATGCATCCTCATTTTTGGACTGCTTGTCAAAGCTGAGCTAGAGAAATTGCTTAAAGACAAATTTATCTGAGTCATAGACTATGCCAAATGGATCTCAAACATAGTACCAGTGTCAAAACCAGCTATCAAAGTATGCATAGACTTCACAGAAGTAAACAAAGCATGCCCTAAGGATTATTTTCCACTACCAAATATCGATATGATAGTGGACATGACTACGGGTTTTGAGATGTATTCTTTAATGGATGGTTTCTCTCGATACAACCAAATCAAGATAGCTCCAGAAGATCAAGAGAAGAAAAGTTTCACTTGTGCACGGGGTACTTTCTACTAGAGCGTAATGCCATTTGGTCTTAAGAACACTGGTGCTACATATCAAAGAGCTATGACATCTATCTTTCATGATATGATGCATAAAAACATGGACTACGTGGATGAAACATTAGCTAAATCAATGAAGGTATCTGAACACCTAACTAAATTAGGTACATTACTGGACATAATGGGAAAATCTAGTCTCTAACTAAATCCTAAGAAATGTGCCTTTGGTGTCACTTCACAAAAGCTTCTAGGACACATTGTTTCAAAGAATGGAATTGAAGTAGATCTTACAAAAGTTAAAGCTATCATGGCAATGAAACCTCCCAAGAACATAAGTCAAATTTGCACTCTACAAGGAAGGATACAATCTATTGGGTGCTTCATTTCTGAGTTAGCTAACATATCACAACCTTTCACATGAACATTACATAAGGTTGTGACTTATAAAAGGAATGAAGAATGTGATAAGAACTTCAATCATATCAAACAATACTTGGAAAATCCTCCTATTTAAATGCCTCCTATATAGGGAAATCCATTGATATTGTATGTCTCCACAATAAATATATCACTAGGGGCATTATTGGCTCAACATGATGAGAACAAAAGAGAAAGAGCTATCTAATATATCAATAGAACATTGGTAGCATCTGAAAAGAACTATTCCATGATAGAGAAAGCATGTATAGCTGTGATCTTTGCATCATAGAAACTGAGACACTACATGTTAGCTCATACAACACAACTCGTAACAAAGATCGATCCATTGAAAAATTTGTTAAGTAAAGTTTCCCTCATAGGTAGATTGGCTAAATGGGTGATGCTACTGAGTGAGTTTGACATTAAGTATGTTGAAAGAAAAGCTATCAAAGGACAAGTCATTGCAGATCAATTAGCTGAAGCTCCAATGTTTGATGATCAACCAATGTAGATGGATTCCTAATTCCTCTATCATGCATATATCCTCCAGAACATGGTGATTATTCTTTGACAGATCTTATACATAGAATGGGTCTGAAGTTGGCATATTATTCATAATACCACAAGGTTACTCCATTCCCAAAGTGTTCTGGGTCAATTTCCCTTGCACCAACTATTAGGAATGGGAACACTGAGAGGGGGGGGGGAGGTGAATCAGTGTTCTACAATTAATTTTTTTCTTCTTCTTTAAACTTAGCTCAATTACTTAAGTACTAAAATAAATAGTAAAGAAAATGAAACATTCAGCCATAACACATAACACAAGATATATTTATGGGGAAACCTTGGCTAGAGGAAAACCCTGCTGTGAATTAATACCCACAAATAATTATACTAATCTTATGAACATGTTAATGTTGCTTTTCCCTATTAGGAGAAATCTTTATAAAGTTGAGTACAATGACTTGGTTAAGAGTCTGATAGAACAAACCCTGTTAGGGGTGGATGGTTCACTGCTAGAGCTCACTACTCAATGAAGAAGGCTACAACCTCTTGGTTATCAGATACACACTATATCTGCAATGGTGAACTGCTACTTTGACACCACTGTCTGATTAGTTCCTTTTGTGCACTAATTCTCTAACTTATTTTAGAGCTTTATCTCATACTAATTGAACTCGTATACATCTTCTCTTCTTTATATCTTCCATACTCTATATCTCTTCACTATATACAAATACAAAAGTGCATGTCATATATATACATCCTGAATGGATGCAACTAAAACTAACTACTGTGTCAGCCTAAAACCTAACACATACAATGCTTCCAAGTTAATTGGCTCAAGCATGTTTACATCTAATGATAATAACATTTTTACATCATTATCATAATAGGTGCATAACCTTTACAAAACAAAATGATATACACTATACAAAAAACTATCTATCGGTTGCATGCTCTATTCTGCTCTACTGCTTAACTGCCAGTGTCACTTAGACTTGTTGTAACTTATCCATACTATCAAATCTAACCATGCATTCTTACACTTAGAATATCAGAATAATTAGAAGCTTATATCCAAGGGCATATACCAAAAATTAGTCATACACACGTGTGCTGATGCTCTAATCATCAGGTGCTTCTTTGTCTACTCTGTCTTCTATACTTAGCCAAATTATGATCTTCTAAGTTAGTGCACTGACTAAAAAACTTCATATGACTTTGTTTCCATAATGATAACATAAAACTTGGTCATATAATCTAGTAAAGTCAACTTTCCAACAATCTTCCCCTTTGTCATTAATGGCAACAAAGGAATATGGCGAAGTTGCCAAACTTAACTTACAAAAAAAACTTAGTATCAAACTGTACATCATATATTGTTCTATCTCCCTTATACCATCATATATACTACTCCCCCTTTGAAATTAATGACAAGGGTGCCAAAAATGAAATCTTTGAGTACTTACATAGAGAATACATCAGGGTATGCAATCTAAAGGTTTTTGATTTCTTGCTGCCAAAAAACATTGAGTGCATCAACTATCTGAAGATGGGTGCATAATGCATATGTTAGCTTCTCTATCTTTTCTAAATCTATGCAGGGACCTTGATCATATCTTAAAATTGTGGCATCTATCTACTTGATGTTCTGATTTAGTACATCTAGTGAGGGTGCTAGTGCATTTCTTAAATGTGCTTGTCTATCCCTTATCTTTGCCATCTCTTTTTCTGCCTTCTAAATTTTATCTAACTGTCCTTGATAAACATTATTGCACATGTTTATATCTTGAGAGGGATCTTTCACTAATTTTCTTACTACTTCCATCGAAGATTCTTCTTCTTGAATGTTTTTAGAGATGTCTATAGTGAGTTTGTCCTTATTCATGCAGTCATCAATTATATTCCTTCCTTTTGCTGCTAACTCTTTCAACATTTCTTGATCAATCTGTAGAGAATTAAGGTCAAGTGAGAAATTGCTTATCAATTCATTCAACCTTTTCTTGATAAATTTCTCTTCTACAATTTTTTATGCTGATTCTTCTAGACTTGATAAATTTACTTTGAAGCTTGATAAGATGCTTCTAACATCATCTAATGAATGAATAGTAATCACTTCCATATCCTCAAGTAGTAAACTATTCAGTATGCTGACTGATTCAACAAATAGAGGATTCCTCATTAATTTTTTTTCTTTGGCTTTCTCCATAGCCAATACACTTATCTTCATCAGAACTTCTTCTCCCCATGAGTCTAGACTTGTTGTATCAGGTGTCAAACTTGACAATAATGATATAGAATACTTAGGAGTAAGAAGTGTGCTTTGACTTACATCCATGAACTCAATTTTTACCTTCATTGGGATCTCAACAGAAGGCTCTTCTTTAGGTTCATCTTCCTTCTCTTCTTTTTGTCTTGTTAAGTCTTCAACTTGGACTTCTTCTTGCTACATAGGTGATTCTTCACCGCATAAGATCTTAGCCTCTTTAGTACTTACAAAGACTTCCTAAAACTTATCTAGATCTTTATCTATCACCACCATGGATATTTCAATATTATCAATCATAATTGTTTCATCCTTAGCTTTTGCCTTGGATGCAAAATCCTGTGGACTTTTCATAGGTGTATTAGGGATCTCTGATTCTTTTTCTTTCTTGGAGGGAACTTGGATTATAGGCATAGTAGGAGGGTACATATGTCTTTCCAAAAATAACTTTTCAAAATCTTTCTCTGTCTCCTTCGCAACCAACTCATAATCTTTGCTCATTATCTGCAGAGTTCTAATTTTTGTTCTTAGATGTAGCTTAATCAAATCTAATAGTAATATCTTCTCTTCCAGTGAACAAACATGGAGGTTTTCATCCAATGTCTTTTCTCTTATTCTCATATCCTCCTCTATAACTTGTCTTTTCAAAGAATCAAGTATATTCAATACATGATCAAGAATGACTGTCTTAAGTTCCAAAAATGACCTTTTGAACTTAATCATATGCTTGATAATCATAGAATGAATTTATGACTTGTCAATCTCATGATAATTGTCATAGAAGTTTTCTATTTGATCTATCCTTCCTTCATCAACAACTCTAGTTCTCAAGACTTCCAAGTTCAGTTTGAATCCTACCTCAAGAGGTGCTTGAGTGTTCTTTCCTTTGCTTCTAGTTGTCCTTGAGGATAGGTGTCTTGCACTGGTCTGCTTCTCACTTTTAGACACCTTTCTTGGCTCAGGAGGTGGAGTGGCCTCCAGATCAATTTTAGTTGTGGGCACGGAGGTCCTGACATTAGTCTTACTCTTCTTCTCCTTCGGATCATTAGATTTTTCTATTTTGACTTCAATAGATGAGGGTGCACTCTCAAGTTGCATACAAATCTTGGCTTCCCTTTCTTTATCTAAGTCTTCTTGGGTAACACCATGAATTTTTAGAATGTCTAAGGTAATTCTAGATGCTTTTCTCTTTATTGTAGCACTGTATAGGACAAAATCAAATTGTCTTGTCTTTTCTTCATAAGTTCCCCATCTAGGTTCATTGGGATCCTTAGGCACTGATAGGAGGACTTGTGCATAACCTTCCAGAATGTGCTCATCAACTTCATAGCCAAGTGGATGAATCCATGACTTTGTCCTAGGCTTAACTACTTCCATGCATCTAGTATCTATTTCCACCATGAAGCAAATGTTGTCCTTATATTTCTCCACTATATTCTTAGTTATTGTGTACCTTCTCTACATCTTAATTCTGATTTTTTTAATCTCTAGATCCATGTAATCCTTTAAGATACTCTCTGATGTTGCCTTGAATGAAATATGAGGCAATGTAGGTATGCTCTTGTCAAGATAGAGATTAGAAACTTTTCCAACTATATGAAAGCATGTGTAGATAATTAGAGAATCGAATCTGAATATATATTTTTTTATCATGTTTTATGGCTCTTATGTTGTCTAACAATTGTGCGTGTAGGATCTCATAGAGGTTAAATGGTGTAGGAGCACCCCTAGGAAGCCAGTTGGCTATCTCATTTTTGGTGTGAAAGAATTTGAAAGACCATCTTGAAGGGCATTGCAAATACATAAGGTCATGTGGACTAGGTGTAGTGTGAGTGAGTCCAGTTTAGTGCTCATTTCTAGGCTAAAGAACTTCAAACTAGCTCAATTAATGCACTATACTTGATAGTGTTATCACATGGAAAAATGATGGTATTAATGTTTTTAGGGTCCTTTGATTCCCTAAGAGGTCTAACTAAGGTTAGATAGGTTAGATTGGAGTTAAATCACCTAAAAAAGGAAAAGATGTAAAAGATGTAAAAATGTTGCTTGTGCAACATTTGTAACTTTTCAAAAGTTGCTGACAATAAGGGTTTGTCTTAAGGGTTTCAGTGTAAAGGAAGGATTAGGGTTGTCTAAGGAGTTATACATGTGAGATAAGAATATATATGAAAAGAAAACCCTAATTTAGGGGTTGGAGGTCATTGTGTGTGGCCTGGCATAATAAGAAACAATGGTTTTTTTGAAAATAGTGTAGAAGCTTTGATAAAAATAGTGATAGTTTTGGCTTTGCATGGATTAATTCTAGGACTGTAACCTTTGGAATTCATTTCTTAGCATGTGTTAGAGTGTTTTCATCTTTTATTTTTCTTATTATTTTAGGTTTCACTACATTTTATAAATTCCTTTTGTTTGTACAGTTTACTGTCCAGTTTTGACAGTGTTGCCAAGATGTGGACCTAGCTCCATTTTCCACCATAGTATCTATATGACCTTTTGGGGATGGATAATAGGGTTAGTGTGCTTCAATATGCCACAAGATTGGGCCCAACAAGTGCATGCAAATATTTTTAAGGTTTTTCCCTAGGCGAGCTAAGGATGAAGCCCAACTAGGAAGACCAAGAGATTGATTAGAGATATTGTAGTAGGGACAATGTCATGAGCCAAGAAGGAAATGAATGTATTTTTTGATGAACTATAGGTACTCAAAAACAAGGAGGAGATCCCAAGAGATCAATTTTCCAAGTTTTGAGGTTAGAAACCAAAGATTGGTTCAAAACCAAGTAAAAGGCCCTAAATCCAAAATAGGGTGTATGGATAGTATTGAAGGCTCAAACCAAGAAAATCTTGGAGGTCTTAGGACATATTTTTGAACTACCAAAACACATTTGGGGGTTCTTTGAGAAGATTTAATAGTAAAGGAGAATCCTAAGTTTTAGGAGGCCTAATTAGGGCTAAAAAGATATAAGGCCTAAAACATAGGAAACTAGAGAGCGATGGAGAAATGGATGAACTTGGAAAGTAGAGATCCAAATTAGGAGTCAAGATTGGACCTGATAGAAGCCCTTAGGCTCCTACAAATCAAACCAATGGTTAGGGCTTGAAGAACATGGATTAATAGTATTCCTTTGGGAAGACAAAAGTGTGTAACTTGAGAAGATAGGAAGATCGTTGGAAGAGGGAAATAATTGGTTCTTTCCAAGTGAGTGGGGATGGATTGAGGAAGCCCTAAGAGGTCTTGAGAGAGACCTAGGAATATTTCTAAACAACTCTAGGAGGATTAAGGAGTCTCCCTATCAGAGTGGTATAAGAGCAGGTTAAAGATTTGGGAAAAGAAGTGTTGTAGCAAGTGAATGTTGTAGCCCAAAAAATCAGGAGAAGATTCAAGAGCATCTAACAAGATGGTGTCTAATGCCAAATTGGGTAAGAAGGTTGATGAGAAAGATGAGGATAACCAGTTGCTCAGAGAAAGATTGGCTCAATTGGAGCAGCTCTTGGGTGAAGTCCAAGACAAGGTAGATAAAGTGAAGGAAAAGGTAAACCAGAAAGAAGAATAAGAAGCCAAGGAGAAGGAGTTAAACTTGGAGGAAGAAGATCCAAATCCTAACCCTGTCATACTAGAAGAACCCTTCTTGAAGGAACTCAAGGCCTTAAGTGGCAAAGCATTGGAGGGTGTGCCACTTTTTAGTGGATAGATGGATCCTGATATAGTCATGGACCGGATTGAAAACATTGAAAGTCACTTTGAATGTGATGGCATAATAGATGCTCAAAAGGTAAAGGTGGCTAAGTCTAGGTTGAGGGGATCAGCACTCACCTGGTGGAAGTATGTTTAGATTGAGAGAGAGCAAGAGGGAAAGATTCCCATTGTTACATGGAAAGGCATGTTGACTAAGATGAAGAAAACTTATTTACCTAATGACTATGAGGTTCAATTGCATAAAAGGAGACATAATCTCAAACAAAAAGACTTGGATGTACAAGCATACATTGAAGAGTTCCAAAAATTATGTCTAAGGTCAAAGGTAGTAGAAGATGAAAGCATCAAATTGGTGAGATATCAGAATGGACTCAAATGGTCCATACAACAAGACATGGGTCTTGTAACTTTCAAAAGTGTTAGACAATGCTATCAAATGGCTTTGAAAATTGAGGAGAAAGGAAAAAAGAAGCATGACCAGTCCTCAAGGGGAAGAGGTAGAGGAAAAGAAAATAGAGGACATAGAGGTAGTTTTGCATGAAGGAACAATGAGTTTAGATCTCAAGGAGAGTCCAAATTGATACAGATGGTCAATGAAACTAGTGGAAGAGGAAGTACAAATAGAGGCAAAGGCTTCCAAGGTGGAGGAAGAGGTAGGTTTGGTGGTTCAAGAAGCAGCTCACACTTTACAACCATGAAATGTTTTCATTGCAACCAACTAATTCATCTAACCTCTAGATGCCCTAAGAAGGCTTCTAGTTCACATGGTGAGAAAAGGGTAAACTATGTTGCCCGAGAAGAGACTAGTAGTATTAAAGCTCCTAAAATTAACCTTGATTTAGAGAGTGGGGAGAATCTAATGATTAGGAGGATTCTCATTAAAGAGCCTGTCAAAGAGGAAGCTAAACAAAGGAGGGCACTTTTTAGAGTGAAGTGAAAAATACTTGGTAAAGTCTACAAGATGACCATAGACTTAGGGTCTACTAACAACATCATCTTAGAGGAGGCAGTCAGTAAACTAGGATCGACCAAAATACCTCATACAAACCCTTATAAAGTTACATGGTTAAATAAGGGACAACATGTTCTTGTAAATGAGCAAGCATGGGTTGATTTCTCAATAGGGAAATATGTGGATAGAATCTTGTGTGATATAATTCCAATGGATGCATGAAACCTACTCTTAGGTAGGCCATGGCAATTTGATAGGAAAATAATTCATGATGGAGAGAGGAACTCCTTTTCTTTCAAGAAAGATGGGATCACTTATAGAATTCAGTCACTCATGGATGATGAGGGGTCTACATTAGCAGGACCTAACATCTTATTACAAGGAGGTAAAGAGTACATTCAAGATGTAAAGAATGGAGAAGGAACACACTATGCAGTCATGGTTAAACTTAGTGAAGAGAAGGTGGAACAAGAACCATTACCAAAGGAAGTGCAGGAGTTATTGAAGGAGTTTAAGGATATAGTTAGTGATGGATCACCTGCAATGTTTCCACCACCTAGAGCCATAAGTCATCAGATTGACTTCATATTGGGAGCATCTCTACCAAATAAAGTAGCATATAAGATGACTCTTGATCAAAACAAGGAGATAACTAGACAAGTACAAGAGCTTTTGGACCAAGGACTAATTAGGAAAAGCATTAGCCCATGTGTAGTGCCAATAGTCCTAGCATCAAAGAAGGGAGGTAAGTGGAGGCTTTGTATAGACTCAAAATAAATTAATAGGATCACTATAAGGTACAGATTTCCCATTCCTAGGATTGATCATCTTATGGACTATTTGGGAGGAGCAAGGTACTACACCAAGTTGGATTTGAAGAGTGGGTACCATCAAATCAGGATTAAGGAGGGAGATGAGTGGAAGACTGCATTCAAGACCACATAAGGGATCTATGAATGGTTGGTCATGCCCTTTGGGCTTAGTAATGCTCCAAGCACCTTCATGAGGTTGATGAATGAGGTGTTGAAAGACTACATTAGCAGATTTGTAGTAGTGTACCTAGATGATATCCTAATTTTTAGTAAGACTAAAGAGGAACACCTGATGCAAAGAAGGGAGAAAGAGGGGCCAAACAATGGTGCACCCTAATGATCCAAGCCTGCCCAACACATGTAGAAGCCAACAAACACAATAATGAGAGAGAGAATGCATAATATTTTGTATATTTTCATCAATTAAATCATACATGCCATGTTGTAGGGCCTTCCCGGTTATGGCCTGATATTACAATGAATCTCAAAAGTCCTCAAACATGTGAGGATCTTTCACAAATCTCCAATTTAATGTCTACTGTCTTCTATCCCAAAAAATGCTCCTAAACTCTAAACCAACAACTATATTTATACAAGAGGATACCAAACTGAGTCAGCCTTCAGATCCACAATCAATGGAAGTAATGGTTAGATCTAGGACCCAAGATTCTCCTACATCAACACCTCCAACATTTTCATATTGTGATGAAGAAACTCCATGAGGAGAAGCTATCCATTAACCTAGAAAAGTGTGAATTTATGAAGCAAGAGCTAATCTATCTTGGTTTTGTGGTGTCCCAAAGAACCTTGAAGATAGATCCTAGCAAGGTGGAAGCAATACTCAATTGGGCTACACCTACAAGAAGCATTGAGGTAAGAAATTTTCATGGACTTTCCCAATGTTATAGGAAGTTCATTAAAGCTTTTAGTGAAATATGTGCACTAGTCTTAGATACAATCAAAGGTGGAGTAAAAACTAAATTCAAGTGGACTCTAGAGCTGGAAAAGGTTTTGAGTTGTTGAATAAGAGAGTGGCTACACAACCTATATTGGTTTTGCCAAACTTTGATAAGTTATTCACCTTAGAGTGTGATGCAAGTGGCATAGTGGTTGGAGTAGTGTTGAACCAAGAGAATATACTAGTAGCATTCTATAGTGAGAAGTTGATTGAGGCTAAGAAGAGAAATTCTTCTTATGACCTAGAGTTATATTCATTGGTACAGTCCTTAAGGAAATGGAGGCACTACTTGCTGCCTAAAGAATTTGTGGTGTACACTGATAATAAGGCTTTGAGTTTCATTAACTCTCAGGAGAAGTTGAGAAATAGACATCTCAAGTGGATGGAATATTTACAAGCCTATACATTCATTATAAAACATAAGAAGGGACAGCTAAATAAGGTGGTTGATGCCTTGAGTAGGAGACTCTTGACAGTCTAGGAGGTACAACTGCAAAGAATAGGGATAGAGAGCTTCAAAGAGTTTTATGAAGGAGATGAGGACTTTGCAGAAGCATACAAGGTATGTAAGGAGTTCAAGAACCATTTCCATAGTCAATTTGTAGACTATACAATTCAGAATGATCTCTTGTTTAGAGGAGGGTAGTTATGTGTTCCTAAGGGATCTATGAGGGAGAATGTGATACAATAGAAGCACAATGGGAGCTTGAGTGGCCACTTTGGCCTAAACAAAACACTATAACTAGTGCAAAGGTTCTATTATTAGCCTAGGATGCAGAAGGATATAAGAAAGTATGTGGAGAAATGCTTGGTTTTCCAAAAAGCTAAAGGTACCTCATCTAATGCAAGTTTGTGTCAACCTTTTTCCATTCCTAGTAGGCCTTGGGAATGCATTAGTATGGATTTTATAGTTGGATTTCCTAGAACCAAGACTGGTTTAGATAGTATATTTTTGGTTGTAGATAGGTTTAGCAAGATGAGCCACTTCATTGATTGATAAACCACTCATGATGCCATTCATATTGCACATTTTTTCTTTAAAGAGGTGGTATGGACTCATGGCTTGTCCCTAAGCATAGCATCTGACATAGATGTCAAATTTATGGGTCATTTTTGGAAGACCTTGTGGAAAAGGTAAGGAACTAACCTATCATTTGGATCAGCCTACCATCCCCAAACTGATGGTTAGACTGAGGTTATTAATAAAGTACTAGGTAATATCCTTAGGTGTTTGACAAAGGAGTATGGAGTGATGTGGGATCAACTATTGCCACATGAAGAATATGCCTACAATGACAATGTTAATAGGACAATAGGGAAGAGCCCCTTTCAAATAGTTTATGGACTAAATCCTAGAGGTGTATGTGAGTTAAGACACTTGGAAAATAAAGAAGGAAGGAGTGCATATGCAGAGGAATTCACTCAATCAATGAAGGAGGTTCATGACCAAGTGAAGAAGCAACTCCAAGAGGCTACACAAAAGTTGAAAGACAAAGTTGATGAAAGAAGGAGAGACATTTAGTTTTCTATGGGTGATCTTGTGATGGTACATCTTAAAAAATCTAGGTTACAAAAGGGAATCCCCACCAAACTACAGATGAGAAGGATAGGCCCTTGTAAGATCCTTGCAAAGCATGGGAAAAATGCTTATAAAATAGACTTTCCATCAGACTTGACAATGTCTCCTATGTTTAATGTGTAGGATTTGGTATAGTACAAAGGACCTACACTAGTACATTCTGAGTCACAATCAAACAGTGAGGGAATCATCCAAGATGTTCAGATTTCCAACACACCTACACCGATGGCAGTGAAGATTTTAGAATCTAGAGTGATTAAAAAGACCAAGAAAGGAACCTAAAAAGAACATCTAAATTAGTGGAAAGGAAAATTAGAAGCTAAAGCTACTTGGGTATCAGAGAATGCATTTAAGAAGTATGGAGTTGATCCTAAACTCCTATCACCAGAGGTGACTTAAGTTCTTAGCCTTGGTAGCATGGTGTACGACCACCACTGGGAAGCCAGTTGGATATCTCATTTTTGGTGTGAAATAATGTGAAAGACCCTCTTGAAGGGAATTGTAAATACATAAGGTCATGTGGACTAGGTGTGGTGTGAGTGAGTCCAATTTAGTGCTCATTTCTAGGCTAAAGAACTTCAAACTAGCTTAATTAATGCACTATACTTGATAATGTTATCAAGTGGAAAAATGATGTTATTAATGTTTTTAGGGTCCTTTTATGCCCTAAGAGGTATAACCAAGGATAGATAGGTTAGATTGGAGTTAAATCACCTAAAAAGGGAAAAGATGTAAAAGATATAAAAATGTTGCTTGTGCAACATTTGCAACTTTTCAAAAGTTGTTGACAACAAGGGTTTGTCTTAAGGGTTTCAGTATCTAGGAAGGATTAGGGTTGTCTAAGGAGTTATACACATGAGATAAGACTATATATGAAAATAAAACCCTAATTTAAGGGTTGGAGGTCATTGTGTATTCCCTAGCATACTGAGAAACAATGGTTTTTCTAAAAATAGTGTAGAAGCTTTAATAAAAATAGTGATAATTTTGGCTTTGTATGGATTGATTCTAGGATTGTAACCTTTGGAATTAATTTATTAGCATGTGTTAGAGTGTTTTAATCTTTTATTTTTCTTATTAGTTTAGGTTTCACTACATTTTATAAATTCATTTTGTTTGTACAGCTTATTGTCCAATTTTGATAGTGTTGCCAAGATGTGGACCTAGCTCCATTTCCCACCATAGTTTCTATATGGCCTTTTGGGGATGGAGAATAGGGTTATTTTGATTCAAGATGCCACAAGATTGGGCCCTGAAAGTGCATGCAAATATTTTTAAGGTCTTTCCCTAGGCAAGCTGTGGATGAAGTTGGAGTAGGAAGACCAAGAGATTGATTAGAGATATTGTAGGAGGGACAATGTCATGAGCCAAGAAGGCCATGAATGTATTTTTTGATGAATTATAGGTAATCAAAAACAAGGAGGAGTTCCCAAGAGATAAATTTACCAAGTTTTGAGGTTAGAAACCAAAGACTGGTTCAAAACCAAGTAAAAGGCCCTAAATCCAAAATAGGGTGTACAAATAGTATTGAAGGCTCAGACCAAGAAAATCTTGGAGGTCTTAGGACATATGTTTGAACTAAAAAAATGCATTTGGGGGTTTTTTAAGAAGATTTAATAGTAAAGGAGAATCCTAAGTTTTAGGAGGCCTAATTGGGGCTAAAAGACTATAAGGCCTAAAACATAGGAAACTAGAGAGCGATGGAGAAATGGATGATCTTGGTAGGAAGAGACCCAAATTAGGAGTCAAGATTGGAGTTGATAGAAGACCTTAGGCTCCTAAAAATCAAACCAATGATTAGGGCTTGAATAACATGGATTAATAGTAATCCTTTGGGAAGACAAAAGTGTGTAACCTGAGAAGATAGGAAGATCCTTGGAAGGGGGAAAGAATTGGTTCTTTCCAAGTGAGTGGGGGTGGACTAAGGAAGCCCTATGAGGTCATAAGATAGACCTAGGAAGATTTATAAACAACTCTAGGAGGATTAAGGAGTCTCCTTATCATTAAACTCTCCATTTTCTTTCACTATCCTTATAGTTGCCAGAATAGTAGCTGCGGATACACTGTTCACTCTATTTGCATGTTGGAACTTATAACCAAGTATCATATCCATGAGTTTAATATCTTTCTCCTCAATGAGCTCAATAGTCATGCCATGCTTATCACTCCTGGACTTACATGATTGCTCAACCTATTTCCTGACATCTTTTCCTGATGCAAGAATGGCGCTAGTCTTAGAAAGTCCAGTCATCTCATGAATGAGATCAGTTTTTATGTGAACAAGGACTTCTCCAATTCAAAACAAGTCATCATGAATCCTACTAAGTAATATATTAATCCATTTTGAATCATAGAATTCATACGTAGTTGCATACCAAATGATAGGGTTATTTGTGAAGTGCGCGAATTCATCTTTGAATGTGAAGTCTAGATTAACCATAGATTCAATGTGTGACCTTATCCTATCTACTCCTAAAGGATCCTTCTTATAATAGATGTAAGCATGAATATTTTCAACATGCATAACTCCTGTCAGAGTTATGGAAAATTCTCCTTCTAAATCATCTAGTACTGACTTAAATGAATGCTTCTTGAATACATATATTTTCCTTTCTATGACATCAAAGACTACTACAGTTTCCATTAGTTACCTGCTTCAATGCTTAAGTAGGGTTCCAAAGCATTTCTAAAATGACACGTTCGAGCTAGGGTTCTACCAATAATTTAATCTCCTTTTTGCTAATTAACTAACTCTAATCTTTCAATACTTGCTGCTGTGATCTCTTGTGCTCTCCAAAGGATTGATCTCAAATGCAAAAGTGAAGATAATAGATCTCTGGTGACTAATAAATCAAATTTTTGCAATTAATGCTTTCTGCGATAACACGGGTTGCAACAGTGAATTCCAATCTTAGTTCTTGTTGTCAATCAGGTTGTGCAGTCTTGCATACTGCATTGAATAGCAACCAAATAACTAAAACAAAAGGTGCATACTCTAAGGGTGAGTATACTAGTCATGCATGGGTCTAGAGCTTATCTACTCCCCCTATGACCATGGGGGTCATTTATCTAGAAGTAGAAGGTGTGTCCATTGTGGATGCATCCACTACTTTGTCATTAACATTATATTTCTTTACTTCCATCTAGATCTTTCTCGCATCTTCTGTAGCTTTCACAAACTTGACTTCTCCAGATTCATCCAATATTGATCCTTGAGACTTATTAGGTCTTTCTTGACTTTGTGCTTGTGATATGCAAAACTTTGATATGTGTCCAACCTTGTTACAAGAGTGGCAAATGACTAGAGGCCTTCTATTCCTCGGCGTATTGATGTGAGTTACCATACTACATTGTCTAGATGTGTGACCATTGTAATTTCATATCTAACATGTGATGTTTTGAGGAATTCTAGAATTTTTTTGTGGTTGATTTCTCTAATTGTGCTATGTCTGACTTCTTTTATTTGATCTACAATTCATAGCTCTATGACCAAATTTATTGCATAAATAACAATAACCATTGAAAGTTCTTACCTCTTTACAATCTCTCACTATATGTCCATGCTTGTTACATGCATAACAAGTTATGTTTACTAGCTTAGATTCATCTTTAGGTGGTTCTACTTTAGCTTCAGTATGATTTTCAGTCTTCTTAGTTTTTGTAGATTCTTCAGGTGATTTCAATCTTTCTTGCATTGCATTGATTTGAATTTGTGCTTCATTGAATCCAATACCACTGTAATCTCCTTTTATCCTTTGTGCATAAATCTACGAGTCTAATAGATCAACACTTGTGTGCAATTTGTCAATATGGTTATTTGCTTCTATTAATTCAAATTGTATATTTTTCTTGATGTTTTCTAACTCCAAGATTTTTAGATTTTCTTGCATAAGTTCTTCATCCAACTATTTGTTTTCTTTGATTTGTTCTTCATAGGCTTCTTGATTATTAGTTAGCTTTTCATCCAAATCTTCAATCTGATCCTTCAAAGATGTGTTTTCTTCATTCATCTTTTTGACCATTTTTACCAAATCATTTGTTGAACAATCTTTCAAATATTTTCTTAGTTTCTTGATGAATACTTGTGAGCCACTAACCTTCAATTTCAGTTCTTCAATTTCCTTTTTAGCTCTGTCAAGATCTTCAAGAGCTACTTCAAGATTTTTCTTCAGTTTTATCTATGATTTCCTCAAGTGGTTAAACTTATCTTAGAGAACCAAAGATCTGATACCAATTGTTAGGAATGGAAACACTGAGAGAGGAGGGGGGGGTGAGTTAGTGTTCTATAATTAATGTTTTTATGATTCTTTAAACTTAGCTCAATTACTTAAGTACTAAAATGAATAGTAAAGAAAATGAAACATTCAACCATAACACATAACAAAAGATATGTTTATGGGGAAACCTTGGCCAGAGGAAAACCCCAATGGGAATTAATACCCATGAATAATTGTACTAATGTTAAGAGCCTATTAATGTTCCTTTTCCTTGTTAGGAGTAGTCTTTACAAAGTTGAGTACAGTGACTTGGTTAAGATCCTGATAGAAAAAACCATCTTAGTGGTGGATGGCTCACTGCCAGAGCACACTACTCAATGAAGAAGACTACAACCTCCTAGTTATTAGATACACACTATATCTGCAATGACGAACAACTACTTTGACACTATTGTCTGATCAGTTCCTTTTGTTCATTGATGCTCTAACTTCTTTTAGAGCTTTATCTCATACTAACTGAACTCACATACATCTTCTCTTCTTTATGTCTTCCATACTCTATAGCTCTTCATCGTATAAAAATACAAAAGTGCATGTCATATATATACATGTTGAATGGACACAACCAAAACTAACTATTGTGTCGGCCTAAAACCTAACGCATACAACACTTCCAAGTTAATTGGCTCAAGCATGTTTACATATAATGATAATAACATGTTTACATCATTATTACAATAGGTTCATAGCCTTTACAAAACAAAATGATATACGCTATACAAAAAACCTATCTATCAGCTGCATGCTCTGTTCTGCTCTGTCGCTTAACTGCCAATGTCACGTAGACTTGCTGTAACTTATCCATACTATCAAATTTGACCATGTGTTCTTAGACTTAGTATATTAGAATACTTAGAAGCTTATATCCAAGGGTGCATACCAAAACTCAGTCATACAAATGTGCGTTGATGCTCTGATCATCAGGTGCTTCTTTGTCTGCTCTGTCTTCTATACTTAACTGAATTGTGATCTTCTAAGTTAGTGCGCCGACTACAAAAATTCATATGACTTTTTTTCCATAATGACAACATAAAACTTAGTCATATAATCTAGTAAAGTGAACTTGCCAACACCAAAAACATAGCTGAATATGAAGCTCTATTAAACGGAATGAAGATAGCAATCGAATGGAGAGTAACAAAATTACACATTCGTGGAGACTCACAACTGGTCATACACCAAGTCAATGACGTGTATAAAACTGTAGACACCTAAAAATCCTTTAGAAAATAAAAATGTTTTTTACTTTTTGAAAACCCCTAATGACATCATCATTTGTTAATTAATTAATTATTTAATTAATTAATTTATTATTATACCATTAAATCCTCCTATTTTAATTAAAAATATTTAATTAAGAAATCCCTTCCAAAAATATTTAAATCTTATTTAAACATCATCCCCTCGAGAATTTATTAATTAATTAATAAATTGACCAAAAAACCTTTAAATAAATAAAATATTTATTTAAATCCTAAAACCTTGGCAATGTTCTAGAAATCCCTAACCTCTTCTATAATTTGCTATACTCACCCTAAACATGATTAAAGGGTGATTACTACCCTTTTTAGCCTAACCTTTCAAACTTTGACTTTGGGTCAAAACCCCTCATAAATGCTCCTTACATCCTCATTAATGACTCTTACAAGCCATTAATGAATCCCATGTCTCCTCTTCCATTCTTTCTCCCCTTCTACACTTCCCTATTGTTGCTCATACATGTGTGAGCAACCTTGACCAAGGTTAATCTAACCTTACCCCAAACTATACCCCAAACTCTATCCCAAACCTTACCTCTGACCCTAACTCTCCTTCCTAACCCAAGCCCTTCCTAAAATCCTATAAATAACCTCCTCTTTCAAGAGAAAAATACCAATTCACATCTTTTACATTGAGTAGTGTTATAATGTTAGACTAATCCTAAATCATCTTAAGCTTTAGCATATTTGTTAGTTTAGCTCATTTTCAAGCTTCCAAAAATCACACCATAGCTTAGATAACTTGGATTAATCTTAGTTTATTGCTTTGTATTTCATTTCTTAGCATCATATCATATTTCATTCAGCCCAAAATCAACTCTAGTTTACTCATTTATAGCATAATCTAAATTTGAGCATCATTAGGCTCTTTGAGGCCCTAAGGGCAAAATAGGTCTTCTATACCTGGTTTTGTGCCAATATGAGGTTCTCTTGGTCCCTAATCTATCCTAATCCCCCCTAATCATCATTAGGGATATGCTTCAAGTGTTTAGAGAGCACACCCACATCCCTAAAGGGAGAGCAAAACAAACAGTGACAGGTTGCTCCCGTTTTAGCTCTATCTGAGGTATCATGCAAATAGTTTTTCTATATGTTTAGTATATGCTGCTAGGACTAATGTTTGAATGTCTATGCATGTTCTAAATGGGTTATGTTTGTACTAATCTACATTCTGGCACGCTTGGTGGGACCCACTTCACGGGTTCTTTACTAACATTCTAATGTGGTTTGGAGTATTTTTCTAATTTTTCCAGCTTGTAGGTTGAGGGAGCTTTTGAATTCTTCTTCTTCTTCTTCTTCTTCTTCTTCTTCTTGCGGGATCTTGGCTTATTTTCCAAAAAAATCCATAAAGAGGCACTTTCACGAAAACCTTTGTAACTTTTTCATACGAGCTCCTTTTTTTATGATTCAAGAAGCACCAAAAAGATGGTTTAGAGGTCTATCCAAATATGTATAAAAATTTACATGATTTTATCCCAAAAATTAGGAAGAGTCAGTGGGATCGTGAATTAATGATCAAAAATAGAATTAACACACTTAATCCTAAGGTCTTAAAATGAACATTGTATGAACTCACAAAACCTCATCATTTCAATTTGGGCTTAAAATTAAAAAAGGATAAAACTGAACAAGAAAAATATTACACACTTTGTTTGGTGCTTAAAATGAAAAACAACCAAGTCTTGAACTCCTAAGGGATAAAAGAAAATCAATGCAATAAAACATTATGTTTTAGTGCTTGAAATCAATCAAACAAATATTGAATGACTCTAAAGGATGAACCAAATAAAAATAAATTATTTCATTTAAGTTTTAAATCACATTCAATCTTGATTGAACAAAAGGAAATTAAAGGAAAATCAAAGCAAACTTCATTCTTTTAGTCTTAGAGAAAAAAACCTTGAATGCTAAAAGAAAAATAAACTCTTGCAAATCTTTTTAAAAATATTTTTTGTTTTCAAGGAATGAAATTTGTATCCTAAATAATATGTGTTTGAAGGTCATAGCATAAAATCACACTTAATCAAATTGGAAAATGAACTCTTCATGATGTATTTTTAGGAGTTTTTCATATTTCTATGAATCCCATTTAAATCTAAGTGATGTAAAAAAGGTTGAACTTAGACGAGTTCACTTGTTTTACTTCTAGAGAAGTCTATCCAGAGAGAAAAACACTTCCTCTTTGGAGAACAACTTCAAATTGGTACTTCCCTGACCAGTATAGAAATAGAGCATTGAGCAAACTCTCGCTTCATCCCCTTAAGCTCGGGTGATGCATGTTGATGGTCGCCTGAGCTAGGTGAATATCCCTACTATTTCAGCATGGTCAAATAGACTCTTAAGTGAGTCATGTGCATACAAATGGATTGGGAGGACTCCACAGACCAAACTACATACTTGATAAATCAGAAGCTACCCAATCTAAATCCCAAAGGTATCTGAATCTTTGTGCAAGGACCAATCCCTATGGTTTCCTAGACCAACATAAGACACTCAACATATGTATCCCTTTTAGGGTTATCAAGCTATGGGAAAAGAATCTGATACTAGCCTTCCCTTAGGTAGTTATGTTTGAAGTGTTTTCAAAGTTCAAAGCTCTATACAAATTTTTTTTGTCAAAATATACACTCTTCAGAGGCATTATTAAATCAGTGGTCAGAACTATTTTCTTGTGTCCCACAAATTTTCTTTGTCCTTTGTCAAGATTATTTTCAGAGTTCCTTTTCCAAGTTTGTCCTTTGCCATTGGAGACCTCAAAAAAGTTGAGCCAAAACTTGATAAAAAATATTCCAAAACTTCCTTGCAGAAGAGATCCTTCAAAATTGGATACCCAAAAGCTTTAATTCAAATTAATTACCAAATCTTCTTGAGCTATGTCCAATTTATCTAAACACAAGAAAAATAGACTTCCCAATTCCCAAGTTTATTAAGAGAAGAAAGTTGCAGAGAGAAACCTCAAAGATCACCAACCCATTCTAAAAGAAACCCAAGAAGAAGAGAAGTATCAAGAAAAAATTGACAACATGGGTTATAACACCAGAGTGAAATAGTTTGCATACTGATTCTAGGTTAATCCTCTCTATGTCAATCTAGAGAGAGAGGACTAGTTTGGCCCATCTTATATCCTTCATTCCTTCAAAATCTCACAATCCTATCTCAACATCCTTTTCATCCTAGACCATTCTTAGATTCATTTTTGCATCACCATCTATCCCTAGTTGCATCCTAAGTCAGTTTTAGTTTCATCCTTGCATTATTTATCATCTTCCTAGGTGCATCATAGGTCACCCTTTTCAGCTGCCTCTAGGTCATCCTCATAGAAATAACATCATTCCATCATCCTTCATCATTCTTCCATTTACACATCCCAAATCGGAATCCTTGTCATCATCCATCATATTTTATCAAAATATAGTATCCATCATCCAAGTCAGAAACCCATCATCCTTGAACCAAATCTAGTGATCCAAATCCATCCACTTTGTGTCTAAATCCTTTGAGTTGCTTCAAATACTTATCCCAAATCAGAAATCTTCACCCTATGACTAAGCATTATCCAGGGAATCCTTACTTGTCCTTGTAAGCCTCATCATCTTGAGCAAGAGATTGGCATGCCTTGATAAATAATCTAGTCTTCTGAAGATCACAAGTCTATCTTAGGTTTGTAGTCCTCTTTGATCCTACATCAGGAAGTAGCAGCTCATTGAATGAAACTTAGTAATGGTCCACCATCCTCCACCAATCCTCCATCATCCTTGATCCAAATCAGAGCATCCCACCAATCCTCCATCATCCTCGACCCAAATCAGAGCATCCCACCAATCCTTCATCATCCTAACATTCTTTCATTTCTCCAAATCCTTGCATCATATCATAGAAATCCACCATCCTTAGAGTTTTTCTTAGAAACATCTTACATCCATCCAACATCTGTATTTTCATCCCTAGATCTACATTCGATGCCTGTCAAGAATCAATCCAAGAGGAGAAGGAACATGGATCCCAATCAAGCCACTAGTTCATTCAATTCTAACAATCCTACTAGTGCAATAGTAACTTACAATCCACAGATCCTGCAAATTGATAATATATGGGATGAACCCAATGGACCCCTTACTTCATTTTCTATGGAGACATTCATGGGTCATCCAGGGCATGAATAAATGGTAAGTGCAATTATTGATCAAAATAGATGGGTTATATTGGCCAACTTTGTGAAAGAGGGTACTCCCATTCAACCATATCTCCAACCTCACATTCCCATAAAAACCATCCAAATCCTAGTAGAAGCTTACACCCCCATCATTCAGCAAATCCATGATCCTAATTTATACATATCACAAGTGGCTTCACCCATCCCTCCTCTTTTGCAAAGTAGTTTCACAAACCCCACAACACAAGCAACGTAATCCACTCCATTCTCCATCATGGGCACACCATCATCTTCCATAGCATCTCAAGCCATTATTCATACCCAAAGCTTCACACAAAACCAACCGCCACCTTCTACACAAGCCACTACAAAAACAATTCTTCCACCATCCATGATCCAAGTATCATCACCCTTTCTGGGGGAAACAAAATCATGGCCCCCCTTCACTTAGTAAGCTTTGGTATCCATACCATCATTTTCATGGGAAACACAATCATTTCACACCTTTTCCCAGCATGCTACCACATCAACATCACCCTTTTTGTGGGGAACACAAGCATCTCCTTCCACTTCCCAACCAGGATTTTCCCAAGCATACGTTCCACCTCCACCTTTCATCTCCAATACATAAACCCAACAATCAGCCTTCACAATTGGGATGCCCTTCACAGGATCTCAGAATCCACAATCTACATCCCAAGTCCCCACATGTCATGCCCTGCAAGGGAACCAGGGAAGAAAAAAGAGATTCTCTTTAGATAAGAAAAACCTAAGTAGTGATTTATGAAAAATTTTGAATTTTTAAAATGAATTACTTGAACAAAACTTAAACATAGTTTATCTTAGATTCCTCCCCTAAGGTTCCCTTCTATTTTATGAACTATTCATTTTAAATCCATTAAGAAACTACCTCATGTCATTGAAGATTCTTTATAAGGAAAATACAAAATGCTTTTCATTTCAATTTGACATTTGAATCCGTCTATATTCCTAAGTATCCTTGGTCTATAATATAGCATTTAAAGTGTTAATACTACATAATAGATTCATCTACACATTTTAAACATTACACATAAGAAATCATTACATTTGATTCACTAATTTTTCCTTAATCAACAAACTATTCTACTTGAAACCTTACAAAAACCCTTTCACATCATTTATGTAAAGCTCATATTTTCCATTTTCCCTTTTCCTAATTCTACCCACTCCAAATACATCATTTTGAAATACATTATTGATTACATTACATTCATCTCCTCTAAGGAGGAAACAATAATTTTACATCACGAAAGATAATACAAGTCTTCATTCTTCCAAAACAAGAACACTATGCAAGCATGAATCCTTAGAAACTGCATTTGCAAAAGATACCTCGATAAAATATATTTACCACCCAACCACATGGATACCAAAAGGCCCACTCCCCCATGATAGGAGATAAACACCAAGGTACACAAGGAAGTGATAACAACTAGGCCATACTTAGAGTTGGGGTAATCTTTCCCGAACAGCAACCGAAAAGAAGATCAAGGTACCAACATTTTCTAAAGGCTCTTAGGCTAGGTAGAAACTTCTAAACCAAAGACTAAGTGAGTGTCCTTAGGTTTTCTACCCTTAACCAAAACATCACAAACACATCATACATGAAGTAAAACACTTCCTAAAGACCTTTGAGAACAAGTATCAAAGAATAGGAAAGTTAGAAACATTTAGGAATGTTTACGAAGCCTTGGGATAGTCCTAGTCCACCAGACAACCCTAAACCCTAATTTTGATCCCTAACCATACCTAAACCTTATTCAAGCATCTAAATGCACCATATAACCTCAACCAAAAAAATTATATATATGTATATATATATATATATATATATATATATATATATATATATATATATATATATATATATATATATATATATAGTTTACACAAAATTCCCTATGCCAAAACACAATGTTCCATAAAATCTCCCACGTTTGAAATTTAACTAATCTGATTTTTTGAAAAAAAATCTAAAATCTAGAAGTTGCATCTTAATTTCTATGAGGCTAAAACCTATCTCAAACATCCTGAATGGTACCTAATTTCTTTATACAAGTATAACTTAAAGTATAAGAAAAGTATCAAACTTATACTTAAATGTTATACTTGTATAAACAAAACCATCCCCAAATTATAAATCATAACCAATCCATTTTCGGGTTACAAATCCAACTCTATTTTGGGTATAACAAATCCATCCCCAAATTATAAACCATAACCAGTCTTATTTCAGGTTACAAAACCAACCCCAAAATTATAAACCCAAATCATCCTGAAATCAACCCTATTTCGGGGTTAAATCAACTCTTAAAAACCTACAGACATAATACAATTAATAATAACATTAATGATCAGAATATAAATGGCTAGCACATAATAATAATAATAATAATAAACAACATTGATAAAAATGGCTATATACTACAACAATGGAGTAAATTTAAACGACAGGCATATATTACTAATAAATAACATTAATAAACATAATTGGCTGGCATATATATAGTAGCAATAAACACCATTATTAAACAAAATCAACTGGCATATAAATAACATTAATAAGTACAATCGGTAGGTATATATATAATATCAATAAATGGCAATAATGCAATAACATTAATAAATGACTGCATATTCAAACCATTCCCATGAGTAATATTAACCAAAAATAATATATAAACAACAAGCATAATAATATTAAACTAAACTTTAAATATTTCATATCACAAAGGAGAGTTAATTCTCAGAATGAATTCCAACTTGGAGTCCTACGGGGATTTGGTTGATGAAGAATAATACGGTCCTCTCAAACCCTTCCAGCACTTCTTCAAATCCTTCTGGAAGCAGACTCAATCCTCCTTTGAAAATACTATGGTTTTCAATGTGACATTCTTCCTAAAACCATAATAAAATTTTTTGAGAAAAATATTCAGCCAACTAAAGCCCCAACATGATGTCTTAAAACTACAATGAAGCTTCTTGAGAAATCATTCCAGCCAACTTCCAACTCCCGCTTCTCACAGGAATTCTTCTCGTATAAAAAACTAAGGGAGTAGTTTCATGGGAAAAACCAACCGAAGCAACTATCCAACCAAAAGTTGGTTAATAGTTTGGGCTTAATAAATCATTAATAAAAGTCATTCTTGGGAAGGTAGATGATAAACTAATATATTATTATATTAGCAATAATGTAATTTATGTCTCCTTTATTTAAGGAAAGCATTGGTAAATATTACCTCTAACACATTTACTATTACCTTAGTTACCTAGGCTATGGTAAAGAGGATTATCATTTATTTATTTAATTTCTATTCCATATAGATAATATTACTAATTATCTTTTGATACAATAATTTATTATCCACAAACAAATAAATAAATATATAAACATAATTAAATGCAATAATTCATATTTCACAAACAATTATAAATATATGTATCCATATGCATACGTGTGCACCCATATGCCTATGTGTACATATACCATCATATGTATCATAAAACAAGCACATTATTATTATTAATATCTCAATCAACATATTACTACCATTAATATTATAAACACATTATTTAATCAAATACTAAATCATACTCTTATATTATATATATATATATATATATATATATATATATATATATATATATATACATATATATATATATATATATCTATATATATATATATCTATATCTATATCTATATATATATATATCTATATATATATATATATATATATATATATATATATATATATATATATATATATATATATATATATATATATATATATATATTATATATATATATATATATATATATATATATATATATATATATATATATATATATATATATATATATATATATATATATATATATATATATATGGTAACTAACGATACAAGATAGAAGATACCCTAAACACAATTTAGTGTAATCAATCACAACATCATATACTTTCAAAATAATTTATATAAATTAACTGCTAATAGAAGATAGATTATACAAAATTAAAGCCACCATACACAAAATCTCATACTCTATAAATGCAAGAAACAAGCAACCCACTCCACATAATCTAATAACTAAGATCACACAATAATTCACCATCACCACAAGGACTGACTCAGAAATTCCCCACCTAAGGGACATAAAAGGCTCAGAGGTAGAATTCCCTCCTGCGGAACCTTGGTGATATCTCCATGACAACAACAATGATCAAGGATTTGAGGGCTCGCTCAGACCTGTGAGACCATGTGGAGATGATGATCGGTACCTGCAAGCTTGCATCGCCAAGAAGAGATACGTGTGCAAAGATATATACAATAAGGCATTTACAAATAGATGACTAGGATTGATACATCGTGTGGACCTCAACTAAGTGAGTAACTACGACTTCATCCTAAGTCATGAAAACACATCAATCACATATACATAAAGCATGAGGCATCACATATATATAATGGTTAACTTCCAAATCCTTGGGTTAGGTCTTTAAATCTTCATAAGTATATACAAGATGAATGATTTCCAATTTAATAAACAATAATCATAGCTGAGTATATCTAAATATATGATAAGCATATCATCATAAATATAAATGTGAATACTGTCATGCCCTGCAAGGGAACCGGGGAAGAGAACAAAGATTCTCTTTATAAAAGAAAAAACCCAAGTAATGATTTATGAATTTTTTTGAATTTTTAAAACAATTATATGAACAAAACTTAAACTTAGTTTCCTCCCAAGGTTCCCTTCTATCTAATGCATGATTCATTTAAGTCCATTAAGTAAAATAACAACAAGATATACTTCTCAAAGAAAATTACATCATATCACTATAAGATTCTTTATTAAGAACTACATAGTACTTTCATTTCAATTTTCCATTTAAAATCATCTATATTCCTAAGCATTCTTTATGAAAAATATAACCTTTAAATCAAATATAACCTTTAAATCAAATAGAACCATCTAAATCATTTGATACATTACAAATAATACATTTGTTCTTCAATGGCCTTTCCTTGAATCATCACTAATTAAAATCATACTAAACTAAAAATCATTTTCTTTTCCAACATACATCTTATACATAAAGTTCACATCCCCTTTTTCCCTTTTTTCCTAAGTCTACCCATTTCAAATACATCATTTTGAATTACATCAATGATTACATTACATTCATCTCCACTCGGGAGGTAACACTAACTTTACATCATGAACGATAATTACAAAGCCTTTATTCTTCAAAAACTGATACATAAGCAAGCATGAATCTTCAACATTGCATCTGCAAAAGATACCTCGATAAAATGTTTACCACCCAATCATGTGGATATCCAAAGGCCCACTCCCCCATGCTAGGAGATAAACACCAAGGTCCACAAAGAAGGAATAGCTAGGCCAAACCTAGGGTCAGGTTACCTTTCCCAAATAACAAATGAAAAGAAAGCCCAAGTATAAATCTTTCCCCAAATAGGTTCTAAGGTTTGGTAGAAACTCTAAGCAACAACCTAAGTGAGTGTCATTGCATAGCCCTCACCCCTTGGGTTGTCCTTGTACTAGCCACTCCGGGCCCCGTCCCCCAAATAGGCACATGTGGAACCGAATGCCTTTCATACAGACAAGCACCATTCGATCATACCTACGCATAGGCACCTTCTCCCACTCCCATCCATAGCATTTAATAGAACTAATGGCATGGGCAAGGCACATTTAATATTTTTAAAAGTTTGAACCCATTCCCATAAGTTTTAATTAAATTATCACTTGTTAAAATAACTCTTTAGTCAGTTATCCTGGTACTAGCCACTTAGGGCCCTGGCCCCGCACTAAGAGCCACTCACTAGGTGTCATTAGGTTTTCTACCCTTAACCCACATATCGCAACCACATCATACACAGTAAAAACATATCATAAACACTTTTGTAAGACTGCATCAAAGAGTAGAAAATAATAAGATAATTTATGGATGTTTTAGGGGAAATTAGGAACGTTTAAGGATGTTTAGAATGGTCCTGATCTTCTTAGACAACCCTAAACCCTAAACTACTTCCTACACACATCCTAACCCTATTAAGGCATCCAAACGCACTGAACATAACCTCTACCAAACAAGGAATGAACACATTTACAATTTACTCAAAGTTCCATATACCAAAAGATAATGTTCCATGAACTTCATTCTAAGCCTGATATTTGACTAAGCCTGAAATTTGACTAAGTCTGATTTTATTAAAAATCTAAAATTTAAAAGTTACAACTTAACTCCTAGGAAGTTGAAACCTATCCCAATCAATTCAAAAGGTACCTAAACCCTTTATACAAGTATAACTTAAAGTATAAGAAATTAAAGTACGTAAACTTATACTTAAATAAATGTTTTAATTGTATAAAACTTGAATCCTATTTTCATTGGTTAACACTAATCTACTGTGTTCACACTGGTTGCTCGGTCACCACTAACTTACTCGGTCACCACTAACTTACTCGGTCACCACTAACTTACTCGATCATCACTAACTTACTCGGTCACCACTGACTTACTCAGTCATCACTGACTTACTCGGTCATCACTACCTTGCTCAGTCACGACTGACTTACTCGGTCATCACTACCTTGCTCAGTCACCACTGACTTACTCTGTCATCACTAACCGATTGCCCAGAAACTACAAAATATGACTGTCAACTTTGGCTTGTAGGTAAAACTGGGCATTATGGGAACTAGGGTTGCCTAATCTAAGCATGACCCATTTGAGATCTCCCAGTTTCCCTTCAAAAAAAACCCATCAATCCATCCTATCTATCCAACATATCTATTCTAGATCTGGGCAAAGAAAGTGGTGCAAAGAAAAATATGAAACTATAGGTTTGAAACAGAAGTTCTAAAGCCTCGAAGAACTCATGGACATTCTGGATAAGAGAGGAAATACAAGGAGAATGCTAAGAACCCTACAACCTCATATAATAATTGCATAAATATTTGTTTATACTCAATATAGGAAATAAATCCATTCAACATGTTCCTACTCTTCAAATCAGTAATACAAGGAAAATGATATATATGAAACACAACATTCTGTAATTTATATCAACAACGAACATACAGAGAAACATTTAACTAGATTTTCATCTTTAAATATCACAAAGGAGAGATAACTCTCAGGATGAATTCCAACCTAGAGTCCTGTGGAGATTCAGTTGGTGAAGACCAGTCCAATCCTCTCAACCCTTTCAGCACTCCTTCAAATCCTTCTGGGTGCAATCTCCAGCCTCTTCTAGGAATAACCAAATGCCACTCTCAGAGAATGATGCATTTCTCTCCTCACAAATACAATATTCCTACCAGCATAATACTAATCTTGTTATCTTCTTCTCAAAATAACTCTCCTCCAACTCCCTCTCACATAGGAAGTCTTTCCTGTATATAGATTGGGGAGTAGTTGCACAGGTACTCCAACCGATGCAACTATCCACCAGTTATCTATTAACATTATAGTTTGTAAAACCATTCCTGTAAAGGGATAAATAAATTTTTAATAAAACTATAATCTATTACCATAATGAAATTTATGTTTCCTTTACTTTAGGGAAGTTAATAATAATTATTATTATTTACAACCATATCATTAACTAATCTAATTATTCATTAATAGAATGTAATAATTACTTACTCACCAATAATTATATAAATATATGTATGCATATGCATATGTGTGCACCCATATGCCTATGTGTACATATATTAATATTATTATAAATATTATTGCAGACATAATATTATTATTATGAAGCATATTATTTATTTACACACTTAATCCATATTCTTTACAAAATGCAATAGTGATATATATACAAGGTGAAACATACCACTATTATTAAAAATATTTATTATTATTTTTATTGCCATAGACATTTTGTTATTATGGATATTATAAAGATAATACCATAAAATTCTTTATTATTATTGATATTAAAATCACATATTTCAATCACATACTAACTCGTTCCTAACAAGATCTGCTAGTACATAAGTAGCTAATAATAAAGATAAATTACTAAATCATACCCTCAAATTCACATCAATAATCTACTAATAGAATTGAATGTACCATAAAGACAACTAGAACCACTATACTCAAAACTTCATTCACAATGAATACAAAAGACAAGAGACTAACTACAAGACCCACAAAACTAGTAAACTGAGAGATCACATAATATATCCACACAAGGGACTGACTTGGCACTTCCCACCTAAGGATAAAAGGATCAAAGGTGAAGTTTCTTCCTGTGGAACCTGGTGATATCTCTATAATAACAACAACGATCGAGGATTTTGAGGGATCTCTCAGACCTATGAAGCCAGGTGGAGATGATACTCGGTACCTGCAATCCTGCATCACCAAGAAGAGATACATATATATATACATATGGATATACAAATCAGATATATGCAAGTAGATGACCAGGATCGATACATCATGTGGACCTCAACTAACTGAGTAACTACGACTTCATCCTAAGTCATGAAAACACATCTGATACATATCCATGAAACATAAAACATCATGATAATGGATAGATTCAAATCATTGGGTTAGATCCATAAAACATATAAAAATAGATGGTTTTCTAATCTCATAAACATATAAATGAGCATATCCATCATATCATCAGTCACAAAACATAAATGTAAATGTATAGTCCTAACCATCATAATAAAAATGTCCAAATCAGCAAAGTCTAAGTATCACCATAGGAGAGGTATTACAAATACATAGCTCTAATCATCATAATGTAAAATGACCAAATCAAATAGTCCAAGTATAATCATCGGAGAGGGTGTTACACCACATCTGCATTTCCAACATTCTCCGCATGGCAACTCCCACCATGAACCGGTTCTCATTGGGACCTTACTCAAGAAGAAATGTAAGATTTAGGAATATTGACCCACTCTCCTACATCCATGCCCACAACCCAAAAAGCCACATTCTCTCAAGTAGCGCAACAAAAACCATCACAACCTCCACCAACTTCATCTTTTCCTTCATATACTAATTACTTATCTGTTCTATCCACTGCATCTCAAGTAGTTCCATCACCTTAGCAGCCTAGTTCATCTCACCTCACCAGCTACCTTACACAACCACCTCCTACTTCCAGTTTCCCAACATCTGTGCCACTCCTAAGAAATGTAGGCATGCACCCAACATACATCAGCCAAGCACAAAGCCAAGTGCATCAAAGACCATTTTATCAGCAAGTTGCACCATTCCATTAGTCTCCTCCATCGCAACAACACTTCCCATCACAGCAACAAAAAAGTCAAATTATCCCATCACAACAACAAGCTTCATCCTATCCAACACAACAAAAACAACATCCCATCATCCCCCAGCAGCAACAAGCATCCTCTTATCCAATAGTACATTAAAATATTGTCATCTCTCCACACCAAAATCCCATCATACCCCAAAAATAATAATCCACTTTAAATCCTCCACATCAGCATACTCCCGCACCTCAGTAGAAGTATCATCCCCAGAAATCATCACCCCAAAATCCATTCCAATCTTCCTATCTTGTTGGGCAATCTCCATATCCAACTCCGCAATATCCTCCACTGCAAAATCATCCCTACTCACTAGCACCATTGGATCATTTCCAAATGAGAGTACCCACTCCAACGCTGATCAACGTAGAATGGGAAGAAATGATGAATGCTCTTAAGGAGCTAAAAGTTGACACAGAGCACAAGACCTTCAAGTTTGAAGAGGTGTGTCCCTATCCATTTGATTGATAGATCACATCCATCCCTTTCCCTAAGAACTTTGGGACACCAAAATTTGATAAATATCAAGGGAAAGGGGACCCCATAAACCATGTCAAATAATTCTATATGGCATGTCAAGAAGTGGCATATAGTGATAATTACCTCATGTGCTTATTCCCCAATAGTTTGGGAGGAACTACTATTGAGTTGTTTTAAAAGATACCTTTAGTCTCAACATTTTCTGAGCTCTCTGAAAAGTTCATTGCCCAGTATGCCCATAATGTCAAGAATGAGTTGTCTTTGCTAGACCTTTGTAACTCAAAATAGAAAGGAGGAGAAATCCTAGCCGACTATTTGAAACAATGGAAGAACTTCACTACCAGGTTATCATACCAACCACCTGAGAAGCATCTAACCAAGATCTTTATCGATAACCTTCATCCAAAACTATCCCACTTCATGAGGATGAACTGCATCCAAACTTACCAAGATATCAAAAGCAAGGGGATAAAAATTGAAAAAGGTCTCCTAGATGAAGACACCATCTGGCATTACAAGGATGATTCCCATAGAAAGACTAGTAATGACAAACCCTACTACTAGAATCAAAATAAAAATGTTTTTACTGATGGAGCTATAGACACCAAGCATGTCCAAATCATTGTGGCTAGTCCTACACCAACTCTTGCATATCAACAACATCAACCTCAGATCAATCAACAACCTATGTAGAACTATCAAAAAAAATTTCCCATCTATCAGCATCCCATGCCACATTATCAACAGCAAGAACATCAAGAAAATCAAGGCAATCCATCCAATTAGGTTAATTCCATATCAAAAACTCCCAATTAGAATAGGCCTCAAGATCAGACCCATCAAAAGAGAACTTTCACACCTCTTGGTCAACCTCTAGATGTAATATTTCATCAAATGGCCAAGGCCAATCTAATCATGTATCCACCAACTCAGCAATTTGATGATGCCACTCCCAAGCCTAACTGGTACAAAAATCATGAGTACTATGATTATCATCATGTCAAAGGACACACTACCATAAGGTGCATGAAGATAAAGCATTAAATTCAAGATCTCATTGACCGAAAGGAGATCCAAGTGGACACACCATCCCAAGCCTCACCTAATGCCAACCTGCAAATCTATCAGAATGTGGTCCCACAACACAATACTGGGAAGAACCAAATCAATCACAATCCTCCACCCTAGAACCAAGGCAAAGGAAAACAAGGAGACCATGCTAACCATAAAGACTATACTACTTCCCATATCAACTAAAAAAAATTTGTTGGCTGCATAACCCAAGTCGAGCCCACATCAAATGTCATCCATGTCAAAGGAGTAGATAGTCAGTGTGTTGTTACTACCCACAGAGGCCAAATATCTATTGCTGGTGCAAATCCAAGGCCAATACACAATGCACATTACAACCTTATAGAACATCTTGGGAATACACTTTCCCAAATCTCCATCCTCTACTTTCTCTGCACTTCACCCATCCATTAGGAAATACTCAACCAAGCCCTCCAAGAAGGACATGTCCCCATAGACATAAATACCATCTAGTTTGGGAACCTTGTGGGACATCTATCTACATCTTGTGTTTTATCCTTCAAGCCATCTAACATACCATCTATTGCACCTAACCATAATCTCCCTCTCCACATCATCGTTATGGTTAGATATTTTTCCATCCAAAGGGTCATGATAGATGATGGCTTAGCCCTAAACTTGTGTACTTTGAAATTCATTCAATAGATAGGGTTCACAGAGGTTGACATATCACATGAGGTCATCACTATCAAGGCATAGGATAACTTGGAGTGTGCCTCTCAAGGTACCATTCTTTTGGCTATCAAGCTAGGCCCTGCAACTCAAGACACCATTTGTCATGTTGTTGATCTTGATCTACCATTTAACATCCTCCTCAGCCGACCATGGATTTATTCCATCAAGGCTATACCATCTACTTACCATCAGTGTGTCAAATTTCCACATCAAGGTCCTAAGGTTACCATCCATGTCGATCCCCAACCCTTCTCATATTTTCGTGCAATGGAAGCATCATTCCCTCATTCCACCCATTGTCCTAGAACTAACATTAGCACTTCTATTTTCATCTCTTCATGATCCCATAGAAATCCATAGACCATCCTCACCTCCACTCTCTCTTCCATCAAGATCAACAACCAGGCCTATGGTGAATACACCCTAAATGATGCATTTGCAGTAGGGGTCCTCTCGCTTGATTCACATACACAAGGGTGCCCAAGTCACCAAAGCAAGCCCACTGAAGCAAATCATGAAATCAAGCAAATAGGACCAATGAATTTTGTTTCTCATTGAAATATAGATAGTCAAGAGATGGACCTCGACATTAACTGGTGGCTATACAGAGATCCCCTACCACCTGACACTCAACTCCTCAGCTACTTCAAAGAGAAATATATAGCATCACACAAGTACACCATTGAATAATGGAAATATCAAGAAGATGGTCTAGGATCACAAAAAGGTGGAAGCAAAGACCCAATCACAACATCAAAGAATCCAAAGCATAAAGGTGTTGGCTTTAATACCCCTCGTCTATGTATACAAGAGCCCAATACCACGACTGGGAGCACCAACATGACCAATGTTCTCTTCTTGAATAGCTAGGATGAGCTCATAGAGATTGAAGACATCCCTCAAGAGGAATAAAATAAATCATATGATGATATCTTTGATGATGATACCCTCTTGGATGCTTCTGTCCTCCATCAACTAGCTATTAATTGTATGCACCTTAAAATGGTCGCCTAGACTTTGGGCCCCATTTACTCAATTTGTCAAATATCAATATTCTAAACCAATGCTTTACAATATATTCAAATCAATTTCCTTGATCAAATCATAACTGTTTCAATCATTTCAATAATCTCCTAAGGTTTAATCATGTCATCAATAATTTTATTTAATTAAAAGAAATATTCTCTCTTAAATAAATAAAATAACCTTATTTAATTGAAAGAAATATCTTTTAAATGAAATAAATTTTTTTTTTTTAATTAAATGATTTTATCTTACTTAGAATAATATCTCTCTTTTAATTAAATAATGTTATCTTATTTAATTAATAGAGAATCATTCTTTTAAATAAATAAAAAGTCCTCTTAAAGCTCTTTGTGATGAAAAAAGGGAAACAAATAATTAAAAATAAATAAAATCCCTTTTCTCTCCACACTCTCTAAAAAATGAGCTTTATTTCCTCTTTTTCAATTTATCCCACATTGCTCTTGAGGATGCATTCTCTTCCACATTTTCCTATATAAGGAGCCCTCTCCTCATTTTGAGGATCCAAGAATTTTCATGTTATTGTTATACTGCATGTTTGGAGAGCAATCTTGGAAGAAGCTTGTTGAGCACATTTGGAGCTTTGGATATTTGAGACTTGTTTCTTCTTGTCTTTTTCTCTCATGCCTTATGGCAATCCATAGTTTAGATTAATATTGCATTCACATAATAGTTTAAATTCATGTTTCCTTTCATAGATTAACATTGTATAAGCATTCATTTCAATAGAATAGTTTATTTCTTGCATTGTTATCATCTAGACTAGTTTCATTTGCATGCAATAACTTGATGATCATGGAGATTAGCATGCTTGCTATTCATCTTTGAATCTCTCGTTTCTTGGTGTACTTGCATGGGCATAACTAGGTCAATCTGAGGGCCTCATATACAAACCCTTGCACTCCACGAATAGAGAACTGTGAATCACTATTTGAGACATCATTCTTGAGTGTTCTTAAATGTAATGATTCATAGAAGTGTGACTAATTTCTAGCACATATTTTTGGTGCCCACCGTGAGGCAGAAAAGATCAATTTCTGGCCTCATTCTTAATTGGTTTTTTAGTTTTAGTGTTGGTTCCAGGCCTTGTATGGCCATGTATAGCCTGAAAACCTTGTAATATAATAATGGATGGATATAATGATGAATCCTCTTTCTCATTCTTTTGGTTTGGTTCATTTTTATAAAGAAATGAATAAGTTATGATCATTTTGGTGAAAGTGGGTATTTGCAGATTTGAGATTCTCTGAATATAGTCAGATTGAAAATGTCTAGTACAGAAAAATTGTGAAGAATCAGTATCTCTAATAATATTCATTGAAAAGATACATGAATTATCTTTCATTTAATTTTTTTTTGAGTCATTTTTATATAGATTTGTGAAAGTTATGGGCATTTGAGTGAAAACTGGTTTTTAACAATCTGTATTAGAGTTGCAGGCAATTATTTATTCTTAGAAAATGATTTATGAATGGGAAAAATAAATGGCTTACATATTTGGAAACTAGATTCATTAATGGTTAATGTGAAATTTTTTTGGTTTCATTTGGCTTCTTTTTGAGAAAGATATGTGATTCCCTAGGCAGGGCCTGGTGTTTTAAATCTGGTTTATGACAGAAAAATGGCAGTCTGAAAAGGTTATTGGTTGAGGAATCAAATTGAATCATAAGACCTTGTAATTTTGGGAAATGATAGTTCTTTATGCTGGCTAAAAATTTAATATTGTGATTTTATGGGTCAAATAAATCAATCTTTAAAGACTGTCTTGAAGACAACAATGTTACATGTCTTACGGTTTGCCATTGATTTGTCTTGATTCTGTACTTTCGGATGTGTGCTAAATGCTGGATTGCAGATCTTTGGACCTAAGCTGAGTTCTTAAAATATTTATAACACTTGGTTTGGGCATAAAATCAATGTCTCATGTGTTTGGCTTGAGTGTTACACACTTTCATAGAACACATTTTTTATGCTCTTAATGGGAAATAAATGAACATATATTTGCTTTCATAGAAGTTTGTGTTTAAGTGCATGCTTGTCTTTTAAATATTAAGTAATTCTTGGTTCCAATATCAAAAAAATCTCATTGATTAATCTAGGGCATGGATTCATTCCTTTTTTACATGAAGAGTTAAATGCACCACTTTGTGGACTCACTTCATGTTTACTTGGAAAGTTAAATATTCCATGATTCAAACCCTCTTGCACTTATGAGTAGTATTGATTAGTAGTCTTAGATTACTTGTGATTGATCTAGATTGCTATCTTGGGTTATTGGACTCGCTAATCCATCGGCCCCTTGTTTCCACCCTTGTGGTTGCAATCTCAGTGCCACATTAAAGGGGAGGGATCTATAGGAAAGAAGCGTTAATTGTTCCACTAGGCAACCCTTTTGTGCTTTTTGGGACTCACTTGTTTTCTAGGTTGTGGACTCATTTGTAGCTTGTGTGAGGTGTTAAGTGTTCCACCTTGTGGACTCACCTCATATTTTCTTTAAGCATTAAGTGTTCTACCTTTAGTGCTTTTCAATACTTTTTGATAGAGAATTACTTACTTTTCATTTTTTAGAAGGCCTGCTTGGGGATTTCATCACCTCAAGGGACAACCTTAACTCCCATGTTCCGGTGGAGTATAAATATCAGGAGGTGAATCCAAAGACACTTCTCTTTGGAATGAGTTAGATTTCACTCTTGGCTAAGCCTCAAAGAACTTTATACCTTTGAGAAGTGAAGGAGGAGATTTGGGTTACCGTCTGCCCCCGGCTGTGTGATTTATAATTCTTCTCATCTATGGATTTGTGCCTCACGTACCTTGTGTATATTGAGGACACCCTTTAGAAAAGCCATGTATATCCTTGTAAACAGCTTGCTAGGATGTTGTTATGTTCTACGTGCCTACTAAAACATTAACATACACAAGTAGAATCTTTAAGGAGTAGCATACTAAGTCACTTTATTGTTTGTGTGCAAGGTTGCTTTGCCCCTTGTTCATTGTTTGAAAACAATTGCTTGCTTGAACTCCTTGATTGTTGTCTTATGTGCTTGATCAATGATAAAAATCTATTTATATACTTGATCTTTTAAAATGAACACAAAAATTGAGTTCCTGAGTTGAAGCACCAACCTTTTTTTACAGCTTGCTCGATCTTCTACCTTGTTGTCACCTTGGGAATAATTGTCAAGTTAAAAGACTATTCTTGGTGAGAGTTTATCTCTAGAATTTCTAGCCACATTATTGGAGAATTTTAGTACTCTTTTTGTCCAAACCATTTCCATCAAATTTAATTTCAATTATATTTTGACCTAGTCCAACCTCCTGATTCAAAAGTGCAAGGGTAGTCACCCTTTGATTTGAGGCACCTCTTTGATAGTGTTGGTAACGCCTTTTGCAATTTCTATCTTACCATCTCCCTTTGGACATTAGAGAACTTTGATTATCCTAGTTTGGTGTTGACATTTTGTGAGGCCATCTTATCACCAAGTGTCTTCAATTCTCAGTCTTCCTTGGTCAATCTAGGTTAGATCCTAGGTGCTGTTATGTTGCTCAACATCTCAATGAATGTTAATGGTATCAATTGCACAAGATGACTTTTCCCATGTTTTTCTTCTAAAGTCTTCTATTCACATGGTAAATTCTTCTTGTCTTCCTAATTGTTTTCCTCTTATTATCTAGTTTACTTCTTTCTATTCTTTTCCTCTATCATTCCTATGCTTGATTCCTTTTCCTCTAGAACTATAAGTTTCAACTATCTTGCTATGGAACCTCTCTTGAAAATGGATGATCTTGATCTCCTTACTCAATTTAAAGAGCATTATTCCTCAAAAAATCTTATGGGTGAAAAATTTATGGCAAAAATAGAGGAAAAATCAATTAAATCAAGTGCCTTTGCTAGAATTATCAACATGATCCTATCACAACCTCCTTCTTCCAAAAGTCTTTCATCTTCTAAATCTTCCAAATATTATCATGAATCTTCTAAACACTATTCACATTCTTCATCTTCCAAATCTTATCATGAATATTCTAAACATTATTCAAATTCCTCATTCTCTAAGTTTTCTTCTTCCACTAGGTCTTCACCTTCCTCTTCTTCACGATCTCATTCCTCTTCTACTTATCCCAAGAGTCTTACTTCTCTTCACGAGACATACCATGATGAGCAATATGATAGCCCTTGTGATACCTCTTCCATGAAGAGTGAGATGCCCATCTTTGATGACTATGATGACTATGATGACTATGATGATGGACAATGTAACAATACCTATGAAACCCCTATTCCTAAGAGTCCTCCTCATTGTGTGCTTGTGCTTACTAGAAATGGGTCATCATATTGGAAAGATCATGATGGTGATCCATATGATTATGATTTTGAAAGAGACTTTGATGATTTCTATGAACAATACCTTGATGATGATCCATCTATTATTGCTGAGGAGTATAAAATGCACCGTGCTGATTTGAAACGTAAATATCATAATAATTTCTCCTCTAAAAATTATCTTGATGAAAATAAAGACAACACTCTCAAGAAAGATCATATTAATGTCAAACCTTTGTCTTGTGATGGTTCCATTCCATCCCCTACTTCTTCCAATACTCCTACATCTCCTAAAGTCACCAAGTCTTCCAAATATTTCACAAATCCTGCATCCGACATAAATTCTAATGCTTTCCATGTAGTTCCCTATAGTTATCCTCAAGGGCCACCTCTTAAAGATACTCAAGCTAACCTTCACTTGGCTGCAAATACTTCTGATAATGATAAATCTATAGAGCCTAAGCCTTTATGTGCTATAATGCCTACTTCAGCTATTCCTTCACCATCTCTGCCAATGTCTTACATACAACTCCAACCTACTTCCTTGTCCTTAGAAGTGGCTTCATGTCAAGAGGACTCTAAAACTAATACAGAAAAGAATATAAAGAAAGATCAAGATCAAGAACCTTCCATGTCATCCACTCCTTTTCATGATGTTCTCTATCTGCATCATGGTTCTTTTGATCCTTTACACCCTTTTTCATGCATTCCACCATGTCTTAAGTCTTCTCCTAAGCAAGATCAAGCTACTACTTACACTGTTGAGCTTATTGACAATCAAAATAACCTTACTACACTTTCACTTTCCAAAGATGATACTTCCATTAAGGTTGGTAAAAATGGTGTTGTTACTTCCAATGTTAAGCCTGTTGAAAATCAAGAGAAAAATTATGTGCATATACCATCTAAAGATCCTTGTCAAGATCAAAGTTTTCCATCTTCTTGTTCTACCATTCCATGTTCACTTCCACTTTCTACTCTTCCTAAGTCTTTGCAAGCTTCAAATGATCCTATCAAAGAAAATGCTCTTATTCAAGATGTCCAGGATCCTATTGAAAATTCTAATGCTCACTCTAAAGATGCTGATATCCTTGGTTGTCATATAGATGCTAATGAACTTATTGATTATCCTTTTGCATCTTCCACTTCCATCCTTGGACCTCTTCCACCACTACTAAGGACTTCATGTCTTCCTTCCATATTGGGTCCTTATGTCCCTTCATTTTCCCCTCCTAACTCTCCTAATTTGTCATCTATCTTGGGTCCTTATGTCCCTCCATCTCCTATCTTTCCTCAAGATCAACATAGATGCATACCTTTGAATCCTTTTCATCCATCCACCCATCTACACTAGTCATATTATCCTTCTTCTTCCACACTTCCCAAGTCTTTTGGAAGTAACTTGAATGTTCAATATGAAAAAAAGAAACAATACAAGAATCCATCAAAGAAAGGAGATCACCATGTCTCCTTTAATCGACATGGGGGCATAAATTCAAAAGAGATATCTAAGAAGAAAACTACAAGACAAGTATGGGCTCCAAAATCCATCATTCAAGATATTCTCTCTAAGTCATCAAAAGGAAATAAAAAGCCTAAGGCTATATGGATTCCAAAGTCTCTCGTAAGAGAGTCTCATGTTGAACAAAAAGTGAAGTTGACATTCAAGCTTTCCAAGACTTCCACCTCATATTCTTCCAAAAACATTCTTCCATTCCATGCACCTGAACCACAACCTCTACTAAACATTCACCATATTCCTTCACGTATCCCTTCATTCAAGTTTCCTCCATCCTCTTACCACCCTCCAAGGTGTGTGTTGATGTTGATCTTGCCTTCCTTTCCATCTACTCTTTCACAATCCTTCTATTCATTATTCTCTTGTCTTCTATCATTTTTCCTCATTTGCATATTCCTCCTATCTTCCAACTCCACTTGCTTTAGATAACACCATATCCTCCATTTTTCTCTTCCATCTTCCTTTCCCTATCAGCATCTTTGAGCATATAATTTTGAATCCTTGGCATATCATAGTTTATCCTTTCAAGGAGCATTATCTAAAAGCTTGCCTTCTTCCAAAAATTATAAAATTCCAAAAAAAAAAAAAGAGAAAAAATTGAAAAAATTGAAAATGTGCCTTGCTGAAAACTTGGAAACAGGCGCCATGGTAGCAAAAGTAAAGAGAAATAAATTCTTCCTATGGTGAAAACCACTCCCTTGTGGCACCTTGGATAGGTACCATGATGAAAACCTGGTAATCAGGCATCATGCGTAGTTCTTCTACATATCTCATCAATTCTATCTTCTCTCTTTGATCTTGACAAGGTTGACCTATACATGAAAATTTGGCTCTCTTGTGAGCTATCTTACGATGATCTTGCTTTCATTTTTTTCATGTCTAGCCTTCATATCTATCTTCCTCCATTCATTTTCACCTGTCACTATCATTTTTCCCTTTGGTCTTGATCTAATAAAAAAGAGTAAAACACAATGCTATGAAGCCTCTTGACATGTCTACTCCTTTGGACTACATCCTTTCCTTCTTCTTGCATTCCACCTTTGAGACTTATCCTATGCTGGTCTTTCATTGCTTGTCCAAATGTACTTTACATGATAATTTTTCCCTAGCTTGGGTACTCTTGAGGAGTTTGCCTTTGAGGATTTCTTCCATTCATTCTCCTTCATTTTGTTGTTTTCCGTCTCTCCCACCAGCTTACTAATCCCTCTTGTTCTCCACCTCACTAGACATTGGGACTGCATGATGTGATCTTGCTTGGGAGGTTGATGCTCATTCTATTTGGGGGCATCTTTTGTACATACTTATTGATCCTGAAAAAATTCCAAAAAAATTCATATATGATACTGAAAAAATTCTAAAAATCAAAAAATGTCCTGAAAAAATTATCATCTTAGTGAAAACCTAGCAATAGGCACTTTGATGTATCTCAAAAAAATTATATATTCCAAAAATACCAAAAAAAATAAAAAATTCAAAAAAATTCAAAAAAAATAGAAAAAGTGCCTTGGTGAAAACCTGGAAACAGGCGCCTTGGTAGCAAAAATACAAAAAAATTATAAAAAGTCTTGGAAAAATTCTTCCAAGTGGTGAAAACTTGGAAACGGGCGCTACTTGAGGCCTTTGCACCCCTATTTCTTAGCATGCATCCTCGACACTTAGCCTTTCTCCATCATACCTTGTCCTTGTTGCCTTGGTTTGGAATTGGTCTTTGTCTTTGTCTAGGGGGCATCACTATGTTAGCTTTGGTCTCTTGGATATGCTTGTCTTTAGGACACCTTGCAAATGATGTTTTTCAACACCAACCCAACTGTGTTTTTCAACACAATCCCTGACATCGAGTGTTTTTCAACACTTATTAGTTTGGTCTTATCCAGTTTGGTCATGTGATCTTACCTACTAGCAAGCATTCGATCCTTATCCTCGAAACTCAGTATCAGTTTACACACTTAAAATTTTTAAATGCAACACTTAATGCTTGAGATATGTCATGATTTGTTTTTGTGTCCTGACTGTTATTGATTTTTGTTGAATTTCCTTGTCTAATAAGTCTCTCCATGATGCATCACTAGAAGACTTGGGGCATGGGGCATGTTTTTATTTGCTTTCTACTTGTGGGTGTTGTCTTGAACCTCTTATGTGTCTCTTGTTGTCTCCTTGACACACTTAGGAGATTTAAGGCATCATCCTTGACTATTTTTTTGCACAACCATTCTCATGGTCATCCCGGCATTTATGCCTTGATGCGAGCATGGTTTTGCTACATTAAATTGGGTAAGCTAACATTGCAGTCATCTTGACCTTTATGCCTTGATGTGAGCATGGTTTTGCTACATTAAATTGGGTAAGCTAACATTGCAGTCATCTTGACCTTTATGTCTTTGATGCTCATGTTAGAATCTTTCCACATTCCAATCCGATATAAATCACATTCATATCTTCATAGTTGCATTTTTTACTAGTGTTGATTGTGTGATTGTCCGATGTCTGGTAATAATGGCCCTATGATGAAAATAAGTTCTTTTACATTCTCTAATGAATGATGAACACAAAAATCCTATGTTACCCTATTGCAAGTACACCTTTGCATTTTCATATAGCTTGCATTGTTTAGACTTCATGTTAAATTTGCACTTTTAGGCTGCATTATGAGTTTGAGAGGGTTTCCTTCATCTTTCTTGTGGACTTTTAGTCAACTGTGGTCACATTTTGATCTTCATTTCCTTACCTTCTTTCATGATCTCAATTGAAATTCCCTATCTTAAACAGTTGATTGATTTTGGGGCATCTTCTTTCTGGAGGCAAATTCTCTTTCTTCTCTCCATTTCTTTCCATTTCTTCCAAACTTCTATCTTCCATTCGCTTTCACCCCACTTCTTTTCTTCTAATTCAACCTTGGGGCATAATTTTTCTTGTTGATCTACCTTGGTTCTGTGATTTTTTATTTTATTTTTATCTTTCATCTTATGTCAAGAACCTTATGTTTAGTTTGATTTGATCAAATTTATCAATTTACTATTTCTCCTCTATCTCATTTTGATTTCGATCACGAGGGGGCAGTACCTACCAAACTTCATTGCTTGATTCAGCTTTATCAAATTTATCAATTACTTCTTTTGGGGAAACCTTGCTTGAGATTCTTATCTCTTATTTGAGACTTGACAATTACCTATTCACAGGTGTTGGCCTTGTCTTTTTTAGTCTTCTTATCTATGTCCTGATGTGTTCCTATCCGTCGAACACACATTTGGGTTGTTTTGTGATCCCAAATCGATCTCACGCTTTAATTCCATTCTTTGACTGCATGTGATCCTGAGTCGACCTCACATTATCCTGAGTCGACCTCACATTAGTCAAAGAGGGGAAAATGTATGCACCTTAAAATGGTCACCTAAACTTTGGGCCCCATTTACTCAATTTGTCAAATATCAATATTCTAAATCAATGCTTTACAATATATTCAAATCAATTTCCTTGATCAAATCATAACTATTTCAATCATTTCAATAATCTCCTAAGGTTTAATTATGTCATCAATAATTTTATTTAATTAAAAGAAATATTCTCTCTTAAATAAATAAAATAACCTTATTTAATTGAAAGAAATATCTTTTAAATGAAATAAAATCTTTTTTTTTAATTAAATGATTTTATCTTATTTAGAATAATATCTCTTTTTTAATTAAATAATGTTATCTTATTTAATTATTAGAGAATCATTCTTTTAAATAAATAAAAAGTCCTCTTAAAGCTCTTTGTGATGAAAAAAGGGAAACAAATAATTAAAAATAAATAAAATCCCTTTTCTCTCCACACTCTCTAAAAAATGAGCTTTATTTCCTCTTTTTGGATTTATCCCACATTGCTCTTGAGGATTCATTCTCTTCCACATTTTCCTATATAAGGAGCCCTCTCCTTCTCATTTTTGAGGATCCAAGAATTTTCATGTTATTGTTATACTGCAGGTTTGGAGAGCAATCTTGAAAGAAGCTTGTTGAGCACATTTGGAGCTTTGGATATTTGAGACTTCTTTCTTCTTGTCTTTTTCTCTCATGCTTTATGGAAATCCATAGTTTAGATTAATATTGCATTCACATAATAGTTTAAATTCATGTTTCCTTTCATATATTAACATTGTATAAGCATTCATTTCAATAGAATAGTTTATTTCTTGCATTGTTATCATCTAGACTAGTTTCATTTGCATGTAATAACTTGATGATCATGGAGATTAGCATGCTTGCTATTCATCTTTGAATCTCTCATTTCTTGGTGTACTTGCATGGGCATAACTAGGTCAATCTGAGGGCCTCATATACAAACCCTTGCACTCCACGAATAGAGAGCTGTGAATCATTGTTTGAGACCTCATTCTTGAGTGTTCTTGAATGTAATGATTCACAGATGTGTAACTACTTTCTAGCACACATTAATAACATAGAACTTCCCCTCATCCACCCTGAACTCATAGACTGGGACCAACCAAGTGTCACACACATCGATGAGTTCCAAAGCACACAAGCACTTCTAAGGTTCATGGGAGCATCAGGCCAACAAGTAGATCAAGAACAGGAATCATCTCATGTCTGCACACTTGACCCCAAAGGATATTTCAGGGAGGAGGCAAGATTTAGTTGCAAAATTAAAACAAAAAAAGAAAAGAACAAGTCCTTATGTGAAAACCCCTCTAGGGTGCATTCTAACTCTAAAAAAGAGAAAATAAAGGGCGTATCTTCTAGTGAAAACCTTTCTAAGGTGCTAGAAGATGGAGACTTTCCTCTTCCTCCCATCTAGGATTACACACTCGAGAAGTCACCTATCATCATTGAGGAAACCAAGCCAGTCAACTTGGGCATAGAAGAATGTATGAGAATCACCTAAATTGCAACATCTTTAACAAAAGTTGAAGAAATGGCTTTCACTTCACTTCTCCAAGAAGCCACTATCAACTTTGTGTGGTCATACAAACACATGCCCGGGCTTGATCCAAGTCTTGTTGTGCACAATCTTGCAGTGGACCCTAATGCCAAGCTAATAAAGCAGAAGCTATGTAAAATGCATCCCAAAGTAGCCCAATTGGTAAAAAAAGAGTTAGAGAAGCTCCTCCAAGAAAAGATCATCAAAGCCATTGATTATTCTGAGTGGATCTCTAACATGGTGCCTATCACTAAGCCTTCCAGAGAAATAAGAATATGTACTGACTTCAAAGATCTAAACAAACCATGTTCGAAAGATGATTTCCAAATACCCAACATAGACATGATCATAGATCTCACATCGGGCCATGAGGTGTTATCACTCATGGATGGATTCTCAAGATATAATCAGATCCATATAGCAGAAGAAGATCAACACAAAATAGCGTTCACCACACCATGGGGTACTTTTTGTTACAACATGATGCCATTTGGGCTGAAGAATGTAGGAGCCACATATCAGTGAGAAATGACAACCATCTTCCATGATATGATCCATAAAATCCTGGAAGACTATGTGGATGATATTCTTGCAAAGTCTAAGACATGAGGTGAACACCTAGAAATCCTTGAGAGTGTGTTCGATTGTCTCTATCATTATGGCTTACAGCTAAATCCAAAGAAATGTGTCTTTGGTGTAACATCTAGAAAGCTTCTAGGTTTCATTGTATCATGGTGTGACATAAAGATTGACCCCAAAAAGGTCAAAGCTATAATGTAAATGCCTCCACCAAGAACACTCAAACAACTCCAGAGCCTACAAGGAAAGCTCCAATCAGTGCGACACTAAATAGGATAATTATGGGTATGGATGGAAGTGAATAGTGGTAGATAAGATTATATGATATGAAAGGGGGAATATAGGACCTATTCTTGATCCAAATTCCCAAAAGGAAAGATCCAAATGGATTAATCACAAAGAAGTGATCAATGCACAAATGAATCAAATAATGGATAACATGAAGAAAGGAGGAAATCCTATAATATACTATAGAAAGTAAGTAAAAAGCTTAAATAAATAAAAGGAAAACACTAACCTCAAAATAGGGAAAATTTGGAAAATATTGATTTTTGATGTCTGTGCATAGTTTCACGCAATTCTACAACTTGCTCCGGACTGGAAATGCCAAGACAGAGAAAACCCATAAAACTTTTGTCCTTCTAAGGTCAGGTCAACTTTGACCCAGATAATGGGGCACAATCTTACCCCAGGGCATAATCTTACCCCCCACTGAAGGTCATCCCTAACTTGAAACAACTCCAATGAAAATTTTGTTCATGGATCTCAGAAGTTCACCAAAATGGGTATCCAGATCTAAACTTCAGTTCATTGTCCTATACCTATATCTACAATAAAAATAGTTTTTATTGTTTGGATGGGGGGTTTGCCTTGGTCAAACCCTAGTTTTTAATCAAACTTGAAATGTAATTGAAATTGCAATATGTATAAACAAAGTAAATGGAACTCTTCACCTTACCTATGTTGAAGTCCTTGTGGAGGATTTGAATCCTTGAATCCACAAGTAGGGATGCTCCAAATGAATGTAGAAATATGTGTAGGATGTCTCAAATCAATGGCATTAGATATTCAAGACCAATCTTGAATGTAGCTTTGCATAGGAAGAGGATTGGATGAATGTTGATGGAGATATCTTCAAGGGGGCTCCAAAGAGATTGAATCCTTCAATAGCTAAAAATGGATCTCCTTGATGAATTCTTGAATGGATGATTACTTGAATGCTTGGCTTGAAGATTAATGAATTATTTCTTGATTTCCTTCTCCTTCTTTCTTTCTTGATCATGACAAGTTGATGTAATTGCTTGATTGTGGATGTGAAAATGAGAGAGGAAGGCTTCCTTTTATAGTGATCTAGGGAAAAAACTCCTAGAGAATGCTGAAATTGGAGAATTAAATCCCAATTAACCTTAACCCCTAGAAATGGCCCTATATTAAATGCAATTTAAGAGTTTATTGTTCTAAAATCCGAAATAGCCAACCTGAAAGCGGAAAAATAAAAATTTCCGAAGCCCGACATCCTAAAACTTCCAGAAACTAAAATTTGGACCTAGGGTTAGGGACAAGGTTGATGCTAGGTTAGATTCAAGGTTGACCTTGACCTAGGTTAGGGTCTAGGTCATCCTTGACCCTTCAGGTCATCCTTGACCCAAAAATTCAAAGTCTCTAGTTTCTCAGAGAAAGTCTATCAGAAAGAGGTTGGAAATAGGGAAGAGAAGTAGAATAGGGGAAATAGCTAGATCCATTCAAAGACCTAATCAAGGTACTTGACATGACCCCAAACCACTTATTCAGAGGGCTAAATGCTCTTATCATGGAAGTGCTTCCATTTTAAGATGATACATTAAGCCCCCACTTTAGCAAGAGTATGGACTTGATCCAAGCTCTTGGTAAAGGAGATCATAATGAAAAGATAATCTTATTAAAATAAAAGGGACAAAGAGGTCCTCAAGCCCCCAAGGACTCAAGTCTTTGTCAACTCCAAGATCACAATAAGAGAGACATCTCTAGAGAGAGAGAGAGAGGGTGTGATTACTTTGCCCAATGAGAACTTATGTCCCGTTGTGAACCACACAAGGAAACAACACAACTAGAAATATGGAATTGAACTACCTAGTGAATGTGGCTACTCACTAGTCAGCCCATCAAGAATTCACCCTTAGGAATATTCTATTCCATAAGAGCAAAGCCAAAAGCAAAAGAGATCTAGTCTTAAGGACACCTTCAACCTTAAGGGATCAAAAATTTGAAACTGGAGGGATCAAGAGATCCTAAAATATAAATCCATCCTTTAAGGATTAGTCACTAATCCAAAAAGAGAGAAAAGTATCCTTGAAAAATAATATGTGTATCAAAAAGTGCATGTGTGCAATAGGTGAGCAGAGTGTATACCCCCACATTAAAGTCATTGCTAACACTTTAACAGGAGCAATGGATTTAACAAAAACATAAACAACTCCACTGATTATGTTTCCACTACGAGATGCCCCCGAACGAAGACAAATCAAGGGAAATACCACATAAACATACAAAGAACATAGAAGGGATCTACCTATTGTGGGGTCAGTATGATCATAAGATAATATATATATATAATATTATTGCAAATGAATTGACATCATTCCCCAAAGAAAGTAGAACTACAATCACAAAGGAGGAAATATCAAATAAGATATACACAGAAGAATCTTTTCGGATCATGACCTAGAGACCAAAAAGAATCAGTGCTACCAAGTCACAGATCCAAGAAGATTACCTAAGGAAACATTTACAAATAATAGCATAGGTACAACATAACATGAAATAACATATGGAAGAATAGAGATACATATAGAGGAATAGTACAACAATTTTGATTCCTTTATCACCTTGTACCAACAAAGTAACAAGGGTCGTACAAAAGAGTCTACAAACATTTAGCAAACACAAAACAAAGCTACCATAAAGGACAAGCCAATCAAGAATGCCACCTACTCTCCCCATCTTGTTCTATATCATTTAGGGAAGGTGGGTAACTCACAAGAGGGACTATATCCAACATATTAGGAATGATAGCCATTTCCAAACAAGGATCCTCTTGAGAATCACAATGTTCGATACTAGGTGTAATCATTAATTGTGATGAAATCATATTAGGTAAATAAATTTCAATGTCAATAGTCTCATATTCATCATTAATGTCATCAAGAGTATCTTCTTCATCTATATTAATCAAAATAGGATCTAAGATACAAATAGAATCATCATAATCATGCATTTAACATCATTATTAGTAACTACATCATGCATAGGCTTATCAAAAGAAAGTAAAGATTTTTGAAGAAAAAAATTATGAGCTTTATCTTGAGAACAATTCTTGTTACCACATTCATTAGAAGATTGATTACGGTTTTCTTTTCTTGAAATATGTTGAGAACTAGGAGGAATAATTATAGGATCCTTCACAGGTTCTTTAGGAGGATTAATAGGATTATCAATAGTCGGATGATCAATAGTAGGAGCTTGATTAATAGATGTAGAAGCCATGGATAAATGAGGTATGGAAGGTGTAGGAAAAATACCATGACTAAGATCCATCAAAGGTATACTTAATTCAAGAATCTTATGATGCTTATAGGCTTGATATGAGCGAAAATTATTATCAAGTCGAGAAGGACATGAATTAGGTAATGAAGGCCAAAATAAATCAAGAGTAGCATAATCCCTAGGCCTAGAAGGTTGATATAAAATATGATTAACCATCTTCACTTCTTCATCATGAACAAATTTAAGACATTTATGGATAGGTGAAGAAACAACATGCATGGCATTTAACCATGGAAAACCAAGCTTAACTTGAAACTGATCAAAAGTAGGAACAACAACAAAGGTAGTGTTCACAATTTTACCACAAAGTTCAACTTGCAAGTTAATAGAACCAAATTATGGATAAAGAAAACCATTACAAGTTTGAATCCACACATTAGATGTATCATAAGAATCACATTGAAAATTTTTCATAAAAAGATTTTCTTTAGTAATAACATTGACTAAGGATGTAGGATCAACGAGACAACCATGAGTAGGTATCTAAGAAATCCTATTATAAATATAAAGGGGACCATCAGGAGCCTTAATGGTCTTGGAATCATCAAAGGTAATCAAAAGTTCCCAAGGCCTTTTATTCTTAGGTTGTTGTCGAGGTTTAGGTTGAGTCTTGAATTTAGACTTAGGTTGAGGATGAGATGGAACTTGAGGTTGAAGTTGAGGTTGATGCTGAGGTGGAGATACATATTGAACAACATGCTCTACTTGATTAACAATGTGATTAAGATCATCCATCTTTGAATCATACACAATATCCATAGAAGATGGTTGAGCAATGGTATTAGTATCATGCATGGGTAAAGGATTTGTATAGATTTGAAGATTTTGATTTAGAGGAGAGATAGATTTGTTCCCACTACCATCAAGATTATCAACAGATAAGGCATTAGAGTCAATTAAGTCTTGAACCTTATGTTTTAAAGAATAACATTTCTCAGTATCATGACCCTTCTGATGATGATATTGACAAAAATCTTTAGGATCAAAAGATTTAGATGCAATCATAGCAGGTAAAAGAGGTCGAATAGGAGGTAAAGTAATCATATTAGAAGTTAACAACCTATTCATAATAGAATATAAATATTCATAAAGAGGAGTAAATGTATGATTTAATCAAAAAGTAATGGATGCAAAAGTGGCATTGTGAGATGCAACAACTTGATCAGCAACTGCATTCTCTTGCTTGTTTATCTTGAGATAGTTGTTGAATTTTTTAATTTTGTTTAGATTAGGAGCAGCATCACTTTTATCAACTGGAACATGAGCCATTGGAGTGGTGCTCTCAAATTGACTCACTTGTAATTGATAATGATGAAGCTCTGCACAAAGTTATTGAAAAGAGGTAAATTCAGTAAGCAGAATCTTATCTCTAATATCCTTTTGTAAATTTGAAATAAACATATGTTGAATATCAATATCAGGAACATGATAGGAAATCTGAGCATGTAAATGCTTAAATCTACCAATAAATTCAGTCAATTTTTCCTTAGCACTTTGTTTACAATGCATTAGATCAGTCAAAGACACTTGCAGGCCAATGTTGTTTTGAAATTGTTGAATAAAAGCATTGGCAAGTTCTGGAAATGAATCAATAGAATAAGGAGGCAAGGAACAATACCATTGTAAGGCCTTGTCATGAAAATTTCTAGAAAAAAACTTGGCTAAAATCCTATGGTCATGAGCATAATCACTACAAAGGATTTGAAATGTTTTAACATGATGAACAAGGTCTCCTTTTCCATTATAATTCTCAAGATGAGGCATATCAACTTGCTGAGGAACATGAATATGAGTGATATCTCAAGAAAAAGGACTTCCCATGTCACATGTAGGAATGCTAAACTTATTTTGAGTCAAGGATGTAAGTTGTTGTTGTAAGGATGACACAGTTTGAGCCAAACTGATGATTGTTGAATCATTAGAAGAAATAGGAGGAATAGAAACATTAGAAACACTAGGTAAAGTGTAAGAAGCTATAGGAATACAAGAAACAGCTGGAGGAACACTTGGAACTATAGTTACAAGAGGATTGGAATAAGTAAAAGGAACACTATGATAAGAAGGTTGTGATGTAGGAAGGGACATAGGAGGAACACTCATAGGAACAGAGGGAACCATCACAGTCACCAAAGAAGGAGTATAGGTAGGAATATTAGGTAAATGAATAGAAGAAGGTTCGACACTAGTAACCAAATGAATCAACCCTAACTCTTGAGCTTCCTGAGCTAAAGGTTTAACATTTGAATGCACAAGATGAGTAATACCATGCAAGATATTAACACCTTGATCACTATCATGAAGAAATTTCTTAAGAGCCTCTATAGCTTGAATAAAATCTTGATTATAGTTTTCTTGAATAAGCCAATTACCCATTTTATCAAGTTCAGTTGAAAGTTTTTGGACTTGTTCAGGAGGAACTATTAAAGTATCATACACATCATGAGATGAGTGAGAATAGTTTTGCTCCATAATAGGATTGGAATCATGAAGAATCAAATTATCATCCAGAATCCTAAGGAAAGGAGAGGAAGACTCAAGATCAAAGGAACCCATAAGTCTATGACCTTGTCTAACCGGAATATTATAAGTAGGACTAGTAGTAGTAAAGCTCATAAACCAATGCAATGCAAATGAACTAAACTAAGAAAACATAAAGCATGAATATTTTTGTATTTTAAAAGAGATTTTGCATTTTTTTTGTATTTTTGAAATATAGATGCAAGTAATCTAATTAGCATACAAGATTTAACATAAAAGAAAAATCTAACACCAACAAGATAATATAAAGGGAAATCTAACACCACAAAACACAATAGGGCATCTAATTCCACAAAAGAAAAGAGGGTAAGTACATCGGGTTCACCAAAATGAATAGGATAATTATGGGTATGGATGGAAGTGAATAGTGGTAGATAAGATTATATGATATGAAAGGGGGAATATAGGACCTATCCTTAATCCAAATTCCCAAAAGAAAAGATCCAAATGGATTAATCACAAAGAAGTGATTAATGGATAAATGAATAAAACAATGGAGAACATGAAGAAAGGAGGTAATCCTATAATCTACTATAGAAAGTATGTACTTGAAATCTTAAATGAATATAAGGAAAATACTAACCTCAAAATAGGGCAAATCTGGAAAATGTTGATTTCTGATGTTTGTGCACACTCTCAAGAAATTCTACAACCTGCTCCAGACTGAAAATGCCAACACAGAGAAAATCCAAAAAACTTTTGTCCTTCTAAGGTCAGGTCGACTTTGACCTAGATAACAGGGCACAATCTTACCCCATTGAAGGTTTTCCCTAACTTGAAACAGCTCCGACAAAAATTCTATTCGTGGATCTTAGAAGTTCACTGAAAAGGGTATCCAGATTTGAACTTCAATTCATTGTCCTGTACCTGTATCTACAATAAAAATAGTTTTTGTTGTTTGGATGGGAGGTTTTCCTTGGTTAAACCCTAGTTTGGAATCAACCTTGAAATGTAATTGAAATTGCAATATGTATAAACAAAGTAAATGGAACTATTCACCTTGCTTATGTTGAAGTCCTTGTGGAGGATTCAAATCCTTGAATCCACAAATAGGGATGCTACAAATTATGAATGTAGAAATATGTGTAGGATGTCTCAAATCAATGGCATTAGATCTTCAAAACCAATCTTGAATGTATCTTTGTATAGGAAGAGGCTTGGATGAATGTAGATGGAGAAATCTTCAAGAGGGCTCCAAAGAGATTGAATCCTTCAATAGCTAACAAGGGATCTCCTTGATGAATGCTTGAATGGATGATTACTTGAATCCTTGGCTTGAAGATGAATGAATGCTTTCTTCCTTTCCTTCTTCTTTCTTGCTTGATCATGAAAAGTGGATGCAATTGCTTGATTGTAGATGTGAAAATGAGAGAGGAAGGCTTCCTTTTATAGTGATCTAGGGCACAAAATCCTAGAGAAGGATAACATTGGAGAATTAAATCCCAATTAACCTTAACCCCTAGAAATGTACCTAGATTAAATTCAATTTAAGAGTTTACCATTCTGAAATCCGAAATAGCCTACCCGAAAGCAGGAAAATAAAACTTTCTGAAGCCTGACATCCTGAAACTTTCAAAAACTAAAATTTGGAACTAGGGTCAGGGACAAGGTTGAATCTTCCCTAGGTCAAAGTTGAGGTGGACCTTGACCTAGGTTAGGGTCTAGGTCTTCCTTGACCCAGAAAGTCAAAGTCTTCAGTTTCTCAGAGAAAGTCTGTCAGAAAGAGGCTGGAAATAGGGAAGAGAAGAAGAACAGGGGGGAAACAACCAGATCCATTCAAAGACCTAATCAAGATGCTTGACATGACCCCAGATCACTTACTTAGAGGCATAAATTCTCTTATCATGGAAGTTCTTCCATTTTAAGATGATACAGATGCTTCATATCACAACTGGTAGACAAGTGCCAACCATTCACACACCTACTCCCTAAGGACACAAGCTTCAAATGGGATCATGTTTTTTAGAGAAGCTTTGAGCAGATAAAATAGTATCTAGCCAACTCTCGCATCCTTGTACCACCCATTTCAGGACACCCTCTCATACTATACATCTCAGAAACCACTATAGCTCTAGGGGCACTCTTAGCACAACATGATGATGCTAGTACATTTGAGGTCAAATTCTGATGGCCATTTGTTGGATTTGCAATGGTCATTTGTCAGCATTTTGACACACGTGTCTGTCACAATTTTTGTGTTGGAAATTGTGACGGAAGAGATATCCATTGGTTTATCGACACCCCATCATGTCATAAACTTGCACATGAAAACAAATTTGTTATGGCATTTCCTATAGTCCATCTATTAGAATTTTGACACAAATACCTATTGAAAATAAAAACTCTTTGTTGGAACTAATTGTCAAAAATATATCCTTTTCGACATTAGAACTATTGGTATAGCAATAGATCTGCAACCAATTTCTAACAGATAAACTTGTCAGTGAGGTAGCATTAGTGTCGAAACTATCTGTCAAAAATTGCATATCTATGACATTTTAACTATCAGAAGAGAAATGGTAGTGCAGCATATCTCCGACAGGTTTCCCTATCGGATGTATAGCATTATTGTCAGAATAATTATCGTAAAGTATTTTCTTTGACATTTGATCTATTGGATAGATGATGTGTTGGCCTATATTCTGACGGGAAATGATGTCGGATGTATAGCACTACCGTCAAAATGAATTATAAAGTGATAAAAAATCAATAGATATGCACATTAAAGATAACACAGCTCAAGAGGCTATCATAGGTTGTCTCTTTCTTCAGTCTATATTATTGACATAATGTTTTACCTTTCATTAGCTCATCAAATCCAAGGATTTGAAAGAATTTAATAGAATATTTTCATGACAATGTATATTATTTAAGTTGATGTTGCATGAATTTATCTACTTCGCGTACTTGTAGACTATGAGGACGGTGATAAGGAAGCATGGCCATGGGAGGAGATGCTTCTTTATCGCTGTCCTAATAGTCTACAAGTGCACAAAGTAGATAAATTCATGCAACATCAACTTAAATAATATATGTTATCATGAAAATATTCTATTAAATTCTTTCAAATCCCCAGATTTGATGAGCTAATGAAAGGTAGAACATTCTATCAATAATATAGACCAAAGAAAGAGACAACCTATGATGGTCTCTTGAGCTATGTTATCTTTAGTCCTAGCTACTAGGTAAGGCCTGGAAGACTTATACCTGTCGATCGTCGAGAATAATCATCGCCTTGCATTTATGTACACTGCACAAATTGATCCCAGTCTCACAAAAACATTTTACACTTGTACATTTCATCAATACTAGAGGCCTAAAGTAATTTTATAGGATCACTAGCACATTTCATACATGGATGAGAAACAGTATCTCTAGATAACCATTTTTGAGAAGATGAATGAGTGGAGGCCAAAGAAGGGATAATTGTGAAGGTTTTATAGATGTAGGTTACTAAATCATCATCTCTGCACTAGTACTCAATCTAGCCTCCACTCCATAGACATCTTCTCAGAATCTAAAAACTCTCTATCATTGATTCTCCTCATTTTTTCAGCATCTCCGTGGACTAAGACCTTAAATTATTGAGCTTCTCTTTGTTTCGAGAATAGTTTAACATTCTCTACTTAACAGGGCCAACCACGTGAAGGTGGAAGCTCACTTGGCCCCTCCTAGGAGCCTCTTATGACTCTTTATGACATTTTAAGACCTCTAAGATGTATTCTTAGGGATCGTAAAGGGTCATAAGGGGTCCTGAGACACAACAACTAAGAAACATAAATGTAGGCATCATGGTCACAATTTTTTGGAGATAACATAATTGAGTGGTTTTCCCAAACGATGCAAAGTAGTGGTTTCTTTGCATCATTTGGGAATAGCACTCAATTATGTTGTGTCTCCAAAAAATTGTGACCATGATGCCTACATTTATGTTTCTCAGCTGTTGTGATATCTACATCGTAGTATGTCATTGTTGCAGCAGTAGAGCCTATATTCCACAATAAAAAGGAAGACATCTTTTTAGCCTGGGTCTGGATCCTACCCCAATTGTCAAAGGATCTAGTGCTAGGCTAGAAATATGCCTTCCCATTCTATCTACAACATTGTGTCCATCCATGATCTTAGGAACATCATCATCTTTCCACTCTTCATTTGCCAAAATATACTGCTTCTTCAAGCTTGCAGAGTAATCTTATTAATAAAAGAACTCTTGCCAACATTAGGGTACCCACAGATCAAAACAGTTGATGTTATTGGTGCTTGTGCTCAAGGATATCGATTCACTATTTTGAAATGGCCAAATCATTTTTATTTTGATTGTAGAGAAAAGGAGTGGGCGAAAGCTGATTGAGCGCAAGAGAAGGCATTGCATTTTATTTGATCATGAATGCTCTCTGAAATGACCAATCATGTTTTCTATTTGATTCCTTTTGGTGCTTTTTTTCCCATATTCAGTAGATAAAAATCATGGCGGTAGCCACTTTGCCATCTTTTTGATGTTCCAAGTATTTTATAAAGATACATGTATGTGGATTTATCATTCAGTTGCTTGCAATTATTGGTCAAATGCAAATATTTTGTCAAGTTTAAAGGGAAAGATATCAGTTTGGTGTTTTTGATTTATGTTAAAAGTTGATTTGGTAAAATCCTCAAAAAACACACTACATGTTCAAAAATGTAAAGAAGTTGAATGTTAAATGTAAGATATATATCTCATCCATAGTAATCAAAAGAAAGGACATGAAAATTATAAGGATATTTACCAATCCAAAAATATAAGCGAATAGGAAACATGATTGGTACCTTATGAATTGGTTTTTGAGGTGCACAATCTTCATCAATCTCCTTAGAACAAGACCCCTCCTCATGAAAAATGCAATAACACAAGAAAAAAATCTACAAAACTGAACCAATGGCATGTTTAGAACAAAGAAATAGATTGATAATAATATGCTAAAAATTCTATTATGTTTAATACATGCAAAATGACCAGTCCCAACAATTCTTAAACACACTTTATCTGATATGATAATAACATGTTAATTAAACTGATAAAGGTGTTATCTGCATTTAATCTGGCAATTACTAATTACACAAAAAACAAATTTACAAAACTGAACCAATGGCATATTCTTCATATGTGATTTCTTCATTTTTTGAGCATCTGGCATCATATTCGACCACAAATTTCAAATGCATTGCATTTTATTTGATCATGAATGCTCTCTGAAATGACCACATTCTACTGGTGTCATGCCCTAGCCCATTCTTTATCTCCATTATTTGATGTTATTGGTGCTTGTGCTCAAGGATATCGATTCACTATTTTCAAATGTTTGGATCATTTTGGTCGTGACTGTTCCTCTAGTACACAGTCAGGAAATGTAACTGTCTAATGATTATATGTAATGTTGAATGGATTAAATGCTTTATTCTTGGTAGAAGTGAATGGAAGTAATAGTGTTGGTGTTAGGTTTCATTTATTATTGAATTCAATGGTTTCCAAGATGTGTTGAGGAGTTTTCTCCTTGTTTAATGTTAATTGTTCCTACACAATCCACTCATACAATAGTGAAATGCTATGTGATTGACAATTTCATACAATTGGTTCTTTGGTGTGTATTAAATACAATCTAGTCACTTATTGAATGCTTTAGAGACTACTGGTTTGACTGTTCATGCGTTACCAGTGACTAAGATTCATTAAAGGATACAAAACCCTTCATTTTGGGGTTATTGTGTGTGGATTCAAATGTAGGTTTGATATGGTTAATGTTTAGAAGAGATCAATAAAGTATTTAAAGATAATATTACATGTTTGGAGAGGTTTGAGAGGCACTTATCATGATTGTACCCTCACAAACAATGACATAGACTAGTTTTACTAAGTTTCCTTTCTCTGCCAGAGAGGTACAGTCAAAGGGTTCATTGAAAAAATGATCCTTTGAATGGTTACTATGAATATGAATGATTTGATATAGCATATTTCTCATTTTACTTGAAGTTTGGAATATCTTGTGGAAGGGTGAAAGTAGTTTGATCATTTTGGTCGTGACTATTCCTCTACATAGTCAGCAAATGTAATTGTCTAATGATTATATGTAATGTTGAATGGATTAAATGCTTTATTCTTGGTAGAAGTGAATGGAAGGAATAGTGTTGGTGTTAGGTTTCATTTATTATTGAATTCAATGGTTTCCAAGATGTGTTGAGGAGTTTTCTCCTTGTTTAATGTTAACTGTTCCTGCACAATCCACTCATACAACAGTGAAGTTACAAAACTGAACCAATGGCATGTTTACAAAAAAGAAATAGAATGATAATAATATGCTGAAAATTCTATTATGTTTAATACACACCAAAGGACCAATCCAAACAATTCTTAAACATACTAGTTATCTAATATGATCAATTGTTAATAAAAGTCTAATTCTATAGACTGCTAGCACGAAGGAAGATTTGACCTAGCCAAATCTTCCTTGTATCACACAAAAAAAAAGTGTGATAACTATGTCTACTCCAACCTTAATTGTTTAATAATTCATCATATCAGATAAAGTATATTTAAGAATTGTTGGGAGTTCTATTAGACCTTTGTTGTAAACATGTCATTGGTTTTCAAATGTTTGGATTCACGTTTGCTGATATTACTAGCACGTTTAATGATGCCATTGTATATTGTTGTCACTAAAATGACCACATTCTACTAGTGTCATGCCCTAGCCCATGCTTTAACTCCATTATTTGATGTTATTGGTGCTTGTTCTCAAGGATATCCATTTTTTTGAAATGTTGACTGTGGTTATCAAATGGACAACCCGTGAGCTTCTAGCTAGGCGCCAATTCTATTGATATCTTAGGGCATCAAATGTATTGTATTATTGATAGTTGAGACGTTGTTAAAAGGAAATAGGACAAAGAATGATTTTTATTTAGTTTCTCTATTTTGATCTCTAAGTGGCTTACAACCCTAGAGAAGTATATGCAGATTTACAGATGCAGTTGCAGGATACATAGAAGCCAATAATTAACAAGAAATCCATGCATCCAATTTGAATAGAAATTAATACAAATAAATAGGGTCCTCCAATGGCCCAATCATCTGGACCTTGACTGTCCCCTCAACCAGTGACCCTTCAAAACTAGGTTATCATGAAATCAATGAGTGATCCTTCATTCTCCTGGTCTGTCCTACATCCAAAAAAATTAGAAATACATAATACAATGATAAAAATTCTTTCAAAATCCCCCTTACCTCAAGGAACACTATCAACCATCTCTTCCACATAGCATTTCATTGTTGTATGAGTGGATTGTGCAGGAACAGTTAACATTAAACAAGGAGAAAACTCCTCAACACATCTTTGTTATAAACATGCCATTGGTTCAGTTTTGTAAATTTATTTTTTTGTGTTAAATGCATTTAAATGGAACATTAAGCATAGTAATAATATGCTTAATCTATTATTAATTGAAAATTAAATTCCCATAACACCTTTATTAGTTTAGCATGTTATTATAAGATACTAAAGAAGACCTACTATTTATCAGAGAAATCTTCACTATCCTCCACAATGAAGACAATGAAGATTGACCTTCTGTCTGACAAAAAAGAACATTGTAATAAGAATAAGATATAATATAGTGTTAGAATAAACTTTGAACAAAGACATGTAATGCTTAAGTTAATGATCTAAAAAGCTAAAAATATAGGAATTGAAAAAGAAGATAGTGCCAAGAAACATTTTCACAAATATGAAATGTGAGGAAAAGTAATAACATTAACAATGCCAAGATTCACAACATTAAATTTCACCCATGGATGAGTTTCTGCAATGGGTTTCCCAGCATCAAAAATATGTTGAGTTGCATTTGAGCTATAACTAAGAGTATCATGTGGAACAAACCCTAAACTTTGAAAGCGTTCTCTAGCCTGTCAATTCAAAATTCAATCTAGGCAAGCATTAGTAAGTGAAATAAATTATAGACATCAACATCAACATCATCATAATCATTAGAAATAAACTTTAAATACATATTTTGGATAGTACTATGTTTCTTGAAATTTTTTGTGATGCTTCTAAACTTTAAAGACATATTTTATGGCTTAATGATAACATAGATTAGTGTTTTTTTTAATGATGGAATGCTGTTGATCATTTATGGTCTTGAAGAGAATTTTGATTATTTTGATTCTTGATTCTTGACATTGTTTCTCAATGTGATATAGACTGACCACAAGATGGTTCAGTTGGTCCTCTCTTTCTATTTAATCATTTTTCTTCTTCATGGTGTAAGTGTCAATATGTTATAACACAACCAACATGTCATACCCCCACTTCTGACAAACCTCATAGCATGAAAATCATAGCCAAAGACTTGGGTGATCAGCATACACAAACAATGATTACCCTTAGGAAATAATGATAATTAATATTCATTAATGGCGGGTGGTGATTCCTTGGTAATAAAGGCATTGACAACATTCATCATCTTAACCAAGTCATGGGTAGTGATCCTTGAAATAGCACAATTAGTAAAAGGAAATAACAACATAACATAATTTGGAGTGAGGAAGAAGGAAAATTGGAAAACAAAATATGGAATAATCAGGTTGGAATTAGAGAAGAATTCAGAAATAAACTTGAATTAGAAAAAATTCAAGTTATCCGGTTCTTTGTTTGAGGCTGGGTTCCAGTTCTACTTTTGTTCTCCTTTGGGTTTGACTTGGGTTCCTTTGGTAGGAACTTGGGTGCCTGGGCCAATCCCGGGTGCACCTATAGTGTTTTATTCATAATTTTATAGGCTAACTCATTATTATGGTAACATGGGTATGACCACACTCCATGCCTTATAATGGTACCCAACATGGAGTATGGTTCAAATGAAGTTGAATCAAATGCTGACCATGATGGCTATGATCATGATGAAGATGAATATGAATATTAAATCTAAAATATGGCTTGTAATTTAAATTTTCATTGTGAATGAAGAAACTATAGAGTCAAGTTGACTCATTCTATGTTGTAGTATATTTATTCCCTAGATCTACCATATTATATATGTGTAGCCTATAAGGGACATCTTCTACTCATCCATGTATCAGAGCTCAGTGAGAGTTCTTAGGAGAAAGACAAGATGTTAATGGGAGATGGAGAAACCAATCTCAGAACACCACTTGAAGCCTTGCAATGTTGAGAGTGGGATAAAAGCTACACTTGAGACCCTATATAAGGAAAAAAATTATTGAGCTTCACTTTGTTTCAAGAATATTTTTATATTCTATACTAAATAGGGCCAACCACATGAAGGTGGAAGCTCATTTGGCCCCACCCCCACCCCCCCCTAACATCATTCTAAATTCCTCATTAACATCTAACATTCATTCATTATTTCATCCATTAATAAAATTTAACATTCATTAATTATCACATGATAACATTCATTAACATTCATTCACACATTAATAAAATTAATTAATTCATTAATTATCACACAATAACATTCATTAACATTCATTCACACATTGATGCAAAGGGGGGTCATCTACAATAAAATATAAAAGGGTTAAATTAAAAACATTTTATTATAATTAAAAACATTTTAAAGTATTTCAGTACTTTACAGGCCATAATCATATAGCTCTTTACCTGATCTAGTCACATCATCAACATCGAGGTCAATTTGTCTGGCCTTAGCCTCAAACTCAACCTTCTCATTAACAATGGCCTCTACACTCTCTACAACTAAAATAAAAATTGTTACATTAATCCAAACACCAATTGCAATTAAATTTGTATTACTACACCAATCAATTTAAGATGTTTACTTGTATTACTGTGATGCACATCCTCATTGTCATCAACATGCACAGGTTGTGTTCAAAAAGAATCAACATGCTACATTTCAATTTCATATGCATTCATGTTATCATTGTTTTCTTAAAAAAAAGTTAATCACTTTATGTTGGAACTTAAAATCAAATGCTTCTTTATCACCGTCCTAATAGTCTACAAGTGTGCAAAGTAGATAAATTTGTGCAACACCAACTTAAATAATATACGTTGTCATGAAAATATTCTATTAAATTCTTTCAAATCCCCAGATTTGATAAGCTAATGAAAGGTAAAACATTTTGTCAATAATATAGACCAAAGAAAGAGACAACCTATGATGGTCTCTTGAGTTGTGTTATCTTTAGTCCTAGCTACTGGATAAGGCTTGGAAGACATATACCTGTCGATCATTGAGAATATTCATTGCCTTGCATTTATGTACACTGCACAAATTGATCCCAGTCTCACAAAAACATTTTACACTTGTGCATCTCATCAATACTGGAGGCCTAAAGTAATTTTATAGGATCACTAGCACATGGATGAGGAACATTATCCAAAGTTTCTAGATAACCATTTTTGAGAAGAGGAATGGGTGGAGGCCAAAGAAGGGATAATTGTGAAGGTTTTATAAATGTAGGTTACTGAATCATCATCTCTGCACTGGTACTCAATCTGGCCTCCACTCCATATACGTATTCTCATAATCTAAAAACTCTCCATCATTGATTCCCATCATTTTTTTAGCATCTCTGTGGACTGAGACCTTAAATTAATGAGCTTCTCTTTGTTTTGAGAATAGTTCCACATTCTCTACTTAACAGGGCCAACCACGTGAAGGTGGAAGCTCATCTGGCCCCTCCTAGGAGCCTCTTATGACCCTTTACAACATTTTAAGACCTCTAAGATGTATTCTAATGGATCGTAAAGGGTCATAAGGGTTCCTGGGACACAACAGCTGAGAAACATAATTGTAGGCATCATGGTCACAAGTTTTTGGAGACAATGTAATTGAGTTGTATACCTAGATGATGGAGAGCAACTCCTGCACCTCCGATTCCAAGTTGACTACATTTGTTTCTCATGAATACAGGGTCCTCCAACAAATGTATTCAACTTGGAATCGGGGATGCAAAAGTTTCTCTCCATTGCTTGGGTACACAACTCAATTACATTGTCTCCAAAAGATTGTGACTATGATGCCTACAATTATGTTTCTAAGCTATTGTGAAATCTACATATATGTTTCTCAATTGTCATGTTTATGTGCATGTTTTTTATGTGTTTTGGATAGTAAGTCTAATTTAATTTTTCTATGGACTAAGACCTTAAATCATGTAATGAGGATGCTTAGAACACTAGTATATGCAAATTTCATTATTTAATAATAAAAATCTATTAAAATGTTTATACCTTCTTCTCCCATTTGCTGGTGTTATTCCTCTTTGAGTATCCCATTTCTCCTTTGCATCCAAAATGAACTCATTCCAATCCCTCACTAGAATAAAGGGAGGACGCTTAAAATTTAGCAAGACTTCATACCACACAACGTTCGTAGATTACGTTCAATGTGTTATTTACATTCGTAAATCAGCATTGCGTATAAATCTATAGATGATTCATGGTAAAAATCCATGCTCAAGCTTGAAAATGATAGTCAATCCATATTCAAGGTCAAGGAACAAATGGAATAACCAAGAACACACTATACATTAAATCATGTGATTGATAGCAAATTGGGGCTCACCTAAGCCATGAACATGAAGAATTATTCTAAAAAAAAGATGTAAACCATATATATGCGCACTTGAGGCAAATAGAAGTTACGTCATATCCATATTAAAATATTAGTTACAATATGAAAATACTAAACTAACTAATTACTGAGTTCACCTCTACATATGGTCGCAACAAAGATATGCAATTACAATACAAAGAAGGCATCGTAAAAATATAATTTTGGAATTTGCCTAGCCTGACATGTTTTGCACTCAAATCCTTTATCACGGAAAAGTGGAGATGGGTGGATAGATGCAGATGAGTTGTCATCGATCCAACTAAAGTATCCACAACCATTATTTCCCTATGATGCCCAGTCTACATTAGTTCTTATATTATAATGAATAGTATTTACATTAGAAACATTAAATATATACACATTAGCAACCTTTTTTCTATTTGGGGAGCACCAAAAATGTTGTCCAGGGTTGTTTAGTGTCTGTGAAGTCTTCAACACACACTGCCCACCACCACATTGATAGTTTGGCACATTGACAAGAGTCATCGAGCCTATCTATAAATAATGCAACGCACCATCATTACTACATTTATTATTTTTATATGATTATTTTTATATGAAATACACCAAGGAGTACCATCAGAAATATTAACCATTTACAATAATGAAAAGTAAACCTAAATCAAATAGCTCATTTTCTTATCAGCATGTGTAGTCTCTGTATATATGAAAAATGAAAGAAATGAACTTCCATGGAGTTCATCAAAAAGGTATGGGTACTGTGATCTCATCTATGTTGTATCCTCCCATGAAGCCGTGACCTCATCATAACAATCCCACTGGACCCTAACCTGGTCCAGCTCTCTGCCTCAAAGTGCTAGGGTCCATCGGCCCAAAATGCAAATGGGCTCCAAGGTTATCTATCCATCCGACTCCACCTACAAGGCATCCCAATCTATAATGTGAGACTCATCATAAATATACTTTCATAACACAGATACATGAAACACATCATGGATGCATGACAGGCTGGGTGGCAAAGCTAAATGGTAAGCAACTAGTCCTATCCTTTCCAATATCTCAAAGGGTCCAACAAATCAAGGTGCTAACTTAGAGCCCTTTCCAAAGTGGATTGGACTCTTATGCGGTTGCACTCTCAAGAAGACCCTATCACCAACCATATACTCACGGTCTACCCTCTTTGCATGAGCATACTTCTTCTATCAATCCTGGGCCTCTCTAAGGCATTGTCTAATCAAGACCACCTACTACTCCATATCCTTGACCAACTAGGGTCGAATAGATACTCTGTCCTCGATCCTATCCCAACTCAGTGGTGTCCTACAGGGTCTACCATACAAGGCTTGGTATGGTGGCATACCAATAGAAGAATGATGCCCATTGTTATAGGCAAACTCTACCAGATGTAGGTATTCCTCCCACTTGACCTAATGGTCCATCACATAGATACGTAACATATCCTCTAACACCTAGTTAACCCTCTCTATCTACCCATATGTCTGAGGGTGATATGCCATACTAAAATTGAGCCTAGTGCCCAATGCTGCCTGTAGCTCTCTCCAAAAGGCTGATGTGAACAAGGAGTCTCTATCAGAGATGATCTTATGGGGAATGCTGTGAAGTCTAACAATATCCTACAAAAACACCTGCGCTACATCTCATGCTATGAATGTAGTATGCACGGGTGAAAAGTGGGCAACCTTGGTCAATGTGTCGACCATCAACAAGATGCAATCATGGTGGTGAGAAGACATAGGAAGGCTGACAATGAAGTCCATGGATATAGTATCCCACTTCCACTCGACAATCTCATGTGGCTGTAGGAGACCACCTGGATGACTGTGCTCGACCTTCACCCTTTGGCACTCTAGGCACCTAGCCACTATGCTGGCAATCTGAAATCTCATGCTTGGCCAATGATACAACTGTCTTAGATCGGCATGCAACTTCTTAACTCCTGGGTGAGCTTCATAAGGTGCTCTATGTGCCTCAAGAACAATAAACTCTTGCAAGTCTCCTGAGGAGGGTACATAGATGCATCCTCTATGATGTAGGAGTCCATCAGAGTCTAAAGAATACTTTGTAAATCTCCCCTCAAGGGACCTCTGAGCATGAACAATCTGAAAAACCTCTACATAGAATCCATCCTCTGGCAGGTGATGCAAAATGTGCTTCCTCAAATTTGTACTAGAAACCATAGAGGAGAGCTCATGTCACCTCCTACTCAAGGCATCTGCCACCACATTCTCCTTCCCTTTGATGTAATGGACATCAAAATCATACTCACACAGAAACTCCATCCATCTCCTCTACTTGGCATTAAGGTTAGGCTATGAAAAGATATACTAAAGACTCTGGTGGTCTGAATGAAGCTCAAATTGGTGGCCTAGAAGAAAGTGTCACCATCTCACCAAGGCATGGACTACCGCTATGAGCTCGAGGTCATGAGTAGGATAATTAAGCTCATGAGTCTTTAGCTTCCTAGACTCGAAGGCTATGGAATGACCATCCTACATAAGAACTGCTCCTAACCCACCCAAGGAAGCATTAGTGCATACCACAAAATCTGCTGAAGGATCTAGCACTACTAAAATTGGGGCACTAGTGAGGGCTCTCTTGAGCTCTTGAAAGGCTCTCTCACACTTCTCTATCCATTCATACTTCTTCCCTTTTCTCTGAAGGGAAGTGATGGGGTGAGCTATCCTAGAAAATCCTACCACAAAGCATCTGTAATAGCCTGCTAACCCCATAAAACTTCTGACCTCAGTGACACTAGTGGGTGCTGGCCAATCTATAATAGCTCTATTCTTTGATGGGTCTACGGAGATCCCATCACTAGATATAACATGACCAAGATAATGCACCTCAGGTCTAAAGAAGGCACATTTTGACAAGCTACCATATAGCTGATTCTCTCTCAAATGCTACAAAATCCATCTCAGATGCTCCTCATGCTCCTCCTCATTACGAGAATATATCAGAATATCATCGAGGAACACTACCACAAAATTATCCAAGAATGAACAAAATACCCCATTCATGAGGCTCATGAACATAGCTGGAGCATTCGTGAGGCCAAATGGCACTACTGTGAACTCGTAGTGACCATACCTCATATGAAAAGTAGTCTTGTGGATATCACTTTCCACAATTCATAATTGGTGGTACCCTGACTTTAGATCTATCTTTGAGAATACTCGGGCACCCTACAACTGATCAAATAAATCATCAATCTTGGGGAGTGGGTATCGGTTCTTAATTGTTACTTTATTCAACTACCAATAGTCAATGCACAATCTGAGTGATCCATCCTTCTTCACAAAAATCACCGGTGCACCCCAAAGTGATACACTAGGTCAGATATGCCCTTTCTCCAAGAGTTCTTCTAACTGAATCTTGAGCTCATTGAGCTCATGAGTGGTCATCCTGTATGGTGCCCTAGATATGGGCTCAGCTCCTGGTACCAGGTCTATATGAAAATCAACTGCCCTAGGTGGAGGCATACCAGGTAACTTAGTAGGAAATACATCTGCAAACTCCTGAAGAATAGGATAGTCCTCGAGTGAAGGCTCCCCCTCTGAATCCTCCCCTCTATCACTAATGGTGATGGCAAACATCTAGCATCCCTTTTGCAAACACTGCCTAAGCTGCATAGAAAAAATCATGCGAAGGGACACAGGTCTCTGAACCCCAACAATCACCATAGAGCCACCATGATCATCCATGCACTCAATCCTGTTCTGATGACAATCCATCTTGGTGCTATGGGAATATAGCCAATCCATGCCAAGGACTACATCATAAGAACCTAGAGGAGTAATGAAGAGATTAGACCTCATGCTTAAGTCACCAATCTGAATCTGACAACTGCGAACTAAGGAACTAACAGACACCCTAGCTCCTGAGGCTAACTCGACCTCCCAACTGACATCCTGTCTAACTGCCACCAGCCTGCAATGCTCCACTACATATGGGGAAATAAAGGAGTCTGTGGCTCCTGAATCAAATAAGATAGATACACTGATACCCTGAATCATACTTGTAGCCTCTATGACCATGGCCTGGTGCTCAGCCTGGTGGTTATCAACTACTGCAAACACTCTATGGGATCTACCCATATCACCGATTGTAGGCTCTGAGGTAGCCCCTCTCTAACCACTGGCTGGCTGTCCTTATGGGAAATCTCTCACAATATGACCCATACCAGTGCAAGTGTAACAAGGCCCTCGAGTCTGCATCTGTACTCCCTATGTCCTAGGCTGCTGTGAACTTCCAGTCCTACTAGAACCACTGTATCCACCCCTAGAGGACTGCTAAGTCCTAGCTATCTGTGTCTAAGGGGTCTATATCCTTTGATCCTATCTAGGGCCTTGAGACTGCCACTGCTTGGGCTTAGAGCCCTGATAACCTTGTGAATGGCTCTGTCTAGAACCCTACTGAGATCCCTACTGCTGAGACTGTTGACCCTTAAAGGATCCTGCTAAATGGTTCTATTTCCCCCTCCATATGCTATCCTCACTACTAGGATGAAGATTTTTGGTGCTAAGACCGATCTCAGGACTCTTATCTAGTACGAATATCCTCAGCTACAAGTTTTGTCTCAACTGCACATCTAAAGCTGGCCGAAAAAGCTAGTCGTACTATGCTCTGGAGAGACATATTAAGTCCCTTAATGAAATGATGGATACATAGTTTCTCATCCTTCATATACTCTACATATGGAAGAAGCTCAAGAAACCAGCTCTCATACTAGGCCACAGTAAGACCTCTCTGCTGAAGATCATGGAACTCCTCTATCTATCTTTGTCGGAAGTGCTCAGAGAGATATCTCTCTTAGAATCTGGCTACAAATGTCTCCCAAGTGAGTGTGTCAATGGCCACTCCACCAATGGATTCCTCCTGCTGCCACCAAGTGGAGGCCCCATCCCACAGAAGATGAACTGCAAGTCGTGCCTTCAGATTACTCCCATAAGGACATAATCCAAAGCTTCGCTATAAACTCTGTAGCCAGGCCTCTGCTATTGACCCATTAGTGGATGCTAGAAATAAAGGTGGCTGGAGTCGTATTAACTCCCGAATCTCATCCCCAACATCTCTAGGGAGTCTACCTCTATCTCGCATCTCATGATGCACTGACTCACCCTCGTGATCACCATGGCCCTCCACACTCCTAGGTGGAGGAATCCTACTTCTTTCTCAGCCAGCTACTCCACTTCCCCCTGGAACCTCTGCTCCTATTTCAGAAGCCTGTTGCTCCTGTTGCTGATCTATGAGTGGTAACCTCTATTGAATTACCCCAATCAAATTTTGAGGGACATTCATGATAGCCTAATTAGGGTCCAGTGGTGGAGGTGGTGGTCCACCTCCCTGTTCTGCACTAACCCGTGCAGCTCTATGACCTCTGCCTTGTTGGCCGGCTCATGTAATGACAGGCATCCTACACAATAGTTTAATTAAATGAGTTGAAACGTAATGGGTCTAAAGGTTCCAATGTTGAAAACTTGGCTCTGATACCAAATTTCATGCCCAAAATAAAGAACAAAAAAAATGTAACTAATTTTTTTTTTAAAGGACAAAGGGGGTGAAAGGTTAAAAGGAGACTAAACATCGGCTATGCTAGGTGCAATCCAGGTTCAAGTTATTAACTGATGTAGTAAGAGTCAAACCTCGAAAGGTGGGGACCCTAGAGTTCATAACATCCAAAAGAGCTCATGCTCTGGGTGCAATCTGAATGTCTAGGGCATCGGTCTACTCCCTAATCAATGTCAATGTCTAACCACTAACACAGTGAAGTATACCTAGGTCATTATGTTCAAATGTCATGTGTTCATTCCCTTCTAGGATCAGAAGTTGGAGTAAATTCACGTATCAAAATATTAGTTAAAACAAGGATGCTATCATGTTAATAATTTATTTCATATCGACAAGGTTTGATTTGGTTCGTTACTGACCAAAGATCTTTGTCTATGTCATTCAAGATTAATACATGTTAAAGTTACTAAAGTAAGGTAAGATTAGAGGTCCTAAATCATACATTAGTATACAATTCTAATAGCCAAAAGCTTTATCAACTTATCCTAGAGTAATTGTTCTACTATCAAGTTCTTATTTCACTTAATAGAATAATCTATCGAGTTAACAAATTATATCATGACTGACTAGAGTGAAACACATTACTCCCTTAACCTATAATGTAACTCTACTAGGATACATTTAACAAATTACAATGATTATTCAATTATCAAAATATTCTATCAACCATAATCCAAGACTATAGACTAGTGTATTGACTAATTAACTAAAATTATTACCTAAGGAATTATGTCAAAGAAAATAGTTAATCTCACCCATAATTTACAAATATCAAGTAACCCTTAATAGCTACTAAATCCCTAACTAACCTAATATCCTATCACACTCTCCCTACAAACTTAATCTCCTAAATTAATAGGAAAGTTCCAATACATATTTATATAATAAAATTCTACTAAACTATTTACCTAAAACAATAAGTAATTACCATTATGCATATAATATCATCATAAAAAAAAAAATTAAAAAAAACACCAAAGACTAATCTACTACTATCTAGCCAACCTACCAACCTATTAAGTGCCCCCTCATACAAGAAGACTCAAGTCAAAAGGGGGTGCATCCCAAGGAGAGAACAAGGGGGACAAGAAATAATTAGGTCCCACTAGCAAGTGGGAGGTGATATTAAAGGGACCTTTAAGGCATGTTAGTTTATAAACATTATATTGCCAAAGACTTTAGGTTAAAAGTTGTTTTAGGAGATGTTTTAGATGAAGTTAATTTTAATTAATGTCTAATTGGTTAGAATGGAATATTCTCTGTGTAATATGAGAATATTGATGTCTCCATACAATTTCCAGAGAGCAAAATGCTCTCTAAAATTCTAGAAGTGTCTATTTTAATAAAAACATAGTTTCCTTCATCCTTTCACATTTGTTTCATTTGAGTTATTGAGGGAAACTATATGAGAATTAATAAACCATTGAGGTTGATGAATTAGAGTGTTATTGTAGATGTTTTCAATAATATCAATTATGTTATTGCACTCTATTTCCCTATTGCATTTGATGAGATATGAGCATAGAATTAGGTTCATTTGAATTTGTTAATATAACTATGACAATTCTTCAAACTATAATAGAGAACCTATCATAACCATGCATAAGTTAAACTTTAAAAGACATTGAAAACTATCACATTTCCTTTCCATAATCTTGAATATCATTTCATAAAAAAAACCACTCCATTATTTAAGAAATCAATTCCAATAAACATAATAGAAATGCATTGTATTTTCATTATAGTCCTCTTATCAAATTCATTAGAAAATCTCTATGATGAAGGAGCTTCACTTTTCCTTTACATGATACAATTGAAGAATATGTTCAATGAGAGAACAAACATAAAGATTACAAATTTCACTTCATCACAATACATATGCCATTTCACATACATCCACCACTTCACCATGGACTCAATAATGGGAATACTTCACAATGTACAATGAGAGAGGGATCTTCTTCAAGATCACCAATGCAACAACACATGAAGGTTTGCTACAAGCATATCAAAGAGGGGATTTCTTCAAGTTTTTTTCCCACATGAATCTTTGGCTTCCAAACCTGCAATAGAGAAGAGAGAACCATGGGTGCTCACCACCCAACCTAGGTCTCTTATGAGACCACCCCCAAGCTTGGAGAACCAAAGATAAATAGGATACAACAAACAACAAGATGCTTACAATTCCTCACACATGCAATAACAACAAGTTACTCCTTCCAAGGCTGCACAAATGAACTTTGCAAGCTCATTGAAGAAGGGTGAAGGTGGGCTTTTCCAAGGGGAGATTTCCATTGCTTTCACAATTTCCTCTACAAGAAGATCTCATTGCCTCTTCAAGGCTACAAATCCATCTCACATACTCAATAATGTTTATCAACATCTTCATGATACAAAGATTGCAAATGGCTTCATGGTGCCCATACACCATGAATTTTTCCCTCTTCTCCAAGAGAAGAGACTCTCACCTCATGGAGAGCCCAACTAACCCCTTCACCCAAGGCCACTTCTTCCTCTTCCCAACGAGGTGAGTAATGCCTTACTCCCATACACATGAACACCCTCATTCAAGCAAAATAAAGGAAAGCACATAAATTTCAACATCAAATTCCCTTCCCATACAATGCAATAACTCAACAAGTATACACTTCAAACACATGAAAGAGCATGAAAACAACTAATCTATTGAGCATAAACAAGAAAACCTCCATGGAAATGAGAGACCAACCTTCACAAGTGTGATGGCAATTGATAGTTGAGATGAGCTATCCACTTTTTCTTCTTCCTCCAAAACCCTAAAGTCTCTAAAATTAGAGACTGGGTGAACACCCTCTAATTCTATCCAAGGCCTCTAAAAAGGGCTCCAAATTCTACCCACCCACCAATCATAATTTCAGATTTGACTCTAAGGTCTCCTTGATTTTCCTTGTCCCCCCCATGATTAATGCTTGATTGGAAGGAAAGGTGAAGTTGGTTAAAGGTCAAGATCCATACAATCTCGTGGCTAAGGGTTAATGGGTCCAAAAAGGGGTTGTCAAAGTCTCTAGGGGATTTAGGATATGCTCAAAACCTTCCTAACCCATACCCCTAACATTAAGTTACTTAAATAATGCCAAAAATGACCCCTAGAACCTCTTATTGGCCTCTAGAAGTGACTGGAATAAAATGAATCTAAATGAGCACATTACAAGTGTCAAGTGACACCAATGATTGCACAACACATACAATGCCATGAACAAAAACATGAAGCTAACTACTAATGCACATAAAAATTCACTTTTACGACAAGTTCACATTACAACGAGGCTTTGTAATCCCATATTGGATGAAGCCTTGGATTACTTAGTTCACATGTTCAACCTTGGTTCTTTGATAATTCCCATGGTTCTCATACCTGCACACTTCACATCGAGCATCAGTAGTTCAAGATGATTACATTACATGAAATATACATATTAAATTTCCTATTTAGTATCATAACTCAATATGTATAGCTAAATTCAAATCACAATTTTCCATTCAATAATATTCAAACATCATACGTACATAATCATCATGTGTAGTAATCAAATCTAGAATGAATAATTTACTTTATCAACCCTGCATAATCAAAATCATGATGTACTCTAGATTCACATCCACACATACATAATATAATAATCACCATCAAAATATCATATCTTGAGTCTCTATCAAAATAGGTCAACAAGTGTATCAATGTATCCAAATGCAGAAAAGAAAAGATGCTATGACAAGTCAGGGTGAGGCCTCACAAAAGTTCTTACCCTGTGATTATCAGATTAACCTAGTTAGGTGAATGAAAAGTTTGAGATAGAAGGATAGCTCAGTAAAAGAGTATACTAAGGAATTATATAGATTAGATATTAGATCTAGACATGATGAAGATGATGTGGAAAGAATTGGTAGATAGCTGAATGGTTTGAGAGTTTCCATCCAAGAGGAAATTAGTATGGTCAAGTTGGAGAACATTGAAGAGGCTCATCAATTTGCTTTTAAAGTTGAGGAGAAATTGAACAAGAGACATGAGAAAAGATAGAGAGGTTGTGCTAGATTTCCTAGGGGAAGAGGTAGATCTAATGGTGAAAAAGGTAGATCTAAAACAGAAAAGACAAATCTGGACAAAGGCAAGACCGAGTGGAAAGGTGAAATTTTTAGAGGCAAAGGTAGTAACTACCAAGGTGGTTATAGCAAAGGAAGTTTTCAAGGAACTTGTTATAATTATGGAGAAGAAGGACATAGATCTTTTGAATGTACAAAGGCTAGTAAGAAGGCTGGTAGTAGTATAAATGCTTTGGTACAAGAAGAGTCACCGAATGAACTTGAGAAGGAAAATAACTTGATGGTAAGGAGAGCACTGTGGAATGAAAGAAAAAAGGAAGATCTGATAAGGAAAAGTTTGTTCAAGACTAGATGTAGAGTTTCTAACAAAGTTTGGAAGGTAATCATTGATAGTGGTAGCTTGGAGAATCTAGCATATGAAGAGATGGTCACAAAATTATAGTTGGAAAGGTTGGTACATCTGAAGCCCTATCAAATTTCATGGATCAAAGATGAGAATACACTCTTGGTAAGTGAACAATGTTATGTGAATTTGAAGATTGGAAAATACTATGATAAGGAGTTATGTGATATCATGCATATGGATTGTTGTCATATTTTGTTGGGTACACCTTAGCAATATGATAGACATGCTATATATGATGGGAGATTGCACTAGTATACTATTGTGTCTAATGGAAAGAAACAAATCTTGTTACCTTTGATGGAAGACCCTGTTAGTAATGTTTTCACATCTGTGAAAGTTTGTTTGATGGAAGGAAGGAAGTTTGTTAACTCATTGAAGAGGAATGATGTATGTTTTGTTGTGATTCTTAATAAGCTGAGTAAGAAAATAGAGGATGATGTCCCTGAGGAGATTGATAAGTTACTCACCGAGTACAGTGATATCATTTTTGATAATGTACCTGATGGTTTTCCATCGAAAAGAAGTATTGATCATTGTATGGATCTAATACTTGGAGCTAGTTTTACGAATAAGGCACCTCATCGGTTGACACCTACCGAGAATCAGGAATTGAACTAACAAATTCAAGAGTTTTTGGAGAAAGGTTTGATCAGAGAAAGTTTGAGTCCTTGTGTAGTACCTATTGTATTGGCATTGAAGAAGAATGGAGAATGGAGAATGTGTATTGATTCTAGAGCAATCAAAAAGATAATAGTGAAGTATAGGTTTCCTATACCGAGAATGGATGACATAATGGATAGTTTGACTGGAGCAAAGTATTTCACAAAGATTGATTTGAAAAGTGGGTATCATCAGATTAGAATCAAAGAAGGTGACAAATGGAAGACTGCTTTCAAGACAAAGGAAGGTTTGTATGAGTGGTTGATGTTGGAAAAATGGTCAGTGCTCCCCTCAGGATTCATGACATGGTTTAATCACCTCCTATGTCTTCTATAAGTCTAGTGGTTGTATTAGACATTAATAGGTTGATCTTTTTATACAACAACAACCGCTACTTGTAACAAGTGGTATCAAAGCTTGGTCACAGGTTCGAATCCCCTCAGGTAATGCTGAGGGGGAGATTGTTGGAAAAATGATCGATTATCCCCTTGGGATTTGTGACATGGTTTAACCACCTCTTGTGTCTTCTATAAGTCTAGTGGTTGTATCAAATATTAATATGTTGATCTTTTGGTGCAATGACAACCACTACTTGTAACACTTGGTTATACCTTTTGGTTTAACTAATACACCAAGTACTTTTATGAGGCTAATGAATGAAGTTTTGAAGAAATTCTTGGGTAAATTTGTGATTGTATATCTTGATGATATTATGATATTCAGTAAGACCAAAGAAGAACATTTGTTTCATGTTAGACAAGTTTTGCAAAGGCTGAAAGAGGAAAAGTTGTTGATAAATCTGAAAAAGTGTTCATTCATGAAAGAAGAGATTGTGTATTTGGGATTTGTTATTTCAGCTGATGGTTTGAAGATGGATCTTGAAAAGGTTGAAGCTATTTTAAATTGGCCTACACCTATGAATTTTACTGAGGTAAGATCATTTCATGGTTTGGTAAGTTTTTACTGAAAGTTCATAAGGAATTTCAGTTTAATTTGTAATGCTATGACTGAGACTGTGAGAGGAGACAAAAGATAATTCAAGTGGACACATGGAGCTGATAGAAGTTTTTAAACTCTAAAGTAGAATGTTGTTGAATTACCTATTTTGGCATTACCTAATTTCAGTAAGGTATTTCAAGTAGAATGTGATGCAAGTGGAAGTGCAATTGGAGCTGTGTTGAGTCAAGAAGGTAAACTTGTTGCTTTCTTTAGTGAAAAGTTGAATCATGCTAGAAGGAAATATTATGTGTATGATCAATAATTCTATGCTATTGTTCAAGCATTGAAGAAATGGAGACATTATTTGATACCGAATGAATTTGTGTTATATATTGATCATAAGGCTTTATAATATTTGGGTAGTCAGAATAAGTTGAATCAAAGACATATGAAATGGGTTGATTATTTTTAGAGTTACACATTGGTGATAGACCATAAGAATGGAGTCACTAACTGAGTTGCTAATGCATTGAGTAGAAGAAGATCTTTGATGACCGAGATGAAAATTGAAGTTCTTGGTTTTGATGAGATGAGAGGTTTGTATGAAACTGACCCTAATTTTTTTGAGCCATGGAGAAAGTGCAGAGCACCTATTCAAGATCAACAGGATACTAAATGGGATGAATATTTTATTTAGGAAGGTATGTTGTTTAAAGGTATTTAGTTGTGTATACCGAGAGGAGTAATGAGATCTAATTTGATAAAGGAGAAAGATAGTAGTGGTTTGGTTGGACATTTTGGCATTGATAAAACATGGAATTTGCTGAAGGAGAAGTACTATTGGCCGTAGTTGTATAAAGATGTTTAGAAATTTGTGAAAAGTTGTGGTATTTGTCAAGTTGCAAAAGGAGTAAGTCAAAATACTAGATTGTATACACCAATTGATGTTCCTGAGAAACCTTGGATTGACATTAGTATGGACTTTGTTCTTGGCTTATCGAAGATAGTAAGAGGTAATGATTCAATATTTGTTGTTGTGGATAGATTTTCTAAGATGGCACATTTTATACCATGTAGGAACACATCAAATGCAATACATGTAGCAGATCTTTTCTTTAAGGAAATTATTAGATTGCATGGATTATCGAGGAGTATTATCTCTGACCGAGACAGTAAATTTATTGGATACTTTTGGAAAACCCTTTGGAAAAAATTTGGCATTGAGTTGAAATATAGTTCTACATTTCACCCACAAATTGATGGACAAACTGAGGTTGTGAACAGAAGTTTGGGAAATCTTTTGAGATGCTTAGTTGGAGACACACCAAGTAACTGGGATTCTATGTTGGCATAAGTAGAGTTTGCATATAATAATTTAATGAATAGGAGTACTAGAAAGAAACCATTTGAGATTGTGAATGGCATACATTCAAGAGGAATATCTAATTTGAGAGACATTGCTGATGAGAAGAAGAAAAGTGCTGAAGGAGTAAAGTTTGTTGAGTACATGAAGACATTGCATGAAGATGTGAAGCTAAAGCTGGAAGACAATAATCAGAAATACAAAGATAGAGATGATAGATCAAGAAGACATAAGAATTTTGATGTTGGTGATGAAGTGATGGTTCATTTGAAGAAAGGTCAATTTCCTATTGGAACATATGGGAAGCTAAAGATGAAGAAGTTTGGACCTCACAAAATTTTGAGGAAATTTGACAGTGGAAATGCATATGAAATTGAGTTACCTGATGACATGGACATATCACCGATTTTCAATATTGCTGATTTGTATGAGTATCATGAACCTGATGAAGAAGTGACAGTACCGATAGAATATCCTAAGAAGTAGAATGATGAAATTGAATGGATTTTGAAGGAAAGAGTTGGCAAAAGTACAAGAGGAAAATAGTATATGGAATATCTAGTTAAGTGGAAGAATACACCGATGGAAGACAGTTCATGGATTTCATAGTTTGAGTTGGATGCAGCTTGGACCACACCTACCAAATGATTTAGAGAATCATTTCAAAACAACCCTAGGTGTTTGATGCAGGAGCATCTCGGGTCCTTGGCAATCCTATGTCACCAAAAAGAATTAGGAGTTTTGTCTGTGTTGCTCGATTCCTTCTTTAACCAAGTTGATCTGTAGTTGGTCAGTTTCCTTTGGTTATCAAGGGTGGTTCGTTATCTCCTAGGTGGTTAGTTATTTCACTGGTGCTCGGTATTGTCTATCTACTGCTCAGTTATCTTGCTTACCGATGGGTTCAGTTTTGTTTCCTGTTGTGGCCGACTTGTGCATTTATATTGGATCATGGAATTAATGTTGGAATCCATCATTAGGGAGTGTGTGGTCCTAGATTTGACTGTTCCTTTCATTAATTGTGGATCTGAAGGCTAACTCAACTCAGTAGCTTCTTGTATAAATGTAGATGTTTGGTGGTAGTTTAGGGAGTCAGTTTTGATAGAAGATAGTAGAGATAAGATTGGAGATTTGTAATAGATCCTCACATGTTTGAGGACTTCTATAATTCAATGTAATAGCTGGCCCTAACTGGGAAGGCCTTACAGCTTGACATGTATGATTCCTATTGATGATAATACATGAAAGATCTAGCACTCTCTCTCTCACTCTTGTTTTTTGTTACTTCCACATGTGTGTTGCAGGCTTGGATCATTAGGGTGCACCATCCTTTGGCCCCTCTTGTTCCCTACGTTGCATCACATTTGGTACTTCTTGGTGTATTCCATTTAAGTTTTTTAGTTGTCATGTTTATGTGCATGTTCTTTATGTGTTTGGCTTCTCTCCCTCACAAGGGATGCATTGATAGGTGTTTTTTTTTGAAAGCATAATGATTTGACAATATTTTTTTAGGATAGGCGTAATCATCCCGCCAACCTTAATTAGAAACATTTGTGATATATGTCAAGTACTTATAATTAGTACGCCCAACAAACATAGACTTAGTAGTAAAAGCATGTCCTTTGGTTTACTATTTTACTTATAATCAATATGTCCTTTGGTTTACTAGTTTAATCTGGTTTAAGAATGGTTTGTTTCATGTTTGAATGTACCATTGAATGAAGCTTGACTATATTAAGTACAATCTTAAGACTTGTGACTCTTCAAATTCTCTTGTTTCCTTTAGACATCCAAACATGTGTACTTTGAGTAGCCCTCCAACAAATGGACTTGTGATGATTTTCACAATAGTACATGTGTAGGAGGACTACTAAAAGTACTGCTTAGGCAAATCTGAATGTTCATCACCTGTGCATATAAGAGTTGATCACCAGTGCATACAATAGTACATGTGTTGTTGGGTAAGCTCCCAATAGCGCTCAGGAAAATATGCATGTTCATCACCTGTGCATATGAAGTGGCTCTAATGGAATATACAATCACTAAATTTTGCATACTAATTTTATTCTGCGTTGATATTGTCAGACATGGTCTTTCTTGAATGGAATGACTCATTACTTGTACATTGACTAGAATGTTGGTGGAAGAAGGATGATTTGTTTGCAACCATTTTTTCAACTCTAATTTTCTCAACACAAAGGGACATTTATCATAGCCATAGAAACATTGTTATTTTAAAATGAAATACACCAAGGAGTACCATCAGAAATATTGACTATTTTCAATCATGAATAGTTAACCTTAATCAAATAGCTCATTTTTTTTATCAATATGTGTAGTCTCCATGTATATGAAAATGAATGAAATATCAAGCTAAAATAAAACAATGAACAAAAATTCAAATTCAAGGCCTAATTTATCAAGAGCAACAAACATTAGGATGAAAGAAAAATCATTAAGAGTATAGAAAAATCATTATGACTATAGAAAAATCATTAAGAGTCCTATAGAAAAATCATTAGGACTATAGAAAAATCATTAAGACTAGAAAATCAAGTTCTATAAAAATCATTACGACTATAGAAAAATCATTTAGACTATAAAATCAAGTTCTAAAAATGGATGGTTCTTATGCTTTTCCATTACAACAATTGAGCATTCATCATTTGGTACTTCTTGGTGTATTCCATTTAAGTTTTTCAGCTACCGTGTTTATGTGCATGTTCTTTATGTGTTTGGCTTCTCTCCCTCGCAAGGGATATGTCGATAGGTAATTGATATGAAAGCATAATGATTTGACTATTCCAAGTAATGTTTTTAATCCTTTGAAGTTTCTCATGATCCTGATGTAAGTTGATTGGATTAAGCAATTTGGGGATCCAATAGGACTTTAGGGGAGTTCAATAAATGTTTTGGAAGACTTGGAGGAACTATTAGCATGACTGTTCCTTCATCGACAGTGAGCTAGACTGAATTTGATAAGTTTTTTCTTTGTTTTGAAGTGTAGTTTGTAATCTATTTCCTTTCCATGGACCCAAAGACCTAGGACCCATGGAAAAAGGATACTAAAAATGTATTATTCAACTCTAATTATCTTGACTTGTAGAGATTTGAGAAAGTAAAGAGAACATTGGCTATGTTTAATGTTAATTGTTCTTGCACAATCCACTCATACAACAGTGAAATGCTATGTGATTGACAATTTCATACAACTGGTCCTTTGGCGTGTATTAAACATAATAGAATTTTTAGCATATTATTATCATTCTATTTCTTTTTTTGTAAACATGTCATTGGTTTAGTTTTAATCTACTGGTTTCGTGCCCTAGCCCATGCTTTATCTCCATTATTTGATGTTATTCACTATTTTGAAATGTTGAAAGTGGTTATCAAATGGAAAAATAGAAAAAAAAAAATTGTACATGAATATTTTTTTACAAAACTGAACCAATGGCATGTTTACAACAAAGAAATAGAATAATAATAATATGCTGAAAATTTTATTTTGTTTAATACATGCCAAAGGATCAGTTGTATGAAATTGTCAATCACATAGCATTACACTATTGTATGAGTGGATTGTGTAGGAATAGTTAAAATTAAACAAGGAGCAAACTCCTCAACACATCTTGGAAACCATTGAATTCAATAATAAATGAAACCTAACACCAACACTATTCCTTCCATTCACTTCTACCAAGAATTCCAGCACAAGCACAAGCTATTCCAAACTTTAAGTAAAATGAGAAATATGCTATATCAAATCATTCATATTTACAATAACCATTCAAAGGATCATTTTGTCAATGAACCCTCTGACTATATCCCTACGGTAGAGAAAGGAAACCTCAAAATAGAGAAAGGAAACTTAGTAAAACCAGTCTATGCCGATGTTTGTGAGGGTACAGTCATGATAAGTGCCTCTTAAACCTCTCCAAACATGTAAGATTATCTTTAAATACTTTATTGATCTCTTCTAAATATTAACCAAATCAAACCTACATTTGAATCCGCACACAATAACCCCAAAATGAAGGGTTTTGTATCCTTTAATGAATCTCAGACATTGGTAACGCATGGAAAGTCAGACCAGTAGTCTCCAAAGTATTCAATAAGTGACTGGATTGTATTTAATACATGCCAAAGGACTAGTTGTATGAAATTGTCAATCACATAGCATTTCATTGTTGTATGAGTGGATTGTGCAGGAATAGTTAACATTAAACAAGGAGCAAACTCCTCAACACATCTTGGAAACCATTGAATTCAATAATAAATGAAACCTAACACCAACACTATTCCTTCCATTCACTTCTACCAAGAATAAAGCATTTAATCTATTCAACATTACATATAATCATTAGACAGTTATATTTTTTGACTGTGTAGAGGAACAGTCATGACCAAAATGATCAAAACTACTTTCACCCTTGCACAAGCTATTCCAAACTTCAAGTAAAATGAGAAATATGCTATATCAAATCATTCATATTCATAGTAACCATTCAAAGGATCATTTTGTCAATGAACCCTCTGACTTTACCCCTACGATAGAGAAAGGAAACCTCAAAATAGAGAAAGGAAACTTACTAAAACCAGTCTATGCCGCTGTTTGTGAGGGTACAATCATGATAAGTGCCTCTTAAACCTCTCCAAATATGTAAGAATGTCTTTAAATACTTTATTGATCTCTTCTAAATATTAACGCATGGACAATCAAACTAGTAGTCTCCAAAGCATTCAATAAGTGAATATGAATGTTTGAAAAATTTCCTCTCAACTTCCCCAACCACTCCTAATTAGTTAGAGGGATTAGTTGAGTGTTTAGACACTAAAACTTCTTAAAGATACTTTATTTGATATGATGAATTGTAATATCAACAAACATGAATCCAAACATTTGAAAATAGTGAATCAATATCCTTGAGCACAAGCACCAATAACATCAATTAATGGAGATAAAGCATAGGCTAGGGCATGACACTAGTAGAATGTGGTCATTTAAGTGAGCATTTATGATCAAATAAAATGCAATGAATTTGAAATTTATGGTTGAATATGATGCCAGAGGTTTGAAAGACATTTCCCGTCAAAGATACCAATCAAAGATGAAGAAATCACATACCTTCTCCCGAGCTCAACTTGCACAAAGGAAGATTTGATAGCCAAACCTTCCTTATACCACACAAATAACATGCCATTAGTTTAGTTTAGCATGTTATTATCATATTAGATAAAGTGTGTTTAAGAATTTTTGGTAAGGATAGGAATAGTGAAGATTCTAGAAATATCCCTCTATCCAATTAGGAGTGGTTGGAGAAGTTGAGAGGAAAGTTTTCAAACATTCATATTCACTTATTGAATGTTTTGGAGACTACTAGTTTGACTATCCATGTGTTACTAGTGACTAAGATTCATTAAAGGATACAAAACCCTTCATTTTGGGTTATTGACTGTGGATTCATCCACTTTAGCCAGTAAGATCAAGAAGATGGGGTAGGAGGACATTGTGGTAGAAGAAGTATTTAAAGAAGCAACAAGAAGCAATAGAAAAGTTTTGAGGAGTTTGGAACAACATTTCAGAATCCATGAATGGTATGGGTAAGGTGACCTTCATTCTTGGTCGTGACTTCAATGAAACATTGGATATGGCTGATAAGAAGAAGGGTCACTTGTTGATAGTATTTCTTTAGGGAAGGGGGATTGTGAAAGACTTGTTATCATTGTATTGTGTATTTCCAATATGTTTGGATGTAGGGAAGAATAGGAGAATGAATGATCACTCACTAATTGCATGATAACCTAGTTTTGAAGGGTCAATGGTTGAGGGGACAATCAAGGTCTGGATGTTGATAGTAATTCATTGAGGGAAGGGGGATTTTAAAAGACTTGTTATCATTGTATTGTGTATTTCTAATATGTTTGGATGCAGAGCAGACCAGGAGAATGAAGGATCACTCACTGATTGCATGATAACCCAGTTTCGAAGGGTCACTAGTTGAGGGGACAGTCAAGGTCTGGATGTTGATAGTGTTCCTTGAGGGAAGGGGGATTGTGAAAGGATTGTTATCATTGTATTGTGTATTTCAAATATGTTTGGATGCAGGGAAGACCAGGATAATGAAGGATCACTCATTGATTACATGATAACCTAGTTTTGAAGGGTCACTAGAAGAGGGGTGAATGAAGGATCACTCACTGATTGCATGATAATTCCACCAAGCATTCTTTCCTTTAAGTTTTCGCAATATCTCAAAATATGACATTTATTCTTTACTTTCTTCTATATGCTATTCTTTCTATGGTTTTGTTATCTCAGAAATATATCAAAAACATTTCGGATGTGCATATAAAAGTAAAATATTGTCCTTCAATTGTTCCACATTGAAGCATTTCCTCATGTGAGTATTCTCATCATTTGTACAATATCTATAAAAAATGGTTCCCATATTTCTTCAAGATCTATTTTAATCTTTATACTATAATTTTGAGTAGATTTGACCAATAGTTAATTTCATTGGTATTTTATAGCATATACTCCTAATGTGAAATGTGGAGAGAAATAAAAAGACACACTAGGTATGAATTACAGGATATACCCATCATCACTTAGCACTTAAATAATAAATTATGGATAGGGAACAACACCCTAACTTTTGGATGTTTGTTTCATGTTGGCCTCTTATTATATGCAAAGGTAGGCCTATCTTAGGCTAACAACCACAGTGTAGGGGCCATAAATTATGGATCCCAAAATAGTGCACACTTGTATAAAATTAGATTCACTATACTACAAGGGAATGGAAACCATGCAATAGTGCCTCATGGGGATGGAAGAAACCCTTCACCAAGAAGATGATTGTGTCTACAATATCTACTAGAGGCAAAGAACATAATTTGGTTCCAGAAATTAATCCTAGAAGATAATGGCACCCACAAAACACTTGGAAAAGATAGCACTCACCATATATTTTATCACTCTTTTAAAGCTGGGACAATAAATCTCAAAGATTGATCAACGAATTCTTGAACACAAAGAACCATTGACAGTTATGATTCATGTGTACAATATCCAACAACCAGTTGTTCCAATCATGGTGTCCAATAATTATGTTAGAAAAAGCATCTACAAATCCCTTACACAACCATAATAGATTCAAACCATGAACCATAAGAACCTAACAATGGGACTAACAAAGATACAGCCTAAAAAAATCTTGATCATATTCCACCCTATTGTAAGGCTCGAGAAGTAACTCCATCTTAAAGCTACACATTCCTCTAAATGAAGCTCAAAGGTCAGGTAGCTGAAGCATAGCAATAATTGAATGAATATAGGAATAATTTGATGTACAATCATTTTCTAGCTTGGTTTGTGGGTTTTCCATATAATATTTTCCCTTTAACCACATTTATCATTTGAGAAAATAAAAAAAAAATGTTTCAGATTTATATTATCCTTTTGAACTAGCACACTACCATCAAAATGCATAATCATTGGTCGTATCAAGAAAATTCCTATTGATTAGTTGGATAGCCTTATAAAAATTTGATGCATGGATTTCTTGTGAATTATTCACTGGTATGTATCCTGCAACTATGGAAGGAATAGTGTTGGTGTTAGGTTTCATTTATTATTGAATTCAATGGTTTCCAAGATGTGTTGAGGAGTTTGCTCCTTGTTTAATGTTAATTGTTCCTTCACAATCCACTCATAAAATAGTGAAATGCTATGTGGAAGGGATGGTTGATAGTTTTCCTTGGAGGAAGGGGGATTGTGAAAGACTTGTTATCATTGTATTGTGTATTTCCAATATGTTTGGATGCAGGGAAGACCAGGAGAATGAAGGATCACTCACTGATTGCATGATAACCCATTTTTGAAGGGTCACTGGTTGAGGGGACAGTCAAGGTCCATATGATTGGGCCATTGGAGGACCCTAGTTCTTTTTATTAATTGCTATTCAAATTGGATGCATGGATTTCTTATGAATTATTGGCTGCTATGTATTTTGCAACTACATCCATAAATTTGCATATACTTCTCTAGGGTTGTAAGCCACCTAGGGATCAAAATAGAGAAACTAAATAAAAATCATTCTTTGTCCTATTTCCTTTTAACAAAGTCTCAACTATCAATGATAAAATACATTTGATGCCCTAAGCTATCAATATAAATGGTGCCTAGCTAGAAGCTCACAGGCTATCCATTTGATAACCACAGTCAATATTTCAAAAAAATGGATATCCTTGAGCACAAGCACCAATAACATCAAATAATGGAGTTAAAACATGGGCTAGTGCATGACACTAGTAGAATGTGGTCATTTCAGTGACAGGAATATAAAATGGCATCATTAAACATATATGCTAGTAATATCAACAAACGTGAATCCAAACATTTGAATACAGTGAATCGATATCCTTGAGCACAAGCACCAATAACATCAAATAATAGAGATAAAGCACTGGCTAGGGCATGACACCAGTATAATGTAGTCATTTCAGAGAGCATTCATGATCAAATAAAATAAAATGCATTCAAATATGATGCCAGAGGCTTGAAAGATGAAGAAATCACATACCTTCTCCTGTGCTCAGCTTTCGCTCCTTTTCTCCCACTCCTTCTCTATCCAATCGAAATAAAAATGATGAGGCCATTTCACTTTTTTTTTTATGTATACCCTGAATATGTCATAATTCCAATGGTCAATTAAACACCCATCGGAATACTGACATCATTGAGGCCTATTACAAAAAAAAAACATCAAATTCATAATAAAAAGTTAATTGTCGAAAACTTTTGTCAAAATTTGGGCCCAAATGTAGTAGTGTGATGACAATAGAGAAAGAGCCATTAATTATATTAGTCAGACTCTTGTCAGCTATGATCTCAATTAATCACCAATGGAGAAAACATGCCTTGCAGTGGTATTTTCCACTTAAAATCTTAGACACTACTATGTTTGTGAAAATTGTACCTAACTATGGACACAACACTTCAGTAAAACATTAGAGGTTAGCAAATTGAGAAATGTGCAAATAAATGAAATAAGCTAACCAGGCAATTTACTGCCTTCTAGTAGGTGTGAGTATGGTATTCTTAGATTCAGACTGAGATCGGTGACAATGTAACACCTAAATGAAGGATTTAAATGATTGAAAGTAATGAAGATGAAATGCAGATTAATCTTTTTTTTTGGATTTTGTATGCATTAAGGTGAAAAAATGATATGAAACTAGTCTAGAATGAATTTAAATGATATGCAAATTAATCTAACAATGATATTCTATGAATGAATTCTATGAACCCTCAAAAAAAATAACAAAATCTCACAATCACCTTGTTCGTAAAAGCTTAATTCTTCATATGCAAATTCGTCAGATTAAGGATGTAAATTTGAGGGATCCTTTTGTGAGGAGCCGAGCCTTGATTATATAGAAATCCAGGGCTTGAGGATGCATTGAGAAAAGCCATAAATCACTCTTGATAAACTAAGGTTAATTTTTGAGTTAACAAGAAATCAGGAATAGATCAACTCATAAAATCATGCAAAAGCACTTTTTGACTCAAAATAGAGTTTAGTTCACTTTTTCAACTCATCATCAGATGTTGAGTTTAGAAATTTAACAAATTGAAATTGAAAATTGATTTAAAGATGACTGCTTTTCTGATTGTGCATGATTTAATATGAATTAATTTTAAAAATAAAGTGATTTATTCTCAACTTAACTGATTTTGAATTAAAACAATTGATTTATGGGTTAATCAATCATTTAATCAAACTTTTATTCCAAACTATATCATTAAATATTGACAACTGGACTTAATTAATTAAATAAGAATTTAATCAATTATTTGTAGGATTTCTGATTTATTGTCAAAATTAAATAATATAAATTAGGAATAAATATAATTAAATGTAATTAAATAATTAAATGGCAAAATTAAACTTAATTAATTAAATATTAAAAATATTCAATTAATCAAATTTTAGGATAAATATGATTTATCACCAAATAATATTCAATTAGGATAATTAGATAAATTAGGAATATTCCCCAATGTAGAATTAAGATAAAATCAATTAGGGTTTTGATAAATTGATGCACAAATGTGCCTTAGGTTAGGACTTTGATGTCGATTTAGTTTGATTTGATGATGTAGGAGGTTAATGAGCTTATCTAGCCCATTTTTGGGGTATTACAATTATGTTCTCAGCCACACAATCAAGCTCATCTCAAAGATGAACCCACTCAGGTATCTACTATCTAGGACAACTCTCATAGGCCATATGGATAAACGGGTCATGCTACTCAGCAAGTTTGACATCCAGTACATAGATTGGAAAGCAATCAAAGGGCAAGTAATTGCCAATCAACTAGCAGAGCACCTCTGGTGGATGCATATCCACTAATCATGGAATTCCCTGATGAGAACCTATGCATGATCAAAGAACAACCAGTATGGAAACTCTACTTCGATGGCTCCTTTCATATTAGTGCATCTTTTGTGGGCATCATTTCCACTAGGGTTTACTCTTTGATCAAGAGGTTCCCTAGTCAACATATCTTGTGTCATTATGTTATTGTGCATGTATATCTTTCTATGGTTGTTGATTACATTTCTTACATGGTTAAAATCTATTGAGGTTGATAAAAGTTTTATTTATCTGATAACTGATTCATCCCTCCCCCTCTCAGTTATCTTGGTGGACTTTACTTTCTAACAATTGGTATCAAAGCTGAGTCATGAGAACTCTAGTGAATGTATTTTTCTGAACAGTGTCTTTTGACATTGAAGTTGTTGTTGACATAATGATGAAACATATGTCATTGATGTCAATGGGGGAAAAATATACATGAAAAGCCATCTACTAGAGAGAATTGAATAGGAAAATGAAGCAAGATTTGATTGATGAAGAGGATTCGAAAGTATTTTCAGAGTAGCAGTGTTGCAGTGTTGGTATTCATGGAACTTGGATATTTTTTCATCTATGTTTCCATTAATGCCAATGAGTTAGATTTTTAGGAATTAATGCTGAATATATCCTATGGGGGAGTATTCATAGTCATTCTGTAGTAGTCATTGTTGCATTCATGAATGTGATTGTCATTGATATCAATACAATGATCTACTAAAGATTATCAGAGAAGAAAACAATGTTTGAGTTAGCGCACTTGGGATATTGAAGATCAAGCTATGTGGAGTTGAGGAATTACTCTATGATGTTCTATAAGATCATGGTTAAGAGTGTAGACATAAATTCATTTATTCATGACAGTTATGAAGAAATCAGTGGAAGCAGTATTTAGGCAGTGTTCCTGAGTAGCAGTTTGTGGAAATCGGATGATATCTACTAATCAGGATGGAATCTGATCATGCACAATTATGAGGTATTTGAACAAATGATTTTAGTGATGTGGACATGAGTGAAAGATCTGAGGTCACGCAAGTGAAGAATTATCTTAATTGGAAGCCGACAGTTTTGTGTAATTTTTATGTAACAAGTGGAAACTTTTATAATGTAATTTGTATGCCGACTCATTTTTAATTACTTGAGTGTGGTATAAAGGAAGGAATGTATTCCTTTTTGTAAGAAAAGAAAGTGAAATTGAATTGTAAAGATTGTAAAAGTGGATTGCGGATTTATGCAATACTTGTTGAAAGAGGATATGCAAAGTATAGAGATCTGGTATTGAGATCTGAAGAAGTAGTTGGTGCGGTTTGGCACAGTCAGAGGAGTATTGAATTGTTGAGATTAGTAATCTTTTAGTATTATTATGTTGATTAATACAAAGATTAGTTGGACAGTGAGTTCAGTGATCTTACCCTGAAGCTGTTTTGGCAGTGGGTCCTTCTGTCTTCTATAACACCTAATAGATTTAGAATCTTTTATCAGGGATTCAAAGTCTCCTAACATGGACTCATATGTACTAAATGTATTTCATAAGACTCCTAAGAGAGTCCATCCTCTCATAAGTAAATTTCATATTAGTGCATCTTTTGTGGGCATCATTACCACTAGGGTTTACTCTTTGATCAAGAGGTTCCCTAGTCAACATATCTTGTGTCATTGTGTTATTATGCATGTATATCTTTCTATAGTTGTTTATTACATTGCTTACATGGTTAAATTCTATCAAGGTTGATAAAAGTTGTATTTATCTGATAACTGATTCACCCCCCCTCTCAGTTAGCTTGGTGGACTTTACTTTCTAACAATTGGTATTAGAGCTGAGTCATGAGGACTCTAGTGAACGTATTTCTATGAACAATGTCTTTTGACATTGAAGTTGTTATTGACATAATGATGAAACATCTATCATTGATGTCAATGGGGGAGAAATATACATGAAAAAACATCTATTGGAGAGAACTGAATAGGAAAATGAAGCAAGATTTGATTGATGAAGAGGATTTGAGAGTATTTTCAGAGCCGTAGTGTTGCAGTGTTGGTATTCATGGAACTTGGATGTTTTTTCATCTATGTTTCCATCAATGCCAATGGGGGAGATTGTTAGGAATGGATGCTAAATATATCCTATGGGGGAGTATTCACATCCATTCTATAGTAGTTGTTTATTTTCATTCATGACTATGATTATCATTGATGTCAACACAGTGATCTACTGAAGATTAGCAGAGAAGTAGACAGTGTTTGAGTTAGTGCACTTGGGATATTGAAGATCAAGCTATGCGGAGTTGAGGACTTACTCTATGGTGTTCTATAAGATCATGGTTAAGAGCACATACATGAATTCATTTATTCATGATAGTTATGAGGCCATTGAAGACATGGTGTTAGTGACATGGATGTGAACGCAAGATCTAAGGTCTGACAAGTGAAGAATTATCTTAATTGGAAGCCGACTATTTTGTGTAATTTTTATGTAACGTGTGGAAAATTTTATTTTGTAATTTTAATGCCAACTGATTTGTAATTACTTGAGTGTGGTGTAAAGGAAGGAATATATTCTTTATTTTAAGAAAAGAATGTGAAATTGAATTGTAAAGATTGTGAAAGTGGATTGAGGATTTATGCAATACTTGTTGAAAGAGGATATGTGAAGTACAAAGATCTGGTATTGAGATCTAAAGAAGAAGTTGGTGCAGTTTGGTACAGTCAAAGAAGGAGTATTGAATTGTTCAGATTAGTAATATTTTAGTATTATTCTATTGAGTAATACAAAGATCAGTTGGACAGTGAGTTCAGTGATCTTATCCTGAAGCTGTTTGGGCAGTGGGTCCTTCTGTCTTCTATAACTCCTAACAGAGTTAGAATCCTTTAGCAGGGATTCAAAGTCTCCTAACAGGGACTCATATGTACTAAATGTATTTCATAAGACTCCTAATAGATTCCATCCTCTCACAAGGAACTTTCATATTAGTGCATCTTTTGTGGGCATCATGCCCACCGAGGTTTACTCTTTGATCAAGAGGTTCCCTAGTTAACATATCTTGTGTCATTGTGTTATTGTGCATGTATATCTTTCTATAGTTTTTTATTACGTTGCTTACATGGTTAAATTCTATTGAGGTTGATAAAATTTGTATTTATCTGATAAATGATTCACCCTCCCCCACTCAGTTATCTTGGTGGACTTTACTTTATAACAATTGGAAAATCTGAACCCTTCAGTTATGAAGAACCAAGGAAATAAAACAATTGAACTGATGGTTACGAAGAGGTGATATAGTTTGCAAGATTCATTAGGATACCAGATTGATATGGATCTTGATGAATCTGATATGCCCGAAGTGATGTGCCCCAAGCAATGAGGTCTTTTGATGAATCAGCAACTAGACATGGTTGTTGTCTTGATTACTGAAAGAAAGATTTGATTTACAGATTTGATTGATATGCAATACCATACCCCTTCAGGATGAAAATCAAAATTTGGCAAGAAAATCTAGCATTTGAATGATTAGAAGCATGTTCATTGATTTGAGAAGTGGTTGTGCACGTCCAGAAACATGTTATGCATCGTTTGGAGGTCCTGAAGATCAAGTTTGACTAGGTTTGACCATGAGTTGACCATGGTTGACCAAGTTGAAATTTTGATAGTTTGATGTGAGATAATTAGTTAAGATGAATCCTAGATTTGTTTGATGTTTAGAAGGTCGATTATGCAAGCAGTCGGCTGTCCTAGGTCTGAAAATTTTAAATCACAATTTTTACAATGTAAACGATCTTAGATTTTGATTTTGATCCCAAAAATGGGTTCAAAACATTGAAATTAGCCAGGGGTGCCTACTTGGTGATCTATTAAGAAGACCTTCGTGTGATACTCAGTCCTTGTGATATGTTTAGCATAGTTTTGGAGAATTATCAAGCATCGAGCTGAATTGAAATTGTGAGATAAATACAACCATGCAAAGCGCAAAATGAAATGCAGACCTAGGACCTAGGACTTAGCCACTGATCATGTGTCGGTCATTTTCCTCACTGAATATTTTATTAGGTAACTAGATAAATCAATACAAAATCCACTAGTTAGAAAACTATGAACATATGAATATTGATGTTTGCATCAGAGTCAATACAATGCCCACTGGCTAGACAACCATGGACATATGAATATTGATTTTGTTTTTAGAATGTTATATTAGATATAAGAACCAAGGCACAAATGCTAGGATGACTTGAATATCATGTCCATTTTGATATAGCAATTTGTATAAGCATTAGAACATAAACATTGTGATGACCTGAATATGCTTTACAGAACAAACACACCAAGAAATCGAGAGATCATTCTAAATCCGTTGTGAATTACTTATAGTGACCCTTTATTGTTCACATCCTTGGGTAAGATCTCATTTCATAGGAGTAAGAACTCACTCAAAAAGATAATAGTTAGATCAAACTTCCTTGAATTTCTTGGGTATCGATGGTCGAGGTACACATGGCCATCCAATATGTGATGGAGGCTCTTACAGATGGACACCATTTCAATCCAAAATTTCCAAAGTTATTAGATTTTCACTCAAAGAAAAAAAAAAAAAGAAAAGATTATGCCCCCATTCATCACTCTCTAAATCCTCTAAAGGACATCATCGAAGAGCTCAAAAGGACACAATATACAAAAATCTCAATGTGAATCAATAAGCATACAAAGAAAATTAAATCATGCAGCAAAGATTGTTTTCAGTTTGTTTTTGATGTTTGTATGTGTTGTTGTAGATGCAAAATCCTTTATGGTGAGGAGATAGACTGACTGACTTGGATTTAGCTTCAAAGGACTTCTGACTAGATATGACACATCTGAGGTATTGAGGATTGTAGGATATGACATTGATTGTCCCCAAGTTTGAACATTGATAGGATACCGACGCTTTTGCTGACCGGCTTTATTGAAAAAAAGGATATATACAGACTAAAGTAGACTGAAAGCTGGGAAGGACCAAGATTGTGTTGATAGATGGAGCATTTTGAACAAGTGGCACCCATTTGTTGGGTTTTCACCATCTTGGCAGAGATTCTATTTTTGCTACCAAGGCACCTATTTCTAGGTTTTCACCAAGGCACCTTTTCTTTTTCTCATTTTTTAGTATTTTTCATTTTTTAATTTTTTTATATTTTCTATTTTTTGATTTTTTTGTATTTTTGATTTTTTGATTTTTTTAATGATACATCAAGGTGCCTATTACTAGGTTTTCACCAAGATGATCATTTTTTTCAGGGCTTTTTCTAATTTTTATGATTTTTCAAGACATTTTACCATAGACTGAATATCTTAGGCATATAATTTCTTCAAATGGAGAATGTTGATTGGTTCTCAGAGTTGTTCTCCTTCAGTCATTGAGAGTTGATAGGCTCCAAAGCCAAAAGTAGTAGTGACAAGAAAGGGACCCAGCCAGTTGGGTTCAAACTTCCCCTTGCATTCTTTATGTGATTGATTTTTAGGATTCTCTCGCAAGACTAGATCACCAACCTAAAATTCTCTATGTTTGACTTTCTTGTTAAAGCCTCTAGATATTCTTTTCTAATATACTCTGAGATGATCATACACTACTTTTATGCACTCATCTAGTAGTTCAAGTTCTTGCAACATAGACACTTTGTAGTCATCATCAGTTACTAGACCCTACATTTTGATTCTTAGTGATGGGATTTCAACCTCAATAGGTAGTACTGCTTCAGACCCATAAACTAAAGTGAATGGTGTAGCCTCAATGGGAATTATGATACTTGTTCTATAGGCCCAGAGAGATGGATTGATCATGAGATGCTAGTCTCTTCCTATTTTATTAACTCTTCAATGCAAGATTTTCAATAGATTCTTATTTGATGCCTCTTCTTGTCCATTCCCTTGAGGATAGTATATGGATGACCAATGTTGTGTTATCTTGAATTTAGTGCACAAGGAATCTAATCCCTTATTCTTGAATCATCCACCATTATCTATGACTATTGAATGTGGAATTCCATACCGACATATGATGTAGTTCAGGATGAATATTGAAATTTGCTTGTCAGTTGATTGAGTCAAAGGAATTGCTTCTACCCATTTTGTAAAGTAATATGTAGCTGTAATGATATGGGTATGTCCATTAGAATAATGTGGATAAAATGCTCCTATGAGATCAAATGCCCATTGTTGAAAAGGTCATTGTGTAGTAAAGGGAATAAGATCTCTCCCTAGTGCATGAATCAAGTTTCCATGTACTTGACATTTTTTATAATTCTTAGCATATTTGATAGCCTCTTTTTCCATTTTAGGCCAATAATACCCAGCCCTAATAATCTTTTGAGCTAGTGTTAAACCATTGGAATGTGATCCACATATACCATCATGGACTTCCTCCAATGCACATTGAGACTTTTCACATTCTAAACACCTAAGAAGTTTACCATCTAGACTTTGTTTGTATAAATCATTACCAATGATGACATATCAGGATGTGTTTCAGATAAGGTATCATTTCTCATGGTGAATGAAGGTATCAAGGATGATTTGGTCTTGAAGGTAGGATAAAAGGTGTTTGTATCTGGAAGAATCATGATGAACAACAATGCAGATCATGCGGGTTTCATGGGAATCATATGTAGGAAATGACAGTGCTTCCACCAGGAACTCATAATGTAGCTCATGTTCAGGCTACTGTAGTAGAGATGATAGCAATGCCATAGCATTAGCAACCTTGTTCTCCATTCTAGGAATCTGCTCAAAAGTGATAGATATGAAATATTTCCTTAAGTCATCTACCATGCATTTATATGGAACAAGTTTCTCATATTTTGTATTGTACACATCATTGACTTGGTGTATGACTAGCTGTGAGTCTCCATGAATGTGCAACTTTGTCACTCACCACTCAATTGCTATCTTCATGCCATTAAGTAGAGATTCATATTCAGCTATATTATTTGTGCAAGTAAACTTGATTCTAAATGCTTTAGGTATTGAGTAACCTTGTGGTGTTATGAACAATATGCCTACTCCAGAGCCATTCTATGTGTAAGATCCATCAAAGAAGAGACACCAAGTCCTGGAAGATATGTGCATGATGGATGAATTAGGAAATTCCATTTGTAATGGTATATCATCAAACAATGGTGCTTTAGCTAGTTGATCTACAATGACTTGACCTTTAATAGCTTTCCTCTCAACATATTCTATGTCAAACTCACTCAATAGCATCACCCATTTAGCTAATCTACTTTTGAGGGAAGCTTTTCTTAACAAGTATTTCAATGGATCAATCTTAGCTATCAATTGTGTTGTATGAGCTAACATGTAGTGTCTTAGTTTCTACGATGCAAAGATCACAGCTAGACAAGCTTTCTCAATCATGGAATAGTTCTTCTCATAAGCTACCAATGTTTGACTAATGTAGTAGCTAGCTCTCTCCTTATTTTCATTATGTTGTGCTAGTAATTCCCCCAGTGATGTATCTATGGTAGAGACATATAGGATCAATGACTTCCCTTGAATAGGAGGCATCAGAATAGGAGTATTTGATAGATATTGTTTGATATTATTGAAGTTCTTTTCACATTCCTCATTCCATGCAAAAGTCACACCTTTATGTAATGTCTTTGTGAAAGGTTGTGATATATCTGCTAGCTGAGATATGAAACATCTGATTGATTTCACCCTCCCCTGTAATGTTCTCATTTGAATGATATTTTTAGGAGATTACATCTCCATGATAGCTTTGACTTTAGCAAGATCTACTTCAATGCCCTTCTTTAAAACAATGTATCCTAGAAGCTTTCCAAAAGTGACACCAAAAGAATATTTTTTAGGATTCAGTCTGAGACTAAACTTCTCCATTCTATCCAGTAGTTTTCTCAAGTCATTTAGATGTTTAGATCTTATCATTGATTTAGCTAAGGTGTCATCAACATAATCTTCCATAGTTTGATGCATCATGTCATGAAAGATAGATGTCATAGCCCATTGATATGTAGCACCAGTATTCTTAAGGCCAAATGGCATGACATTCCAACAAAAAGTACCCCATGCACATGTAAAAGTTGTTTTATCTTGATCTTTTGGAGAAATTTTGATTTGGTTATATCTAGAGAAACCATCCATTAAAGAATACATTTCAAAGCATACAGTCATGTCTACTATCATATCAATGTTTGGTAATGGAAAATCATCCTTAGGACATGCTTTGTTTACATCTCTAAAATCTATGCATACTTTGATAGATTTATCTAGTTTTGAAACTGGAACTATGTTTGAGATCCATCCTGCATAATCTATGACTTGGCTAAATCTGACTTTTAGTAACTTTTCTAGCTCAGCCTTTATGAGAAGTGTAACATGTGGATGCATCTTTCACAACTTTTGTTTAACAGGTTTGACTCCTAGAATGATAGAAAGATGATGCATTATCAGATTTGGATCCAACCTAGGCATATCTGAATACTTCCATGTGAAGTTGATTTTCTTCTCTGTTAAGAAAGTGGTGAGTGCCTTTTTTTCTTCTTCTGAAAGAGATTGTTCTACATGAATCAGTTGTGGTTCATTTGTTGTACCCAAGTTGATAGATTGAGTGGGATCTATCAATACTAGAGAACTATCCTTTAAATGACTCAAAAGGACATCAAATATCTCATCCTTAGGCACCTCAAAGAGGTTTTCACCTTCGGATACATCTTTTATTTTTACTATTTTAGGTTCTGAGACTACCATAGAGTGGTTTTCACCCTCAAAATTCTTTTTCTTTTTTCTCTTGTTTTTCTGATTGAGATATTTGATATCCGACTCTGTCATGCTAACGCTAGGTTCACTGATGGAATTCATCATAGGTTCCATTGCATTTGGTCAATAAGCTTCAGATGTTGGATAGTCAATGTAGGGGAGGATTGTGAAATGGTGTTCACGCATATGGTGTTGTAATCATTGGTCCTAACTTGACTCTCAAGTTTGAAGGTAATATTACTCCTCAGAATGTTGATTTTGCGAATAGTTTCAATGTCATTATTAGATTCCACTTCAGCCATAGGTGGACCAAACTCATTAAGCTCATCATTTCACTCTAGACTTACGTTGGATTTAGGTGAATATTGGTGAATGAAATCAATGTGTTTTTTAGTGATAAGCTCATCTTCTTTCGGAATAACTCCCCATTCATAGTAATTTGATTCATCTTCTGATTCTTCATCTAGACCTTTGGGAAATATGAGAACATGTGTAAAGTTAGGATGAATCCCCCAAGTAGGATTCCCTTCTGTTTCTAATTTTAATTCATACTCATGGGAGTCTATTTTAGAATCACTATTGTATCCAAAATTTTTAGCTATTGTGATAGGTTTATCTTCTTCTTGTTTAGTAGTAGGTTCTTATGTAGCTACAACATTGATATTCTCCTTAGGTTTTTCTTCATCTTTAAGAAGGTCTAGTATTTCCCAAGGTAAAAATTCAAAAGGAATAAGCTCAAAGCTGTCTAAATCATCACTATCTTATTGTTATGTTTCTTCCTCTAGATGAGTTTCTGTTGATGGTTCAATTTGATCTAAGACATGTGGAGAGTTTTTGCTGAGATGAAAAGGCTTCTTGTGATATCCCAAGCCTATAGTGTCTTTGGTCATTCTTCCATAGTGTTCAATTGGTGTTACAATGCCTTTGCCTCTTGTTCCTAGAGGTCCTTTTCCAATGTATCCCATTTTAGACATTAGTTTATGACCTGGTCCATAAGATTTGATAGGGATTTTAGGCATTTTAGAGTCACATTTTTGAACTATCTAGGATTGAGACTCATCTTTGTATAACCATGCTAATATAGCTTCTTCCTCATCAGATTCTTTCTTGGACACTTTTTTCATGATAAAAATTCCATTAAATATAACTTGGGATTCTTTAGCTGTAGGTTTCAGTTTGTTTGAAGGTTGTCCATAAGATTTTGGGGACAATGGGAGAGATGTGAGAGATAAGATAGGTTCCATCATGTATTCTCCCATACCCGTGTCCTTAATTTTGATTTCTTTGGAAATGTCTTCCATGTTGGATGTAGATGCAATGCATGTTTTCTTGGTGAAAGATTCTCTATTATGTGGAACAAGTTTGTCAGCACTTTCTTTCAAGGCATTGCAAGATGTGGATATATCATCTTGAATTGTGACCTCTACTCCATCATAAGGAAACTTCACAAATTGATGGTATGTTGATGGAATAGCTTGAATTTCATGTATCCAAGGGCTCCCTAGAAGAATGTTGTAAGAAAATGGAAGATCTAGAACTTGACAAGTGATGTCTTTGATAACAAGTCCTTTCTTATAGGTAGGACAATTGTTCCTTTGGAAGATCTTTATTGCTAATCATATGCTTTGATGGTTATCTTATTTTTAGGATCAATAGCATCTTCTAATAATCCTAGTTGTGTGACCAATTTGTAAGAATAGATGTTTAGACCAACACCTCCATCTATCAACATGCATTTGACACAATGGTTTTGAATCAAGACTTCAATGTGCAAGGGTTGATTATGCGAATGAATCAATGAATTGTCATCTTCCTCTAAGAAGGAGATATATTGGGGTGATGTCAGATGGCCAACCATAGTTTGGAATATTTCTAGATTGAGATTGTTAGGAACATTGGAACCAAGCAGAGCTTTATCCAGAATAGCTCTATGAGTAGGAGATATCTAAAGCAACTCAAACATGGATATTTTTTCATTGGTATGGTAGATTTGTTGGACAATATTGTATGATGTAGGCCTCACATCTTTAAGATTTGATGATTTTGAGGCAGCCCTCTATTTAGAAGTAGATGAAAGATTGAAAGGTGCCTTAGGGGCATTGGTTGAATTCGAGTTTTGTCCTTATAGATGTGCCTGAGCTTGTGATCGAGTTACTACATTTTATGATTGATTATCTCTATCATTTCTCACAATAGTGATGACATTGTAATGTTCAAATAGGTATGGTTCAACCATATTTATGACAACATTGTTTCTAGAGTAGGTGTAATTGACTTTAGCACCCATGTTAGGCTGAGAAGATGAATCTCCTTGACCATGTTTCAGAAATGGTTCCGTGACTATTGTATGATCATTATTGCTCTTATGATTTTCAATTACAATTTCTCCATTATCAATCTTTTCTTGTATGAGATGCTTCAAGCATATGCAATTATTGGTTTTATGACCTTTTTTTCGATGGAAATCACATAAATCAGTCTCTTTCCACCATTTTGGTTTAGGTTTAGGATCAAATGGTTTTATCTCAAGCAATAATATGATTTTGTTTTCCAAGAGAGTTTTTATGGTAGATTCTAAGGACTCACCCAAAGGATTGAACTTGCATTTTTGCATTGTAACCCAAGGTTTATAGTCTTTCAACTTTTGAGATCATTCAGATGCCTTTTATTCAGAAGCTTTTATGGCTTGAGTACCCATGGTAAGATTGAATGTGGGTGCCTTTGATGGGACACTGGCATGATCAACAACACCATCTATTACAACATTCTTGTTCTTGTTCTAGAATTTACCTTTGTCTTTGTTGTTGGAACTAGAACCAGATTTGTACTTGTTTTCCTTATGAAGCGATATGTCTCCCTTTTTGACAAGCACATTCTCAATCTTGATGGAATTCTCTACCATTTTATCAAAGGATGTATGATTTTTTATTTGCAAGGGATAATTGAGTTCCAGAATTAGACCGTTGATGAAGATTTTGAGTTTTTCAATTTTTGGAATACGTCGAGCATAGAGTGAAAAAAAATTCCTCCATCATTTGAGGAAAGCTAGGAATGATTCTCCTAAGTTTTGCTTCAGATTGCAGATATCAATCATGGTGATTAGATGTTGAATGTTGTAGGAGTATTGTTGATAAAATATTTTGATCAACTCCTCAAAGGTTTTGATTGTTGGAGGTGTCGGAATTTTTTTTCCCCAAAGGTCAGATTGACATTAGGATTGATAGGGCTAGTGTCACATTCACTCAACACTCCAAATCTGACAAGGAAAAAGGCCAACTAACAAGGATCAAAGAGAGATCCTTCTACACTTTGAGCTCCACACCACTCAGGTGGGTATACCTCATCTGCAAACACATACAACTTTTGTCACACTATAGGCCTACAAGTAACTGACTATGGAATGGTTCTCAAACCCCTATAGGTATTCTATACCTCAATGAAACCAAGATCTCATGCAATAGCCCTACTTGCATAGAGTGAGTATGAAAACTAGAGACCTATCCTAACAATATGAAAGGGAAAGGGTGGAACTAAATGTAAATGATTTAAAGATGGGTATGAAAGGTCTCCTGAGATACCCTAAGTCTCTCATAGACCAGTGCCTTGTTCAAAGGGCTACAGAGTCAAATACCCTATTGAAAGAGATAGCTATGAAACAACAAAGCAATAAATTCAATGTGTTGATGCCTAAAATCAATCACACACCATGACCAAACCTCACTTCCACAACCCACCTATGTATCCAAGTACGTTATTACCCATCCAAAGGCATTTAACCCTCCCCTTAGAAGAGACCTATAAAAAAATAATACATTAACTAGCATCCACTGGAAGACAAGCATGACATATCTTTGACACCTCAGCTCATACATACATGAAAACTAATCCTAAACCAGTTATCTCTACGAAGACAACTCCACTTGCAAACACATAGGAAATGCAAATAGAAAAATCAAACACCCTTGATGTATGATTAATGAATTTAGAATTCAAATGGAGATAGCTTGGTAATAGTAAGAATAAATTGAGTCCTCATACATAAGACAAATCAATTACAATATGTAATATATTCTCTAAACCAACAAAGGAAAAAAGAACACCCTATATGTAGAGAGAAGGAGAAAATCTGTAGGATAGAACCTTTCATGGAGCCATAATAATGGACATCCAAAATTGTGGAACTCATCAAAAATAAAAAATACAGCCATATATACACTTGGTTATCTTGGAATCCTAGACAATTTAGGATGCAACAAGCTAGGGATAACAATTTTAAGGGTTAGGGTTTCCACCCACCAAAACAATTCAAAAGATCAAAATTCAATACATTGGATGGAAAACCAAGCAACCCTGAGTGATCAGACCTAAAATTAATCTTCATTTATGGTAATTCTTTTGGAACTATACTGAAGATCATGAAATTTTATGCAAATCCGTCTGATTTGACCCCCTGCATAATGTCTTAAACACCTAAACTCATTCTCCCCTGGCACAAAACCACCTCTGCAGTCAATCATCAAACACACTGGACCACACTACAACAGACTGAAAGTCAATTTCACCAACTCTAGCCGCTAAAATAATTAATTATGGTCGTTTCTGTCACTGAAAACCCTCAAAACATTCAAAACTTGGCTGTAATGGTTACATTCATGGTGCCTGCAATATATCGATGGTCACAATTTGAATTTAGATCAACTTTATAACCTGACCCTCAGATCCTCATGTTTTGCGGGCTTTATGTCTTAACTCAACTACTACCCTCAGGTTTACCTCTGGTGAACACACAACAAAGCATTTTCCTGTTCATGCAATGAAATTCCTAAACTGAGTTTAACCCTACGATTCAGCGAACAATCAAAAACAAACTTACCCCGGTTACATTTGGCGAACTAGCTACAAAGGTTTTCGCCAATTCGCAAAACACTTTATGTCTCTGCTAAATAATTTAGCAATTACATGAATGCTTGTTTGTTGAATCACCAGTCAATTTGGAGCACTGCCATTTTTCTTTGTGAATGAGAAAATCCCTTTGAAATTTTTTGGGCCGCTAAACTCTTTGTCGAAACTACTAAGCCTTAGACCCCCACCTAGGCCCACTTTATGCCATTTGTCACTATGTTATTCACTGCACCTACTCAGTCATCACTGACAAAGGACCCACTCTCTATAAACTTGTAAATCAAATGATGAGTGCAAGATCTCATGACTTTGACACCACCCATGAGATCATGTGCCAACCAATTATCCCATCCTCATCACCAACTTTTCTGACAATGACCATACCCTGCAGTATCATCCACATCAACCAATGAGGAGACACCATTTGTGTACATGTAGTAGTGGACCCGCTATACTTTATCACTTTTGAAAAATGTGAAATCAACGGCCGGTGTAAGATCTCATACCTCTGAGACATCCCATGAGAACTTACACCAACCATATATTTACTGTAAGTGTCAGGACCCTCTGACAAGCCAGAAACTAGGTCCCACTGACAACTGCCAACACATTAAATCATGGACCAATCAAAAACTACCAACTATGCCTATGTGTTATTTTAGACCCACCTTTATCTCTGACATGAACACCTGGAGGATCAAATGGATGGCACATGATCTCAAGGCCTCAAAAGATTCTATGAGATCATGCACCCACTGTAGATTTGGAATCTATAGCCAATGACGTAAAGCTCAACCCTACCATGCTGCATAAGATACCTTGATGAATGAGAGACCACCACATTAAAAAATTTGATAGATAAACAAACCACTTTTTCATTTATTCTGACAACCCTGCCACTTCATCAATTCTCTCAGCCAATAAGGAACTGCCATGGCAGTGGACCCACCTATTTGAAGCATTACCACATGGAAAGGAATCAATGGCCATTGTAAGATCACAAGCCTCTGACAAAACCCTTGCAAACTTATGACAACCATAGGATTAATATGGTGTTAGAGTCAGGCATAGGAAAGATTTAAGCCAAAACTATAGAAAAATTAAAGGCGCAGGACTTATGAAAAATTAAACCCACCAGACTTATGGTCTTAGGAAAAATTAAAGCGCTAGGTGGATAGACTTAGGAAATATTTGTGCACATGGGTTTTAGGGAACTTAAGTGGCCCAAAAAGGTAATGACAAATTAGAACAGGGCCAGGGTAAAACAAATGGTTTTTTCATACCAACGGCTAGATTTTTAAATTTTTGCCTAGAGTTTCAAGCCAGGGATAGGGAAAAACATATTGCAGAGACCAAGGAAAATAGATGAGACCATGAAAAAATTGCAGAGATAGACCATTTTCTAAAGATTTTTTGCATTGATAGGAAAATGGGCTAACAGTGGCTCTATCTGTGGATGATGGGAAACTTGTTCCCATGCAAGAATTTAGAATCACTGGGAGAAGCATACCACCCATAGGGAAAAAATAGGGACCTCAAAAATTGGGAACTGAACCAGGGAAAAAGGAAGGGAAACACACAATAGAAAGGAAAAGTATTTACATAATTACAAGAATTACAATGTCATTTGGTGGCCCTGAGCCACCAAAATAAAATCAGTGACCCTCCTGAATCAAAGGTCTAATTCTCATCCACATATGCAACCAACCACCTAAAATTATCCTGATCATCTTGTTGCCAACATATGTGAATAACCATGGGCTGAAGAATAAAATTACTCTGATCACTACCCATGTTTTTTTTGTCATAATCATTATATTCATACTCATATTTCAAGAAGTAAGGGACATCACTTCTTCTTGGTGACTAGGAAAGAAAATATCATCTAGTAATGCATCAAAAAATAAAACATACTGAGCATCATGCATTACATCAAAAATACCTGGCTGAGAAGGACTTGGATCCTCTAATTCACCTTCACATATTACCTCAGCCACTGAACAACTTGGTTCCTCCCTGATGTCTTCATGAACTAAATCATGAACCAAGAGAAGGTCATTTTCAAAACTATTGTGATAGTGGGAAAACAAATATGCATTATTGTCTCCATCAAAAGAGTTTCTATCCCAGTCATTGAAGACAAGGTCCTCAATACTGTCACCATCACTGTCATATTTATCAAAAGAAGGAAAAGGATACAAACAAGAAACTTGTTCATCACTGCAATTTCTATGATAGGAAAACATATTGTCGTGTCCTTCTACCTCTTCTTCTGCAAAGTCACCACATGAGGAGATCTCTGGTGAAAATGGAACATCATAATCACTTTGAACATTGGCCTCATTATCAGTGTCAAAGGTTATATCATAGGGGAGCTAAAAATCAAAATCCATACTAGGTGCATACCTCTGGAACTCTTCAGCCAAGAGTGCTGAAATCCCCTCACTACTTAATGGATTTTGGGCCTTGTTTTCATCTTCCTCAGCATCACCCCTAGTATTGAAAACATCATCCTTGTCCAGGATAGGAATGGACATGTCTAGCCTTAGATCATCTTGTGTGACGCAATCAATGTAGGAATCAACATCTGCATCATATTCAATATTCTCCCCTTCACATAAAATATCATCAAACTGGGACAAGAAGCAAGAATTATGATATTGAAAAGAAGGAAAATCTATAGACACATTGGAAATATTATCAAACTTAGATTCATCTTCAACACTCTCATATGCACCGACCTCAAAATCAGCTTCATAGTCAACACTTTCTGCATAATGAGAATCAACATCAAAACCACTGGTTTCCTCATGATCAACATGAAAAGAAGCCAGTCCTCACAATCTCTTGACCTCCTTTAACTACCAAATCTGAATCTTTCTCTCTGCAATCTTCTTCTTGAGAGTAGCAATTTTGATGAGTAGATTTTCATAGTCAGTATCACTCATGATGGGATCAATAAGGACACTAATGTCTTGTATCTGGTCTTCATTCCTTTCTTCATGCCCATCAATGTCTACTCCTTCATCAAAATGTTCAATAAATGTTTCTCTTAATACATCCCAAGAAGGGATTGAACATGAAGGAAAGGACACAAACCAATCCCTTGCAACATCAAAAAATGTCTACACAAGCAGTCTGATAGCAATATCTTCATGTTCAATATCCATTTCACCAAAAAGACACATAACATCATCTACATGCTGGTTTTCCAAAATAGATCCATCAACCATGAATCTAGGCAAGCACTCCTAAACATTAGTAGGGAACTCATTAGGGGCACCTTCAATGTCATCAAAACAAAAGGGCCTATATTCCTCCATAAGGAACTACCCACCACCAATTATCCCTTTGTTCTAGTGCTAAACACTTGATAGGGAAACATTTTCAACAAGAGAATACCTGGAAGTTCCGAAGTAGGAACACTTAACTTGTTGACTAAAAATAGGGCAGATCTAGAGCTCACCGTGTAGTTCCATCAAGTTCTTTGATATGTAGAGTCACCACCTCCTTGAAGAGGGAAATATTTTATACTTGTCTTTGTTTCTTCATCCAATCAACCAAAACTTCACTAGGCCTCACTGTTTATCAGGAACTGCACTGATCAAATAGAGAACTCAGAGTTGCCACTCAACACGTAGTGGGAAGATGTTAGCAAACGCTTTGTTTTTACTTTTGACTCTATGATCATATAACCAAACTCTAGGATAGTTCAGCAAGGCAAGGAAAGCTTACTGTCTTTTACTTCTTCCCCAGTACATTCACCAATCTTGTTGGTGTTCTTTTTCCCCAAATGTCAGATTGACATTAGGATTGATAGGGCTAGTGTCACATTCACTCAACACTCCAAATCTGACAAGGAAAAGGGCCAACTGACAAGGATCAAAGTGAGATCCTTCTACACTTTGAGCTCCACATCACTCAGCTGGGTATACCTCATCTGCACACACATAAAACTTATGTCACACTACAGGCCTACAGGTAACTGATTGTGGAATGGTTCTCAAACCCCTATAGGTATCCTGTACCTCAATGAAACCAAGATCTCATGCAATAGCCCTACTTGCATAGAGTGAGTATGAAAACTAGAGACCTATACTAACAACATGAAAGGGAAAGGGTGGAATTGAATGTAAATGATTTAAAGATGGGTTTGAAAGGTCTCCTGGGATACACTAAGTCTCTCATAGACCAATGCCTTGTCCAAAGGGCTATAGATTAAAATACCCTATTGAAATAGACAACTATGAAATAAGAAAGCAATAAATTCAATATGTTGATGCCTAACATCAATCACACACCATGACCAAATCTCACTTCAACAACCCACCTGTGTATCCAAGTATGTTATTACCCATCCAAAGGCTTTTAACCCTCCCCTTAGAAGAGACCTATAAATAGATAATACATTAACCAACATCCATTGGAAGATAAGCATGACATATCTTTGACACCTTAGCTCATACATACATGAAAACTATTCCTAAACCAGTTATCTCTATGAGGACAACTCCACTTGCAAACACATAGGAAATGCAAACAGAAAAATCAAATACCCTTGATGTATGATTAATGAATTCAGAATTCAAATGGAGATAGCTTGGTAATAGTAAGAATAAATAGAGTCCTCATACATAACACAAATCAATTACAATATGTATTATATTCTCTGAACCAACAAAGGAAGAAAGAACACCCTATATGCAGAGAGAAGGAGAAAATTTGTAGGATGAAACCTTTCATGGAACTAGAATAATGGACATCCAAAATTGTGGAACCCATCAAAAATAAAAAAATACAGCCATATATACCCTTGGTTATCTTGGAATCCTACAAAAGTTAGGATGCAACAAGCTATGGATAGCCATGGTAAGGGTTAGGGTTTCCACCCACCAAAACAATTCAAAAGATTAGAGTTCAATACATTGTATGGAAAACCAAGCAACCCTGAGCGATCAGACCTAAAATCAATCTTCATTTATGGTAATTCTTTTGGAATTGTACTGAAGATCATGAAATTTTATGCAAATCCATCTGATTTGACCCCCTGCATCATGTCTTAAACACCTTTATTCATTCTCCCCTGACACAAAATGACCTCTACTACTAAAACAATCAATTCTAGTCCTTTCTGTCATTGAAAACACTCAAAACATTCAAAACGTAGCTGCAACAGTTACATTCATGGTGCCTACAATATATCGACAGTCACAATTTGAATTTAGATCAACCTTATAACCTGGCCATCAAATCCTCATGTTTCATGGGCTTAATGTCTTAACTCAACTACTACCCTTAGGTTTACCTCTAGCGAACATGCGACAAAGCATTTTCCTATTCACGTAATGAAATTCCTAACCCATGTTTAACCCTGTGATTCGATGAAGAAAGGAAAACAAACCTACCCCAGTTACATTTGGTGAATTGGCAACAAAGGTTTTTGCCAGTTCACAGAACACTTTATGTCTCCACTAAATAATTTAGTGATTACGCGAACACTTGTTTGCTGAATCACCAGTCAATTTGGAGCAGTGTCATCTTTCTTCACAAATGAGCGAATCTCTTTGAAATTTTTTGAGCCGCTAAACTCTTTGTCAGAACTACTAAGCCTTAGACCCCCACCTGGGCCCACTTTATGCCATTTGTCACTATGTTATTCACTGCACCTGCTCGGTCATCACTGATAAAGGACCCACTCTATATGAGCCTATAAATTGAATGGCAGGTGTAAGATCTCATGGCTCTGACATCACCCATGAGATCATGCGCCAACCATTTATCCCATCCTTGTCACCAACTTTTTTGACAATGACCCACCCTGCAGTATCATCCTCATCGACCAATGAGGAGACACCATTTGTGTACATGTAGCAGTGGACCCACCATACTTTATCACTTTTGAAAAATGTGAAATCGATGGTCGGTGTAAGATATAATACCTCTAACACATCCCATGAGAACTTACACCAACCATAGATTTACTGCAAGTGTTAGGACCCTCTGACAATCTAGAAACCAAGTCCCACTAACAACTGCCAACACATTAAACCATGGACCAATCAAAAACTTCCAACTGTGCCTATGTGTTATTTTGGACCCACCTTTATCTCTGACACAAACACCTAGAAGATCATATGGATGGCACATGATCTCAAGGGCTCAAAAGATTCTATGAGATCATGTGCCCACCAAAGATTTGGAATCTGTTGCCAATGACATAAAGCCCAACCCTACTGTGCTACATAGGATCCCTTGAAAAATGAGAGACCACCAGATCACAAAATATGATAGATGGACAAACTAATTTTTCATTTATTCTGACAACCCTGCCACTTCATCAATTCTCTCAGCCAATAAGGAACTACCATTTGTGCTAACATGGCAGTGGACCCACCTGTTTGAACCATTACATCATGGAAAGGAATCAATGGCTGTCATAAGATCGGAAGCCTCTGACAAAACCCTTGCAAACTTACAACAACTGTAGGATTAAGATGGTGTCAGAGCCAGGCCTAGGAAAGATTTAAGCCGAAACAATAGAAAAATTAAAGGCACAGGACTTAGGAAAAATTAAACCCACCAGACTTATGGTCTTAGGAAAAATTAAAGTGCTAGGCGGATAGACTTAGGAAATATTTGCACACATTGGTTTTAGGGAACTTAAGTGGCCCAAAAAGGTAATGACAAATTAGAACAGGACCAGGGTAAAACAAATGGTTTTTTCATACCAATGGCTAGATTTTTAAATTTTTTCAGTGAGTTTCAAGCTAGGGATAGGGAAAAACATATTGAAAAGACCAAGGAAAATAGATGAGACCATGAAAAAATTGTAGAGATAGACCATTTTCTAAAGATTTTTTGCATTGATAGGAAAATGGGCTAACAATGGCTTTATCTAGGAATGATGGGCAACTTGTGTGCATGCAAGAATTTAGAATCACTGGGAGAAGCAGACTACCCACAAGACAAAAAAAGGGACCTCAAAAACTGGCAACCGAACTAAGGAAAAAGGAAGGGAAACACACAATAGAAAGGAAAAGTATTTACATAATTACAAGAATTACAACTTCATTTGGTGGCCCTAAGCAACCAAAATAAAATCAATGACTCTCCTAAATCAAAGGTCTGATTCTCATCCACATATGCAACCAACCACCTAAAATTATCCTGATCATCTTGTTGCCAACATATGTGAATAACCATGGGCTGAAGAATAAAATTACTCTGATCACTACCCATGTTTTTCTTGTCATAATCATTATATTCATACTCATGTTCCAAGAAGTAAGGGACATCACTTACTTCTTCTTGGTGACTGGGAAAGAAAATATCATCTAGTAATGTATCAAAAAATAAAACATACTGAGCATCATGCATTACATCAAAAATACCTGGCTGAGAAGGACTTGGATCCTCTGATTCACCTTCACATATTACGTCAGCCACTGAACAACTTGGTTCCTCCCTGATGTCTTCATGAACTGAATCATGAACCAAGTGAAGGTCATTTTCAAAACTATTGTGACAGTGGGACAACTAATCTGCATTATTATCTCCATCAAAAGATTTTATGTCCCAATCATTAAAGACAAGGTCCTCAATACTGTCACCATCACTATCATATTTATCAAAAGAAGGAAAAGGATATAAACAAGAAACTTGTTCATCACTGCAATTTCTATGACAGGAAAACATATTGTCATGTCCTTCTACCTCTTCTTCTGCAAAGTCACCACATGAGGAGATCTCTGGTGAAAATGGAACATCATAATCACTTTGAACATTGGCCTCATTATCAGTGTCAAAGGATATATCATAGGGGAGCTAAAAATCAAAATCCATACCAGGTGCATACCTCTGAAACTCTTCAGCCAAGAGTGTTGAAATCCACTCACTGCTTAATAGATTTTGGGCCTTGTTTTCATCTTCCTCAGCATCACCCCTAGTATTGCAAACATCATCCTTATCCAAGATAGGAATGGATGTCTTTGGCCTTTGATCATCTTGTGTGAAGATCTCAATGCAGGAATCAACATCTGCATCATATTCAATATTCTCCCCTTCACACAAAACATCATCAAACTGGGACAAGAAGCAAGATTTCTGATATTGAAAAGAAGGAAAATCTATAGACACATTGGAAATATTATCAAATGGATCCATTAGCCATGAATCTAGGCAAGCACTCCACAACATCAGTAGGGAACTCATTAGGGGCACCTTCAATGCCATCAAAACAAAAGGGCCTATATTCCTCCATAAGGAACTACCCACCACCACTTATCCCTTTATGCTAGTGCTAAACACTTGATAGGGAAACATTTTCAACAAGAGAATACCTGGAAGTTCTGAAGCAGGAACACTTAACTTGTTGACTGAAAACAAGGTAGATCTAGAGCTCACCATGCAGCTCCATCAAGTTGTTTGATATGTGGAGTTGCCACCTCCTTGAAGAGGGAAATATTTTATACTTGTCTTTGTTTCCTCTTCCAATCAACCAAAACTTCACCAGATCTCACTTTTTATCAGGAACTACACTGATCAAATAGAGAACTCAGAGTTACCACTTAACACGGAGTGAGAAGATGTTAGCAAACACTTTGTTTTTACTTTTGAATCTATTATCATATAACCAGACTATGTGATAGTTCAGAAAAGAAAGGAAAGCTTGATGTTGTTTACTTCTTCCCTAGCAGAGTCACCAATCTTGTTGGTGTTATTTTTCACCAAAGGTCAAATTGACATTAGGATTGATAGGGCTAGTGTCACATTCACTCAACACTCCAAATTTGACAAGGAAAAAGGCCAACTAAAAAGGATCAAAGAGAGATCCTTCTACACTTTGAGCTCCACATCACTCAGGCGGGTATTCCTCATCTGGACACACATACAACTTATGACACACTATAGGCTTGTAGGTAACTGACTATGGAATGGTTCTCAAACCTTTATAGGTATCCTGTACCTCAATGAAACCAAGATCTTATGCAATAGCCATACTTGCATAGAGTGAGTATGAAAACTAGAGACCTATCCTAACAATATGAAAGGGAAAGGGTGGAACTAAATGTAAATGATTTAAAGTTGGGTTTGAAAAGTCTCTTGAGATACCCTAAGTCTCTCATAGACCAGTGCCTTGTCCAAAGGGCTACAGAGTCAAATACCCTATTGGAATAGATAGCTATGAAACAAGAAAGCAATAAATTCAATATGTTGATGCCTAACATCAATCACACACCATGACCAAACCTCACTTCAACAACCCACCTGTGTATCCAAGTATGTTATTACCCATCCAATGACTTTTAACCCTCCCCTTAGAAGAGACCTATAAATAGATAATACATTAAGCGGCATCTATTGGAAGACACGCATGACATATCTTTGACACCTCAGCTCATACATACATGAAAACTAATCCTAAACTAGTTGTCTCTGTGAAGACAACTCCACTTGCAAACACATAGGAAATGCAAATAGAAAAATCAAACACCCTTGATGTATGATTAATGAATTCAGAATTCAAATGGAGATAGCTTGGTGATAGTAAGAATAAATTGAGTCCTCATACATAAGACAAATCAATTACAATATGTATTATATTCTCTAAACCAACAAAGGAAGAAAGAACACCCTATATGCAAAGAGAAGGAGAAAATATGTAGGACAAAACCTTTCATGGAGCTAGAATAATAGACATCCAAAATTGTGGAACCCGTCAAAAATAAAAAATATAGCCATATATACCCTTGGTTATCTTGGAATCCTACACAAGTTAGGATGCAACAAGCTATGGATAACCATGGTAAGGGTTAGGGTTTCCACCCACTAAAACAATTCAAAAGATCAAAATTCAATACATTGGATGGAAAACTAAGGAATGGTGAGTGATTAGACCTAAAATCAATCTTCATTTATGGTAATTCTTCTAGAACTGTACTGAAGATCATGAAATTTTATGCAAATCCATCTGATTTGACCCCCTACATCATGTCTTAAACACATTTATTCATTCTCCCCTGGCACAAAATGACCTCTGTAGTCAATCATCAAATACACTAGACCACACTACAACAGGCTGAAAGCCAATTTCACCAACTCTAGCTGCTAAAACAATCAATTTTGGTCCTTTCTGTCACTGAAAACCCTCAAAAAATTCAAAACCTAGCTGCAATGGTTACATTCATGGTACCTACAATATATCAATGGTCACAATTTGAATTTAGATCAACTTTATAACCTGACCGTCAGATCCTCATGTTTCATGGGCTTTATGTCTTAACTCAACTGCTACCCTCGGGTTTACCTCCAGCAAACACACGACAAAGCATTTTCCTGTTCACACAATGAAATTCCTAACCTGAGTTTAAACCTATGATTTAGTGAACAAGGGAAAATAAACTTACCCCGGTTACATTTGGTGAACTGGCGACAAAGGTTTTTGCCAGTTCACAGAACACTTTGTCTCCGCTAAATAATTTAGTGATTACATGAACACTTGTTCACTGAATTGCAATTCAATTTGGAGCACCACCATCTTTCTTCATGGATGAGCGAATCCCTTTGAAATTTTTTAGGTCGCTAAACTCTTTGCCAGAATTGCTAAGCCTTAGACCCCCGACTGGTCCCATTTTATGCCATTTGTCACTATGTTATTTGTTGCACCTACTCTATCATCACTGACAAAGGACCCACTCTTTATAAGCCTATAAATTAGATAGCGGGTGCAAGATCTCATGGCTCTGACACCACCCATGAGATCATGCACCAACCATTGATCGCATCCTCATCACCAACTTTTCTGACAATGACCCCACCTTGCAGTATCATCCATGTCGACCAATGACAAGATGCCATTTGTGTACACATAGCAGTGGACCCGCTATACTTTATCACTTCTAAAAAATGTGAAATCGATGGCTGACATAAGATCTCATACCTCTGACACATCCCATGAGAACTTACACCAACCATTGATTTACTGCAAGTGTCAAAACCCTTTGACAAGTTGAAAACTAGGTCCCACTGACAACTACCAACACATTAAATCGTGGACCAATCAAAAAATGCCAACTGTGGCTATGTGTTATTTTGGACCCACCTTTATCTTTGACATGAACACCTAGAGGATCGGATGGATGGGGCATGATCTCAAGGGCTCAAAAGATTCTATGAGATCATGCGCCCATCGTAGATTTGGAATCTGTTGCTGATGATGTAAAGCCTGGCCCTACCATGCTGTATAGGATCCCTTAATGAATGAGAGACCACCACATCACAAAATCTAGCAGATGGACAAACCACTTTTTCATTTATTCTGACAACCATGCCACTTCATCAATTCTCTTGGCCAATAAGGATCTGCCATTTGTGCTCACATGGTAGTGGACCCGCTTGTTTGAAGCGTTACGTCATGGAAAGGAATCAACGGTCATCGTAAGATCGCAAGCCTCTGAAAAAACCCTTGTAAACTTACGACAACCATAGGATTAAGATTGTGTCAGAGCTGGGCCTAGGAAAGATTTAAGCTGAAACTATAGAAAAATTAAAGGCGCGGGACATAGGAAAAATTAAACTCACCAGACTTATGGTCTTAGGAAAAATTAAAGCGCTAGGTGAATAGACTTAGGAAATATTTGTGCACATGGGTTTTAGGGAACTTAAGTGTCCCAAAAAGGTAATGACAAATTAGAACAGGGCCAGGGTAAAACAAAGGGTTTTTTCATACCAATGGCTAGATTTTTAAATTTTTTCCTAGAGTTTCAAGCCAGGGACAGGGAAAAACATATTGCAGAGACCAGGGAAAATAGATGAGACCATGAAAAAATTGTAGAGATAGACCATTTTATGAAGATTTTTTGCATTGACAGGAAAATGGGCTAATAGGAGGCATTTTAGAAAACCATTGAATAGCTGACCCTCCCAGAGATCGAGGGAAAAGATGCATTAAGTAGGTTGGTTCATGCATAAACTCCATAGATTGAGTACAAAATTCTCTAACATCATCTTAAGGGTTAGAGTTTCCATCATACTTATCATATTTTGGTATCTCCATTCTTTTTGGGAATGCCAACATGTACAAGTTTTTGTCAAATAGAAAAGGACATAGGGCCTCCATAGAGAACTCCTTAGGTTCCTTCTCTTTTTCTAGCTTGTTTAACTTGACTTGCATAGCATGCATCTCTTTCATCATGGCTATAATAGGAGTTTCTTCCTCTTGAGTGATGATATCTTCAACATTTAAGTTTGGAGGAAGTTTGGCTCCTTGTCGAGCTAGGTCCAAGAAGTAGGCTTCTTTCTCTTCTTGCATGAAATGTTTCATCAATTTTCAAAAGTGTTCATCACTTCTGTATCATTCAATTTTAGATGGAGTCAGTTTGTGATCTTCATGATTAGATTGATGGCCTTGGGATCCTTTTTTTCCTCCTCCTTGAGACATTGTGTTGTGATGAGGACTACCAGGGATTGATTGATGTGGAGGTGATTGAGTACCTCTGTAGATTAATGCAGGTGGGATAATGTAACCACCTTTCAATTAAAGATTACCAAGAGCATATTCTACAAATTTAGTTGTGTCGTAGGGTTGATGAAATGTCTGAGCAATCACATAAGAAGCTGCTGAAGATAATCTATGTTGTTCTCCTTATTTTCTTTGTGAGGAAGCTCTAGTTTCCACCATTAACCTTGGGTGAAGCAAAAGAGAAAGATTAAGACAACTGAAGAATGACTTGATTCAAGAAAATTGAATGATGCAATCTTGTCAAGATTGGATTGGTTGAAGATTGATTTGGATGTGAATGAAGGATATTGTGTCCTAGATGTATGGGTAGACACCCAAAAGATGGCAGACACAAGCTCGCAACACTTAGCCATTTTGTTGAAGACTGAATTGAAGATGATTTGATAAGGTTTTGACAAAAGATGAACATGATTCAAATCGATAGATTAGAAGGATAGATCAAAATCAAGAGACCACTTTTGGAAAAATCATTGGATTCTTCTAGTTTCTACTCTATTCCTGATACCTTGAATTTTCTGACAGAATCTGGAAGTTGGCTGTAAAAAATGGATTTCTGACAAATTTTGAAGATTTCTGGCAACTTTGCAAGATTTTGATATGAGTTTCTCTAGGCTCATACGAGTCTGGGTTAGCTCTGGCATGACAGTTGACAAGGCTTGTATGAAAATTGACACCAGGATAAAAAAATTTCTTGACTTTTGTGACAACACTCGTACGACAGTATATAGTCTCCTGAATGACAATCTAGGGGTTATGGCATGACAACTGGAAAAACTTGTACAACTTTTGAGGCTTCAGGATGACTTTTGACACCAGAAAGGATTTTTTCTTTAGATTTGCAATTTTTTAGTTTTTCAGGGTTAGATTGTTTGCAAATTTGTCTATCCAGGTTTGAAGATCTGTGTAATAGTTCATCTTGGATTCGTTTGTTTCAAGTAACCAAGTAGATATCAAGCACGTAGAACAACAAGAAAGGGAATTCAAGAAAAATTGAAAATAATGAGCAAGGGACAAAGCAACCTTGCACATAAACAATCAAGTGACTTATTGTTATAATCCTTGAGAGTGCTATTTGTGTATGTTCTTAAAAAGTTTTGCAATTACACACATAGTCCTAGAAAATGAAAAATTTGGCCTCACTAGGGTTTTTAATGATGGTCTGACTCTACAACTTTTGTAATCTCAAGAGGGAGAAATCCAATCCAAGCACACTGGGGTTTTGACACAATCTGAGAATTTAATCAATCAGGAGCTGTTGAGGAAATCGCATAGCCCAACAAGAGACTACACTTGTGGAGATTTCTTCCACAAAGACATTTATATAGTGACTATTGCTACCACAGTGAAAATAGCTATTACCGCTTGAGGTTCTATCCATGTGGTTGACCCAATAAAGGGAATGTCCACTATGGTTAACCCTCTCTAAAGGTGACTCACAAAATAGATCACATGGGGACTTGGTCCAGATTCAAGGATCTGAGTTTCTGATACTACCCAAAAAGGGAGTAGAGCATAATCCTCTAGCCTTTTCACTTTTACCCAAACACATTAGATAGATTCTTTGACACACTAAGACTAAAATTACCTCACCAAGATTTGTGATGTCAACAATAATGTCTACCGAGCTCTCTAAGTGGGACCAAGAGAGAATGTATCGATCAAAATTAAGGACCAAACCAAGTAGAACATGAGATAATCATAGTATCTTCCCTACCTACAAGGGGATCTATCTTCAAGAAGAGCTTCACATGTAAAATAAGTGAATGAAGCCCACTCCCTCAAGAACTCCACAAATAGTTTTCATAGGGCCTAATTACTATGTGTAACAGATATACAAGAAAGCAAATCTATGTTCTTTTTAGAGCCCAAAATTGAAGTGTGATTTATGAAAGTGAGAGAAACTCAAGCTAAACACATGAGAGGTTCATTTTAATTCTCAAAATCAAAGTGTTATAGGGATGTAGTGAAATACCTAAGTTCCCACGCAATGTGCTTAGTAGATTCTACCTGATTTGCAATTTTGTTGCGCTTTCCCATGAGAAAAAACAAGTATCAATCAAAAATAGAAGATCTCAATTGTTAGGGTTACCTGTCAGTCCAAATCCAAAATTTAAATCTGAAAGACAAATTGAAAATCTGATACGAGAATTGAATCTCTGGTACCCAAACTCGTGCGACAGTGGGTTACCTCCCGCACGACAATTTGGGAATGATACGATAGTGGGTCTGTGCACACATGACAAAGTAGTCTTGAAATGACAATGTATGAGAATAGGCATGAGTCTCAAAAACACCAACTATCGTATGATAGTCAGGTGGTCTTGGCATGACACTCTGGCAAAACTCATCTGAAAAATGTACGGACAGAAAGTAAAAATCATAGTTTTGATAGAAAATTGATAGAAATTGTTAGAAGATGAAATAGAAACCCATTTCAAGGCCCCACAGAGGGCACCAAAAATGTGTGTGTGAAAATTGTACCTAATTGTGGACACAACACTTTAGTAAAACATTAGAGGTTAGCAAATTGAGAAATCTACAAATAAATGAAATAAGCTAACCAGGTGATTTACTACCTTCTAGTAGGTGCGAGTATGGTATTCTCAAATTCAGACCGATATTAGTGACAATGTAACACCTAAATGAAGGATTTAAATGATTGAAAGTAATGAAGATGAAATAGAGATTAATCTATTTTTTTCGGATTTTGTATGCAATAAAGTGAAAAAATGATATGAAACTAGTCTAGAATGAATTGAAATGATATGCAAATTAATCTAACAATGATATGCTATGAATGAATGCTATGGACCCTGAAAAACAATAACAAAAATCTCACAATCACCTTGTTCGCAAAAGCTTGATTCTTCATATGCAAATTCTCTAGAGTAAGGATTCAAATTCGAGGGATCCTTTTGTGAGGAGATGAGCCTTGATTATATAGAAATGTAGGGCTTGAGGATGCATTGAGAAAAGCCATAAATCACTCTTGATAAACTCAGGTTGATTTTTGAGTTAACAAGAAATCAGGAATAGATCAACACATAAAATCATGCAAAAGCACTTTTTGACTCAAAATAGAGTTTAGTTCACTTTTTCAACTCATCATCAAATGTTGAGTTTGGAAAGTTCACAAATTAAAATTGAAAATTGATTTAAAGCTGACCACTTTTCTGATTGTGCATGATTTAATATGAATTAATTTTAAAAATAAAGTGATTTATTCTCAACTTAATTGATTTTGAATTAAAACAATTGATTTATGGGTTAATCAATCATTTAATCAAACTTTTATTCCAAACTATATCATTATATATTGACAACTGGACTTAATTAATTAAGTAAGAATTTAATCAATTATTCGTAGGTTTTCTGATTTATTGTCAAAATTAAATAATATAAATTAGGAATAAATATAATTAAATATAATTCAATAATTAAGTGGAAAAATTAAAATTAATTAATTAAATATTAAAAATATTCAATTAATCAAATTTTAGGATAAATATGATTTATCGCCAAATAATATTCAATTAGGATAATTAGATAAATTAAGAATATTTAAGGAATATTCCCGATGTAGAATTAAGATAAAATCAATTAGAATTTTGATAAACTAATGTGTAGATGTGCCTTAGGTTAGGACTTTGATGTTGATTTCGTTCGATTTGATGATGTAGGAGGTTAATGAACCTATAACCCATTTTTGGGGTATTAAAATTACATGCTCAACCACACAATCAAGCTCATCTCAAAGGTGGACCCACTCAAGTATTTACTATCTAGGACAACTCTCACAGGACGTATGGAAAAATGGGTCATGCTATGTAGTGATTTTGACAGCTAGTACATAGATGGGAAAGAAATCAAAGGGAAAGTAATTACCAATCAACTAGTAGAAGCACCTTTGGTGGATACATATCCACTAATCATGGAATTCCCTGAGGAGCAACTATGCGAAGAACAACCAGTATGGAAACTCTACTTCGATGGCTCCTACACATCGCATGGATCAGGGGTAGGAATCCTATTCGTCACACCTCAAGGTAATTATATTCCAAAATCATTTGAATTGGGATTCCCATGTACTAAAAACATTGTAGAATATGAGGCACTCATCTCAGGCCTCAAAACAATTATCCAATGGAATATCACAAAATTGGAAGTGTTTGGAGACTCACAGCTAATTATCATGCAAGTCCTAGATGAATTTAAAACAAAGGATGACAAGTTGCTACCCTACAAAGAACTGATGGACCAATTAAAAGGGAATTTCCTAAATCTACAATTCATGCAGATACCAAGGCTTCAAAAAAAAGAGACCAACGTAATGGCTACCATCAGATCCCTATTGGAAACTTCTCATGACTCAATGAAATACAAATTCTTAGTCTAGCAGCTACACATGCCTGCTTATGAGAATGTCGATGCAGAAATGATGTGTGTCTTGGTTGATCCCCAGTCCCCGTGGTACCATGACATCCATGCATATCTTTAAAATGGTATCATATCTCCCCATCTCACCAATAACCAAAGCTAAAACCTAATTTGAAGAGCTTCCTCTTATACTCTTGTAGCCAACACCCTTTATCATTAAGGATATCATAACATCCTTTCTAGGAATTTAGATTCAAATGAAGCCATCTTTTCTCTACAAGAGGTCCATGCTGGAATTTTTGGTGCCCACATGAGTGGCATGGTTCTAGCAAAGTAGTTGCTTCAAGTCAGGTACTATTGGCCTACAATGGAACATGATGCTTGTGAAGTTGTCAAGAAGTGTCTACCATGTCAAGAACATGCAAATCTGATTCATGCACTAGCATAAAACTTGCAGCCCATTGTGCCACTGTTGCCATTTTCATGTTGGGGCTTCAACCTCATTGGGTTAATCACTCCCCTTTCCTCAAATGGACATAAATACATCATAACAACCACAAAGTACTTCACAAAATGGTTTGAAGCAATTTTGCTCACCCTCACTACTAGCATACAAATATCCAAGTTCATCTTATACCACATCATTTGCCACTTCGGCATACCATCTACCATCTTCACATACCATGACACACCTTTTGAAAACCAGCACGTGGATGATCTTCATGTCAAACTCCATATCCACCATCATTTCTCTAGTCCATATTTCCCCCAAGGAAATGGCCAAGTTGAGGCAACCAACAAAACCATCTTGAAAATCCTCAAGAAGGTTGTCAATGATTATGGTCATGACTACTACCTTCAAATAAATCTCATCCTCTAGGCCTATCATACTTCTTATCACACTCCCATAGGAACCACCCCATATTCCCTTGTATATGGTTCTAAATCCTTTCTACCCATTGAGGTCGAGCTCCCATCATTGCAAGTCTTCATGAAAAACTACACTATAGATGAAGACTATTGTGTGGCGCACCTCACATAGCTGTACCTGTTAGATGAAAAGAAGCAGCAAGCATATGATCATTTGGTTGCATACTAAAATTGACTCAAAAGGAGTTATAACAAGAAGGTCCATCCTAGACAATTCAAAGTGGGTGACATGGTCCTAAAGGAAAATTAGAAAGTCCAAGCGCATCGAGAGAAGAAAGGCAAGTTCAAACCTACTTGGTTGGGCCCCTATGTTGTCATAGCATGATTTGGCTCCAGAGCCTATCAATTATCAACACCAGAAGGTAAGACTTTGAATGATCCTATCAACGTCATACATTTGAAGAGGTTATATGCCTGAACCAGATCCTCCATATTTAGAAAATCCATTAAAATTGGAAAAACCAGAAAAAAGAAAAAAAGAAAAAAGAAAAAAAGCAAAGAAAAATAATCATCCAAATGGTGAAAACTTGGCAATTCAAGTGCCTTGGACAAGTATGTTGGTGAAAACCTAGCAAACAAGCACCATACATAGTGGACTGAGTCCTTATCTATCAAAATCCCATCCCCCACCCATCCCAACACCCTGTTCTATTTATCCAATCCACATCCCCACCAGCAGCCCATCGCTCCCAAGGTGTTCTATCCTCAAACCTATCTATTGTAGCAATCAAGTCCAATCCTGTACATATCCTCTAAATATCCTGTATAGCTCAATCTTCTTGTCCCAAATCTTGAGCTTCTATACATATCTATTGTAAATGTCTTCCCATCTATTGTACATATCATCCTATTTTGTTGTACATATCCTCGGTCATCTTGCAACATCATTTGATCAGATAACTTGTCCCATCCATCCTTGTACTTTTGTAACATCTTTTGTTGACTATCCTTGATAACAACAATTATTCTTTAATTTGTCACTTGCTAGAAAACAACACACATTCTCCTCATCAATCAGTGGGTCCTTGAGGATGTATCCTTCCTCCTATCTGACCTAATATTCCACCAATCAACCCAAGTCCATGTTGATGTATCATTCCACACGTTTAGACCAAATCTTCCAACCATCAATCAAATCAATCTCTCTCCTTGGCAAAGGTTGTCTTTTGGAGTTATCATTTTGGTCTTGGATTTTTTCCTTTGGATCTTGTTAATCTTTTACAGCTTCTCATTGTTCCCCTCCTCAAAGTTGCCATGATCCTTTATATCATGGTGCACTAGTAATGAGGGCAATCTAAGGCAAGTTCTTTTGATCTTTTTCTTCTGCCTATGAGTCAGTCAGATGCGACCCTTGTACAGTTCACATGTGATCTTCTGGGTTACATGGTGCACATGGGAAATGTTGATTGTTTGTGGTTTCTCCATCATCATTTCTACCATGCTTCCTTTTCAGTCCATGCGTGATGCTAGGGAAACCTTGTGTGTCTTTTTCATGTCAGTCCTATGCAACACTTGCAAGAAGGCCTTGTGATCCTAGTATCCTTGGTAGGTCTCTAATGTTGCTATATCAAACTAGGTTGTGCTCTCCACATTTACACTTGAAGCTCCCCAAATCCCCTGCATCATATAGATTAATCTTGCATCTTGCATCTTTGCATATAGCTTCATCCTGCATTCTACATTCCTTCATCTTTACTCTTGGAATTTTTCTTATTTATCCTCTCTTCTTCCTTCTTTCCTTCCCCTTCCTTTTTGTTTCCTTTTGAGAAAATTCCATAACGTTTACTCTTTGCATTATTTTCTTGAGGTGGTACAACCCCTTATCCTCTAAATTATATCCTGGGGCATCTTATTTTCTTGTCTTTGATGCCATGCCACTTGCGGCATCACATCAAAGAGGGGCAAAATGTCGACACCTCAAAATCCTTTAGAAAATAAAAATATTTTTTATTTTTTGAAAACCCCTGATGACATCATCATTTGCTAATTAATAATTATTTAATTAATTAATTTATTATTATGCCATTAAATCCTCCTATTTTAATTAAAAATATTTAATTAAGAAATCCCTTCAAAAAATGTTTAAATCTTATTTAAACATCATTCCCCCCAAAATTTATTAATTATTTAATAAATTGACCAAAAATCCTTTAAATAAATAAAATATTTATTTAAATCCTAAAACCTTAGAAATGTTCTAGAATTCCCTAACCTCTTCTGTAATTTCCTAAACTCACCCTAAACATGATTAAAGGGTGATTCCTAACCTTTTTAGCCTAACCTTTCAAATTTTGACTTTGGATCAAAACCCCTCATAAATGTTTCTTACATCCTCATTAATGACTCTTACAAGCCATTAATGAAGCCCATGTATCCTCTTCTACTCTTTTTCTCCTTTTACACTTCCCTAGTGTTTCTCACACATGTGTGAGAAACCTTAACCAAGGTTAATCTAACCTTACCCCTAACTATACCCCAAACCTTACCTCTGACCCTAACTCTCCTTCCTAACCCAAGCCCTTCCTCAAATCCTATAAATACCCTCCTCTTCCAAGAGGAAAATAGAAATTCACATCTTTTACATTGATTAGTGTTATAATGTTAGATTAATCCTAAATCATCTTAAGCTTTAGCATATTTGTTAGTTTAGCTCATTTTCAAGCTTCCACAAATCACACCATAGCTTAGATAACTTGGATTAATCTTAGTTTATTACTTTTTATTGCATTGCTTAGCATCATATTAAATTTCATTCATCCTAAAATCAACTCTAGTTTACTCATTTATAGCATAATCTGAATTTGAGCATCATTAGGCTCTTTGAGGCCTTAGGGGAAAAATAGGTCTTCCATACCTAGTTTTGTGCCAATATGGGGTTATCTTGGTCCCTAATCTATCCTACTCCCCCCTAATCATCATTAGGGATATGCTTCAAGTGTTTAGAGAGCACACCCACATCCCTAAAGTGAGAGCAAATCAAACGGTGACATGTTCCTATTTTAGCTCTATCTAAGGTATCATGCAAATAGTTTTTCTATATGTTTAGTATATGCTGCTAGGACTAATGTTTGAATGTCTAAACATGTTCCAAATAGGTTAGGTTTGCACCTATCTACACAAACAAAGGATTAAAATTTCATTCCATACAAGCGCATGGTAGATGACCTAAAGAAGTAATTCATTTCAGTCACATTTGAACAGATACCTAGAATGGAGAACAAGGTTGTTGATGCCATGGAAACACTATCCTCTTTAATACAAATGCCCGAACACAAGCTACACTATGAGTTCCTAGTGGAAGCATTGTCATTCCCTGCCTATGATTTCCCAGAAACTTGCATGATCTGCACCATTGTTGGTCATGATTCTTGCCGCTATAAACACATGTACTCCTACCTTCATGACCAAATCATTCCCAATACCCTTAACTACCATAAAAAATGCTACCTTATACAGAACGTATCATGGTATATCATCATTAGTAATGATCTATACTAATAAAGTCTAGATGGTACACTTCATAGGTATTTAGAATGTGAATAATCACAACATGCATTAGAGGAAGTCCACGAAGGTATATGTGGATCACATTCTAATAGTTTAACACTAGCTTGAAAACTTATTAGGGTAGGGTACTATTGGCTAGACATGGAAAAAGAGGCCGTAAAATATTCTAAGAATTTTCAAAAATGCCAGAAACATGGTAACTTGATTCATGTGCTAGGAAGAGATTTGATTCCCTTTACAACACAATGGCCTTTTCAACAATGGGCATTTGATCTCATAGGAGCCATCAATTCACATTCATCAAATGGTCACACCCATATCATAATAGAAATAGATTACTTTACAAAATGGGTTGAAGCAGTTCTGTTGGCACAAGAAACTGGGAAACAAATTTCAATGTTGATTCTAAATTACATAATTTGTCAGTATGGTATCACACATTCAATCATCAATGACAATGGAGGACAATTCAAGAACAAGAACCTAGACTCCTTATGCTCTAAATTTAGGATAGCCCAATATTGGTCATCCATTTACTATCCACAGGGAAATGGAAAAGATGAAGTGTCTAACAAGAACTTATTAAAAATCCTGCATCATACAGTCAACAAAATAGGAAGAGACTGGTACCTGATGATAAATCTAGCTCTTTGGACTTACATAATAAGTATCAGAACACCCACTAGGGCTACACCTTTCACTTTAGTAAATGGGACTGAAGTGGTACTTCCTATAGAGGTTGAAATCCCATCACTTAGAATTAGAATACATAGTTTGGTAACTGATGATGATTACAGAGTATCTAGGTTGGAAGAACTTGAACTACTAGATGAGAGTAGACAATTCATGTATGATAATCTTAGAGTCTATCAGAAATAAACGTCTAGAGGCTACAACAAAAAGGTTAGACACAAAGAATTTCAGATTGGTGATATAGTCTTGAGAGAAAATACTAAAAATCCATCCCATCGAGAATGTAAAGGGAAGTTTGAACCCAACTGGCTCGGTCCCTTTTTTATTAATGCTACTTTTGGCTTTGGAGCCTATAAACTCTCAACGTTTGACAGAGAATAGCTCCATGAACCAATCAATGTTCTCCATCTAAAGAAATTCTATGCCTAGGGCATTCAACATGTGGAAAATGTCTTGAAAAACTAACTAAAAATTGGAAAATGTCCTAAAAAAATGATCATCCTAGTGAAAACCTAGCAATAGGTGCCTTGGTGATTCAACAAAAACATCAAAAAAAGGGAAAAATACAAACAAATTGAAAAGATGAAAAATACAAAAAAAAAGAAAAACAAAAAGTGCCTTGCTGAAAACTTGGTAAATATGCACCTTGGTAGAAAAAATAGTATATCTGCCAAGATGGTGAAAGCCCAGCAAAAGGATGCCACTTGTATATAATGTTCCATATATTGAAGCAATCTTGGTAATTTCCTAGCTTTCTGTATTGCTTTAGTCTGTACATATCTTGCAATTTAATAAGTCGGTCTATGTACCAACCAACAAATGTCTGCATCCTATCAAAGTTTTTAACTTGGGGGCAACCAGTGTCATATCCTATGGTCCTCAATATCTTAGATGTGTCATATCCATTTAGTATCCTTTTTGAGGCTTTCTCCGAGTCAATCAGTCAGTGCCCCTACCAGAAAAGGATTTTGCAACTAAAACCAACACAAACAAACTACAACACTAAACAAATCAATCTCTACTATATGTTAAGATCTTTTGTATGTTAACTGTTTCACATAATATTTTTTCATATTATGTCCCTGAGAGCTCATCGATGATGTCATTTTATAGGATTTAGGGAGTGATGACTGGGGGCATAATCTTTTATTTGTTTTCTACTTGTAAGTGAAAATCTAATTACTCTTAAAATTTTGGATTGAATTGGTGTCCACTATAAGTGCCTCCATCATGATTAGATGACCATGTGTACCTCAACCATTGATACCTGGATGTTTCAGGGAAGTTAGGTCTTACTCTATCTTTTTGAGTAATTTCTTATTCTTATTGTGAAACACAACATTACCCAAGGATGTGAATGATAAAGGGTCATTGCAGGTAACTCACATTAGAATGAGAATGACCTCCCAACTACTTGGTGTGTTTGTACGCAAGACATATTCAGGTCATCAGAATGTTTATGCTTTGATGTTTATACAAATTGCTATATCAAAATGGACATGATATTTAGGTCATCCTAGCTTTTGTGCCTTGGTGCTTATATCTACTCTGACATTCCAACTAAATGTCAATATTCATATGTTCATGGTTGTTTATCCAGTGGATATTGTATTGACTATCCAGTGTTACCTAAAACATTTAGTGATGATAAAGACTGACAAATGATCAGTGACTAAGTCCTAGGTTTGCATTCCATTTTCATTTTGCATTTAGTCAGGTTGCATATCTTTTCATGATTTTGAATTTATCATGGTGTTAATTGTTATTCTCAAGATTACACAAAAACACATCACAAGGACTGAGTGTCACAAGAAGGTCACTTCAACTAATTAGCAAGCAATCACCATTCTAGGTTAAACATCATTTTTGACAATCGACTGAGCACTTGAACTCTTCATGTACTTGAAAAATATATCATGTGTATCACTGCATTTACATATCATATCATTTACATATCACATCATTTTCATAATCATCTCATATATCCATTGCATACATACATGTGCATCCATAAAACATAAATAAAGTCATACATTTTTCATTATATATCTAAAATTCACCATTGCATTTCACATTGCATATTCATACATTCAAAGTAAATATTCAACATTGCATACATTTGCATCACATGATAACAACATCGTAATCAAAATAACAAGTGCTATGAAGTTACAACCAATCCAAAACAAGATCTCTCTCTCTCACACACACACACACACAGATATATATATATATATATATATATATATATATATATATATATATATATATATATATATATATATATATATATATATATATATATATATATATATATATATCTATATAGATATATATATATATATATATATATATATATATATATATATAGATATATATATATAGATATCTATATATATATATATATATATATATAGATATCTATATATATATATATATATATATAGATATCTATATATATATATATATATATATATATATATATATATATATATATATATATATATATATATATATATATATATATATATATATATATATATATATATATATATAATGAAATACCCCAAAATTGGCTCTGACTAGTCTGATGGATCAACTCTGCCTCGAGCCGCTGAACCTCTGCTTGTGACTCCCATAGCTGTCTATCACACTCTCTTAGCTGGACCTCTAATGATAAACTATGAGATCTTGAGTGTCAGAGCTGGTGTTGGATCCACTTTAAAATGTCCTAAGGTGTCTTCCTTAGCTTGGAGTCAAATTTTCTAGCTACCTCCTCATCAGCCATAGTCTCATTGCTGCCACCACCTGCGTCTATCTACACATTATGATGTCAAACCTTTGCACCTAAATCAAAATCGGGCACCTCCTGCGCCACATCAATCAGTGCATCCTGGTGTGCACCTAATAGCTCCTTGGCCACTATAGTTCTGCTAATACCTCCTAGAGATTTTCCCTCACCCCTTGTATATCATCATTGTAAAACTACTAGCCTGGCCAATGGAACTGCTCATGGCATAGGGGAAAGCCTCACACCTACTTTCTATTGAGGTGGAATCCATACCTCTCTCTTCACGGGAGGGATAGGCTATGCTATGGGGATCTGAACCTACCTCCTTTGCTGACCTCTCCCCTGAGGTGCACCTGTCACATCGTCAGCATCCTCCATGGTCAGGATCAGCTCCGTGGGATCAAAAAACTATTTGAATGGATTCTCTACTATATAAGATGTGTAGCCATTAGTAACCCCAATGTCTGCTATCTCTCCCTGGTAATCCCAATCTCTACTCTGGAGCCCACTATACTCCAAGCTACATACTAAAAAAGACAACCTAGGATCCCACCCTAGTCCAATCTCCTGCACCTATCTTTCATATGATGTGAACTCCTATGGTGCATCCTGAATGAGGCCATACTACCTCTAGACTCAAGTAATCAAGAACCTCTCTAAAATGCTGGTGGTGCACCCAATCAATATACGACTCTGACAAAAATATTCAAACTGTGCCCTAGCTGTAGGCCACGCCTCCACTTGTAAGTATGGTTGCTAGATGACCAGAGTCATATCATCGAGCACATGACACCAGTACTCTATCTTGCACATCCTCACCTGTGTGATAAAACCTGCATACCTATAAATGAGAGGCTCTTAAGCCTACCTCTCATCACCACATATGGGCTTGCAGATGGGGATATGCTCCCATGCCTAGATCTGTAATAAAATCACACCAGAAGAGAAAGTATTACCCACATGGTAGACTATCTTGTGCATCTTAGAGAATATATGGGCTAGCAAGCATTGACCCAACTGAACTCAGTAGGATGCTCCATGAGCCTTTGTATCATCGGGGCCCATCCCATTAGAAGACCATTCTGTTGATGATCAAACATGATAATACCACTGATCATGCTGATGATGGTGCACTCAAGCTTGTGTGTCTTCCCTTAGCACTAAACCAATACCTCCCATAATATCTACTGAGAAATCTTCTTGTCTTCTCCGAATAGAGTCCTAAATTCTTGCAATCTTGTATTCCCAGAACTCAAATAGTCCAGGTTTGGTCCATGAAAAGGAATCTAAAGAATCTTGTAAAAGTCCGCAAGAGTGATGGATATCTCCCTTGTTGGGAGATGGAAGGTTTGTGTCTCAGAATGGAGTTACTCTACAAGCACGGTAATCAAACCATGATTTACCTGAATGTTAGGTAAACTGTTGGAAATTTGGTTGAAGTGAGTACATAGATGTTGTCATTATGGAAACATATGATCCACATTAAGAGTGCACAGGTCAGAGAGCAAGTATGGCAGATCACAATGCAAATTTGTCTAAGTGTGAGACAATGTTTTCATAGTGTACTAGGATATAGTTTTGGTTTTCTATGTTGACTGGAGCAAGTTCAGTGCTTTTGCACTTGAACATAGATGTTATGATGGCTACTAATGACCCATATCAAAGTGCAAGTCAGTATGCCATGCACGAAATTAGTTATGACAGTTTTACCGAAGACAGTGTGAAGCTAACAGGATAGAATATGAAGGCAAAATTGGTAAAGAGTTAAGGGATTATTTTTTTTATCAAAATAATGAATTAACAATATAAAGGGACAACATCCTATATTTTAACCCTTAGATAAAGATATATGGAAGCCGACCATGTAAAGTTATTAGCCTTAATAACTTGTATATATGCAATTGTAATTGTAAAGAAAAGTAGTGATAAAAGAGCGATGAAAAAGTGATGTAATGAATGTAATTGTAAAGCGAATGTAATAGTGATGATGTGAAGATAAGAGCAGCAAAGGAATATTGATTCAAATAGAATAAGGTTATGTACCTTGACCTACATTGTATATTACTTGTTTGGGCAGTGGGCTCATCTTGTAATCAAATTTTTGTATCTACAACTCCTAATAGGGTTGAGGATTCTAACAAGACCTATAGTCCCTTAACCAGGACTGATACACTATACATATGTAATAGACTCCTAATAGGGTCAACATCCTTAACAAGACACTTTTGATTAGTGGATCTTTGTGGGTACCATCTCCATCGGGGTTTTCCCTTGGCCAGGGTTTCCTGGAAAACATATCATGTGTTATGAGTTCTTTATTGTTATGCATATTGTTTAGTTTCTTATGTTATGCATGTATAAAGATAATCTATTATATCCATAATTGGGCAAAAGATAAATTTTTTAGAATACTGATTCACCCCCCCTCTCAGTATTCCCTATTTCTAACAATTGGTATCAGAGCATAGTTACTCGGAGAAGAATCACTCAAGGAAAGCCTAGAAGCTTGAGTAAGATCTCTATGGATATGGATCAACTACAGAAGAATCTTGATGAAGCTCTTGAGTAGATTGATATGCTTACTGATGAAAGAAACACTCTAAAAAGGAAATATGATGATGCAAAAAACCTTATTGAGAAATTGAAAAACAAGTTAGAAGATCTGAGATCTGAAAAGGAATCCAAAATTCTTATTGAAGATTGTGATAACAACTTGGAAAAAGAAAATGAGATCCTTAAGCATGAATTGAAGATAGTAAATTTGAAGCTTAGCCTGAAAGATGGAAATAAAAAAAATGAAGTAAGTCTGAAATCTGAGAATGAAAGTCTAAAGATTGAAAATGAAGAACTGAAATCTAAACTTGAAAAAGTGACATCCGAATTTGAGAAAGTAAATGTGCAGTATATAGAACTTGAGAAGTACAATAAGATTGTGAAAGGTGAACTGACTCAATACAAACAACAACTTGAAAGGCTATATTCAAATAGTGAGAAGATCGATGAACAAGTTTCTTTTGGGAAACCATCCTATGATAAGACTAGACTTTGATTTAATATATTCAGAAGAAATGATGAAAGCAAGAAACCAGATCTAAAGACATCTGAAAGCATAGATGAGAAGAAGCCTAATGAGATCAACAAATCTCAAGATGCACCTAAAGAAGAAGAATCACCGAAGCAAGAGGAATCACCCAAAGGTATGCAAAGAGAATTCAAAGGTAGATGTTTTGCTTGCAATGCTATTGGTCATATGAAAAGAGATTGCACAGGTAAATAGTTTAAACCTCTAAATGGTTATTGTTATAATTGTCATGGTTTTGGGCATAGAGCTATTGAATGTAGAAGACCTAAAGTTATTGAGAATAATTATGGTAATAGAATGTTTAGGAATACTAACAATGCAGATAAGAGACCTATTGAAGACATGAACAAAAGAAATGAAGTAGTGTGTTATAGATGCAACAAAGTTGGACACATTGCTAGAAATTGTAGGTCACAGATTAATCAGCAAGGATAGAGATATGGGAACAATGGAATTGTTTGTCAGATATGCAATAGGATTGGACATATAGCAAGGTTTTGCAGAATGAACAATGGAACTTATCATCCGAACCCTAAGCCTAGAAACAATGCAAAAAGAAATGAAAGTATAGGAAACAGTCAAAAAGGTTGCTGCAGTAATGAAGATGAAGTAAAGTTTGTTAAAGGCATAGTTCAAGAAGACATAATCAACATAGAAGGTAATCAGACAGGTGAAGTATTAAGTGGTAAGAATGAATCCTTACCTAACCTATCTTTAAGCACTTAAATTATGTAAATTGCAGTAGTTTAGGAACTTAGAATTAGTATAGAAGTAGATTTATGATGCATTAAGTCTTGCATAGTTAATGTAAGGTAGTTTATGATGTACTAATGCTATGTTTAAGAGTGAAAAATAAAATGTTATGTTTTGCGAGATCGCAAGAAGTTTTAAGTTTTGCAGGATAACAGAAATAACTTTTTGGAAAGAAGCAGCAAAATAATTGAATGTGATGTCAAAATTAAGTGAGATTCAAGTGATAAAAGGTTATGATTGATGTTATTTGTCTATCAAAGTGAATTGAAGTGTTTGGAAGAGCAGAAAGTAGAGATTGTAAGTGTTTTGCAGAGATTTTGTGAAGGATTGAAGCGCCGAATCTTTGCAAACCCTAGAATCACAAATTTGAGGTATTTATCTTGACAAATCTTTGAATCGGTATAAAGAATTGGAAGGGAACATGGATACATCTTTGATTCACAACATTAGAGACAAGAACAGACCTAAATTGAAGAAAGAGCCAGTAGAAGCTTTAGAAGTAGACCTTGAGTTTGCTTTATCATCCGTACCAGATGGAGTTTTGCATTTGGAAAATGTAAAGAGTTATCTTGGATGTAAACTGGAAATAGTAAATGACAGTGATTTTTCAAGTGAGTATCAGTATATATATAACCAGGATATGTCATTGAAGCAAGGTTATGAATATTTGAAAAACAATGAAATCGTCACATATGGTTTGCAGTATGAATTCAATAATGAAGAGTGCACAAAGATCATTTTAAGTAGAATTCACAATGGGAAATATTGGTTAGAAGACAGAGTGATTGACATCACAACTAACCTCATTCATGAAGTCACTGATTTATCCAAACTTGGTGCTATCCCTTTAAATGAGAAAAATATGAGGAAGATTTTCATTGACAACATTGGATCATCCTATAATGGTAGAGGTATTGTTATCAGCAAGATTAGACAACATGATGTAAGATATCTATGTAAGATTTTGACTACAAAGTTTTGTGCTAATTCCAGAGAAGATGACATGGTAGCTGGCATGGTTCACATTGCCTATTTGATGTGTGTAGATAAAGTTTCTATTGATATGTGTGAGATTTTGAGAATTCAATTGTTTGAGAATTTGGAGAAGATTAAGAAGTCTAAATATGCACAATTTAGATTCTCATCTTTGATTACATATATGTTTTTCCACCTTTTGAGAAGATTTCCTTACACAATTGGAAATAATTGGAATGATGGACAGTCTACGATGGAAAGAATAAACAAAGTTTATAGAAGTCATGTTATTGATCAAGTTAATGAGAGTGTTGTGTTAGTTTTGAAGACATTTCAAAGATTGGTATCTAGCAGATCAAGGATTCCATAGTCACTTGTGGAGAAATATAAGAATGATATTTTTTTCATGGTTGACATTGACTTTACTTACATTGAAGTAGTAGAACCCAAAGTTGAATTCATAGACCCTCTTGGCTACGAGATTTCCAAGATTGAAATAGTTGAGTATGTTGGAAGATTGCTGAGAAGTAAATTGGACACCCAATGCAGCACGTTTGGAACTTATGAAGACAACTTTAATTTTGTTAAAGCTAAAATTGAAGAGAAACAGTGTAAGAAAAGAGTTGACAGTACCATAAAGAGAATATTGAAAGACACAGGGATGGTAGAAAGAGAATTTTTGATAGCTAAACAGACAGTAGTAGCATTGAGAGATGTTGGATAGGGAGAAGTCTTAAGTGTACCACCTTTATCTAGTGCAGTATAGAAAGAGCCTGCACTAGTTAAAGTGAAAGTAGAAGAACCAGAAAAGCAACAAGTAACACCGAGCAAGAGAAAGAAAGAAATTGCTACTGGACCAGGAAAGAGACAAAAGACTATAGTTCAACCAATACCAAGAAAGATTGTAGAAGTTAAAGATGATGACTCTACTATGAAAAAGAAAGCACGGAAACCTAGAGTTGAGAGAGTGAATGAAAAAATCATACAAGATGGAGACGTTACTAAGATGAATAAGTACTATGATCTTTATAACTATTTTGAAAGATTGAATCTTGAAAATTATATTGTTAAGTACATGATTCTGGCTAACAAGAAGTTTGATACAATTCAAGGTCAGATACTTGATGATTTGTACAATAAACTTATTAATAAAAAATAAAGAGCATCTGAGGAAGATAAAACTATAAGAGAGAATCTTGTGAGAAATCTTTGTGAAGTGAAAGATGATGATCATTTGAAGCAAATTTTAAAGCCCCTTGACACTCTTTTGAGGACTAAGAGGAGAACCATTTAGATCATGGCAGGATAGTATGAGCAAGTGAGAACAGAAATAGAGCAAGCAATAATTAAAGTAATGGCAGAAATTGTTGGAGAAACTTCAGTTGCAGCAGGACATGCAGTTGATGCTAAACCAGAGGATATTCCCTCTCCTTCAACTATTAACATTGAAGATGATACAATGGACATTGAAGGCACTAAGGTGACCTTGGACACGGAAGATAATGTATTTAAGAATTTAGATAACATTGTTGACAATTCGGCTCTTGATGAACCAGATAGAACTGAAGAAGCAGTGCAGACTGAATTGGTGAGTGATGAACCTGAAGAGATATAAATTCATGCACCCACTCTTGAGGCAAAGAAGAAGGAAATTGGAACTTTTTTTGAAGACATAGGTAAAGAAGTTGATGATGATGATCAACTAGAGCTGATTAGTTCTTTGAATAAGATTATTGGTAAGAATAAGAAAGTAAAGAATCTAGAGGGAAGTCTGAAGGAACTGACAAAGAAGTTGCAAAGTATTGTAACTACGCATATTTCAGAAGTAGATCCTTTGAAGAGAGCCAAAAAGGTACTAAGTACTTTTGATGATGAGTTTACCAACTTATCAGACATTGCTAAAGTAAGAGTTCAAGCAGCTTATGAAGCAGAAATGCTTTTAAACATAAGTCAGAATATCAGAAATGATACTATTAATCTTTTTGTTTGTATCAAGAACTTGAGGAAATATTTGGAGACTGAAAAAGCTTTGTACATGCAGTGTACAAAACCTAAGATTTTGATAGTAGTAGAGGAGCAAAAAATCAAGGTGAAGGAAGCTGAGATTCAGAATGAATCTAATCTTCTTTCTGGACCCAATGTAAAATTAAGTGATGTTGAGAAGAAAGTTAGGAAGTGTTATGATGAAATAAGATCATTGCAAGATGAAAATAATAGGAAATTGAGAAGACTTGAACTTCTAAGAGAGCATACATCTATGAAGTTGAGCATTATTGAGGAACAGTTAGAAGAATGTCTTACTACTAAGACATCATTTCATAAATTTAATTTTGAGAACCTTCAAGATTGTCAGATAGTAGCTTATGGATTAAGCACACTTCTGAATGTGTCAGATTCTATTAGAAAGTCATGGGAGAAAGAGTTTGAAGCCATGAAAGTAAATTTTGCAGATTGTGTTGCAAGCCTACCGGCTTTGCAATAAGTAAATGGAGGTATAATCTTTTTTGGGTTACAATTTGGTAATCCTCCCTACTTTATTTTGTCATTTTTGTCAAAGGGGGAGTGATTGTGGTAAAGTAGAAAATTGTTATGTATATGAGGATTGATACTCTTAGGGGGAGTATTGTATGAAGTTTTGTATCAGAAAGTATATTTTGAGGAGTTATAAAGATAGTATACATATTCTATACTATGGCCAAAATTTTGTTATACATTTTGAGATTTTGACTTGTACACTTAGCCAATTTTCTCATATGTTGCCACCAATGACAAAGGGGGAGATTGTTGGCAATTTGGCTGAAGTGAGTACATATATGTTGTCATTATGGAAACATATGTGTAATACCCCAAAAATGGGCTATAAGTTCATTAATCTCCTACATCATCAAATCGAACGAAATCGACATAGAAGTCCTAATCTAAGGCACATCTAAACATCATTGAATCCTAATTGATTATCTTAAATTCTGCATTAGGGAATATTCCTAGCAATATTCCTAATTATCTTAATTATCTTTAATTTAATGATTATTTGGCGATAAATCACATTTATCCTAAGTTTGATTAATTGAATATTTTCATATTTAATTAATTAGATTTAATATCTTGCCACTTAATTGTGTAATTAAATTTAATTCTATCTATTATTAATTGTATTATTTAATTTTGACAATAAATCTAATATCATATGAATAATTGATTAAATTCTTATTTAATTAATCAAAGCAAGTTGTCATTATTTAATAATATAGTTTTTAATAAAAGTTTGATAAAATAGTTAATTAACCCATAAATTAATTATTTTATTTCAAAAAACAATTAAGTTGGAAATAAATCACTTTATTATTAAATTAATTCATAATTAAAACATGGACATTCAAGAAAAGCAGACAACTATCAATTATCAATTAAAGCTAAACTCTATTTTGAGTTAATCTCTGCTTTTGCATGTTTTTGTGAATTAAATTATCTTTATTTAAAAATAACTAAAAAATCAACCTGATTTATTTCAGTGATTTATGGCTTTTTTTTCCCATGCACCTCCAAAGCCCTGGATTTCTATAAAATCAAGGCTTCAGCTCATCTCAAATCATCTCATAATTTTGCAAGCTTATTTTGCCAAAGTCATCTATGAATTGCACAACTATTTTGAAGAATTGGAATTTGGAGGATCAAATCTTATTGCGAATCAAGAATATTGTGAGATCAATTTGTTTTTTTTTTACATTCATTTAGATTCTTTTTTTATATCATTGTTAGATCAATTCATAGCATATCAATTTTCCATATTAGCATAGATTCCATATCAAGTTTTCATATCATTGCATAGAAAATCCAAAAAATATAGATTAATTGCATTCATATTTCATATCTAGATCAATTGCATTCAAATCCTTCATTTAGGTGTCGTCTAGGTCACTGATCTCGATAACAATCTGAGAACATTAATCTCGCACCTACTAGAAGGCAGTAAATCGCTTGGTTAGATAGTTTTCAATTTTGCACGATTTTGATTATAGCTAACCTCTAATGTTTTACTGAAGTGTTGTGTTTATAGATCAAGTACAATTTTCACACACACAATATGATCCACATTAAGAGCACACAGGTCAAAGAGCAAGTATGGCAGATCGCAATACAAATTTGTCTAAGTGTGAGACAATGTTTTCATAGTGTACCAAGATACAGTTTTGGTTTGCAATGTTGACTGGAGCAAGTTCAGTGCTTGTGCAATTGAACATAGATGCTATGATGGCTAATGATGACCCATCTCAGAGTGTAAGTTAGTATGGCATGCACAAAATTAGTTATGCCAATTTTACCGAAGACAGTGTGAAGCCAACAGGACAGAATATGAAGGCAGAATTGGTAAAGAGTTAAGGGATTATTTTGTTTATCAAAATAATGACTTAACAATATAAAGGGATGACATCCTAGATGTTAACCCTTAGATAAAGATATATGGAAGCCGACCATGTAAAGTTATTAGCCTTAATAACTTGTATATATGCAATTGTAATTGTAAAGAAAAGTAGTGATAAAAGAGCAATGAAAAAGTGATGTAATGAATGTAATTGTAAAGCGAATGTAATAGTGATGATGTGAAGATAAAAGCAACAAAGGAATATTGATTCAAGTAGAATAAGGTTATGTACCTTGACCTACATTGTATATTACTTGTTTGGGCAATGGGCTCATCTTGTAATCAGATTTTTGTATGTACAACTCCTAACAAGGTTGAGGCTTCTAACAAGGCCTATAGTCCCTTAACCAAGACTGATACACTATACATATGTAATAGACTCCTAACAGGGTCAACATCCTTAACATGATACTTTTGATTAGTGGATCTTTGTGGGTACCATCCCCACCGGGGTTTTCCCTTGGCCAGGGTTTCCTCGAAAACATATCATGTGTTATGAGTTCTTTATTGTTATGCATATTGTTTAGTTTCTTATGTTATGCATGTATAAAGATAATCTATTATATCCATAATTGGGAAAAAGATAAAGTTTTCAGAATATTGATTCACCCCCCCCTCTTAGTATTCCCTATTTCTAACATAAACCTATTAGATACTTGAAGCCACAAGCAGCAAGGTGGACCCTCATTGGATCAAGAAGTACCAAACACAACCTCTAGGTGGCTAGATGAGAGATACAAACATGGACATTAAGGTATCTCACCTACAAATCACAAAACTAGATAGACATTAGTAACTTGATTCAAAATAGCGATAAATGTATGCAAAATGAGAAAGTCAATATATCAGAAGGTGCATTAAAGGCTATGGAATCCAGCTGGACAATTAAAAGTTTTGAAAAAAATCAATAAAGACTTCAAAATTGCTCGCTGTTTTCCATATGACACTTTAGAAAATCAAAACTTGTGTCAAGTGTCGTACAACAATATAAAACAACCCATATGACATTAGGGTTCCATATGAAAGACTGCCAGTTGTCGCATAACAACTGAGGGACGCGACAAAATGTCATACTAGAGATGGGTGTCTCCCATACGACACTATACTACAATGCACACGACACTTGGTTTGGACCTGAAATATCATACGATGTGCTACAACATGTCGCACAAAATCCTTTGAAGAAAAATTAAAAAGCATAAAAATCAATGAAAAATCTTAAAAAGTATATTAAAAAGAGCAAAGAGGTCCACTTATCGGATGTCCGTACTGTTGAGGTCATTGATAACACTTGGATCGCTTGAATCAATGCGAAGACACATGGACCACCATTTTCTCACTCAAAGGGCTCCACAAAGTTTCAAAAGTCAAATGGTTCAAATGAATTGAAAATGACCCCTTTTGGCCTTATATAGGGTTTGACCTAAATTTTCAAAGTGCTCTATTTTGCGTGATAATTGCACCCTTGGCTAATTTTGATGTTTTGAACCCATTTTCAGGATCAAAATCCAAATCTGAGATCATTTACTTTGTGAAAAACATGATTTAAAATTTTGGATCTAGGACGGTCGAATGCTTGCATAATCAACCTTCATGACATCACATAAATCGAGAACTTAACTATTTGATTATCTAACATCAAACTTTTGAGATTTCTACTTGGTTAACCATGATCAACTCATGGTCAAACCTAGTCAAATTTGGTCAAAAGGACCCCTAAACGATGTAGAATGCATCCCCAAATGTGTACAACCACTTCTAAAATTGATTACATTGCTTCTACTCATTCATGCTGGCTTTCTCTCTTGATTTTGATTTTAATCTTGTAGGGGGCATGGTATTCTATATAATTAACCATTATGAAATCTATTCTTTTTCAAAAATTTCTTCAACAATCAAGACAACAAGCATGTCTAATTGTTGACTCATCAAAAGTCCTCGTCGCTTGGGGCATATCAGATTCATTAAAATCCATATCAATCTTGTGTTCTCTTAATCTTGTCAACTATATCAGCTCTTCCTAACCGTTGGTTCAGATGTGTTATTTCTTTGATTCTTCATAACTAAAGGGTTCGGATTTGACATCCTTTCGATTCCTTTGGATAATTAGGTCTGGAGTCATGATAGTCAATTCCTTGTAATCGTAGGTTCAAAATCAGGTGTTTTATCACTTCTTCGTAATCACAGGTTCAATGTCGCTAGTGTTAACATCATCTCGATTCTTTGGTCAATCAGGACCTAAATCAACATCTTCAAATCTTTTAATCGATTTCTATCTCAGATTGGTTAATCTTTCAAGATTAGTTTCTCCATCACATAACTGAGTCTGGATATCAAAAACAAATTTATCTTTCAACCACTGCGCTTCACATAGTAATTCAAAGAGGGGAAAAATGTAATACCCCAAAAATGGGCTTCAGTACCACTAACCTCCTACATCGACAAAGTGATTGAAATCGACCCTAAAGTCCTAACCTAAGGCACATCTGTACATCAAATTATCAAAACCCTAATCAATCCTATTCTAATTCTGCATCGGGAAATATTCCTAATTCATCCTAATTATCTCTAATTAAATATTATTTGGTGATAAATAATATTATTTTATTTATCCTAAGTATAATTAATTGAATATGATAAATATTTAATTAATCGAGCTATATTTAGCCACTTAATCAATTTAATTAGATTTAATTAACACTATTCTTAATTAATATGATTTATTTGACCATAAATCATAATTTCTAAAAATAATCGATTAAATATTTATTTAATTGATTAAAATCAAATTGTCAAATTTAATAATTTAATTTTGGATAAAGTTTGATTAAATAATTTATTAACTCACAAATCAATTAGTTTTACTAAAAAATTAGTTAAGAATAAAACACATTGGAATTAAATAAATCAAATAATTATCTAGGCAAAAATCAAAAGATCAATTAAACTCAAAATCAACTAATTGATTCTTTTTGTTAACTTTCTAAACTCAACATGTGATTGTGAGTTGAAAATCAAATTGGAGTGAGCTCAACTTCCAATTTTGAGTTAAAGCTAATTATCATGATTTTACTAGGTAACTACTTATGATTTCTTGATAACTCACCAATCAATTTGAGTTGATCAAGGAGAGATTTTTGGCTTTTCCATGAGTTCTCAAACCCTGGTTTTCTATATAAATAGGCTTCAGTCCTTCACAACACATCTTTCAGTTGCAAGAATTATCGTGCAATCTGGAGAATAGTAGCGCTACACTCAAATTCTTGAGAATTATGCAATCTTTTGGGAGATCATCTTGCTAACATTGTTTTCATTATTTTTGTATCCATAGCATAGTTTTAATTTCATTATTTTAATTTTAGATCAATTTCATATTCTTCATCATTATTTTGCATAGAAAATCCAAAAATATAGATTAAATCTTGCATTCAAAATCCTTCGTTTAGGCGTTGCATTGTCACTGATCTCAGTCAAATTTTGAGAATACCATACTCACGTCTTCTAGAAGGAAATAAATCACCTGATTGATGACATATCTAATTATTGCTTATTTTTTTATCATTGATCTATAATGTTTCACTGATGTGTTGTGTCTTATAAACAGGTACAACTTTCACACACACAATGTGATGTTTGAAATATGTTAGATCACATAAGTTCAAAGAGTAAATAGTACATAATTTCATTATTAAAATTATCACATACCTTCTTTCATTGGGTGGTAGTATTTCTCCACCATGTCTTGCACTTCTCTCAAGTGCATCCCTTTTAAGATTCTCCCACTCATTAATAGAAACATGGGGGGCGGTCGTAATAAGGGTTGTGTTCTATTTGGGACATGTAGTTTTCCCTAATATACTTCAAAGCTTGGACCACTTTCTCAAGGAGCCTAAGTCTTTGAAAGACATTGGGTCCAAAAATTTTTGTCATAAAGTCAATGACTTTATCTTTTAACTCTTTATTTTGTAATTGCAAACTTTTAAGAAAAAAAAATTGTTAGATTCATAAATGAAGTGAAGCTACCTTTTAATATACTTGAAGAAACGGATGAAAGGAAATCTAATCTAGAAATGAAATCAAAATATGATACCATGTGCATATGGTTGGCCCAAAAATGCGCAATCATTCATCATTAAATTTTTCCATAAAATAGATTATTCCCTGCAAAATAATAACAGGATTATTAGTTATTGCAAGGGACTGCATAGGGGGCTAGTGCATTACATTATGAGTATAAGATTGTATAGTAAAAGAAATGATAAATCTTTAAAGTGCCTGGAAGTTGAGCTACTCTCACGAGAAATCCATCTTCAATGCTCATGAGTAATTGATCACAATTCTTGATTATTCCTGTACATCTAACTCTAGTACATCTAGGAATTTCCTCATCGCCTCCTATATAAAATGAATCCAATATTAAAAAATGAATCCAATGATAAATGAGAGAGAAAAAGAGGAATCTACATACCAATAGGTGTTTCCATCACATCTGTGGCCATGCTATGTGTTGTCGACATTACAGGTGGCAATACCTCTATGGTTTTGTTCCTTGTAACAAGTGGCATATTCATAGGATCAATGGTAGGTGCTAAAAAATAAGATTGTTAGAGAATACAAAAATATGCAAAACCATGGACAAGATGTTAGAGCTATTAAAAAAAATATTGTTTGAGAAAAACACAAGTGGATGATAGAACATGTGATGTACTTGAACCAACTGAAGTATCTACATCTGGGACATTGCCCTTAAATTGTTTTTGCATCCTCTGTAAAAATAACACATCTGTATTTTAGTTAATGATGTCATAAATAAAAGAGTATACTATAAAAACCATTATTGAACTTTTGTTATAATTATAAAGTACATTAATACTTACTATATAAGTCTGAACCAAGTGAATCAACTCACCATCTCTCATCTGTATTTAAGGAGTTTGAGATAGAATTTCTACCAATTGAGTTAACTCTCTTGATAGTGCATGAAGGACCTTTTGCAATGCAACCACATGATCAATGTATGATGTAAAGTCAACAATGAATGGATTCTTCTCATCCTGTGGCTCCTCATGGACTACTTGTTCCTTTTCCTTTATCTAATCACCACTTGTTTGTGAGAACAATATTATTAGCTCTTTATTTAAAAGAAATCCAAAATAGTAGTGAAGAATAAAACATAACAAAAAATACGCATTAACATTTTTCTTGTATGTGCATTTGTATAACAACAATGAGTTTTACTAGTTAGGAAAAACTAGTCCCATGAGAACCATCATCATTATGCATATCATGTGGTAGTTGATCCATACTATAGCCCTGTATTTAAAAAAATCATTAAGACATGTTAAAACATGTGTTCTTATTCTAAGTTATGTTGAATAATAGACAATTATCATAATGCTTCAATTAAAAGAAGAGATAGTTTCTTAATTTTTAAACAATTTTAAATGGTGCATAGTGCGTACCACCCCGTCCATGATAGTGGGTTTTTTTGTATCTATGTGATTCAAATTTTAATTGATAAGAAGCTCTTCGCCTCCACGTATTGATTTGATCACACATACAAATATGTGATTTCCCTCGCATGCCTCAAATATGTGCTTCTTAGTTGACATAGGTTGCGTACTATTTATAAAACCTACAATATTCCCTAATGCTTTTGGTCTTCGATCAATGTATATAGCTACTGTTTTACTTTGTTCACTAACTTTTTGTTGTACATAAATTATTGCGAGTGCATACCTACACATAGTTTTTTTTTATATCTAACAATCTACATCCAACTATTATAATCATAACAAGGTCTGACATACTCTATCAATTCAACAACTTTTTTGTAAGAGACCTTTATGCCATCCATAAAAAATAGGCCCAAACCATATAATGAAGATGGTGTTATGTGATATATTCTCTCTCTAACACAAAAATTAGTGTTTATTGGAGGAAGTTCATTGGGGACCCATTATTTCTATAGATGTTTGTACCTAAAGGGAACCTCGGAGTCACCTTTTCTCTCATCATCATAAGAACATGACCCCCCTTGAGAAAGGAAAAATTCCATGCGTTTATTGAATTTCTTTCTGATCTTTTGACCTCGAGTCAATCTCCTTAATTTATTCATACTAAATGTCTCACTTTCTTCTTCCATTCCTACATTTTCCTTGCTCGAGGAAGAGAAATCTGACAAATACCTATTCACTAGTACTTACACTCCATTAAATGAGATAGACATGTGGCAACAAGAGAGATATTTTACAAATTGTAAAAGACATTAATCTCTATGAAGTGTATTGACTTATACCTGACAATCCATGAGACAATGTGGGATGCTCGTGAAAGAGGTTCAGGTTTCTACATATGTAAATCAATTGTCTTATGTCATTGATCTATCAATAACTCAATATTAATCATTGATCTATCAAGAAATTAATATTGAATAGCATAGGCATTGATCACATAATTGTACATTTCATTCATGTCATTGATATTCTTCTTCATCCATCTCATCATGAAGATCATCATAATCGACAACATCATCACCACCACTATCCTCATCATCATCAACATCATCATCCTCCTCCTCCTCATCATCATCATGATCAGTAGTAGCATCATCATTGTCTTCTTCATCTTCTTCTTTGACTAACTCTCAATCATGATCATCATCTACATTATTCTCCATTTCTTCCTCTTCCTCGGTATCTTTTTCTTCCATCGCATTATACTTTATTGGTCTTCCTCTTGGATCATGTCTAACAACAAATGACCAACCAGATTTATGTGGAACCTCTGAGTTAAATACTTGCTCACATTGGCTTGGAAGAACATAGGGCTCTTCCCCAATTGGCTCAAATAACTTTGTATTAATAATTAGAAATCCATTGTCATGTTCAATAATAGTTCTATTAGGATCATTTTGATTGAGTTGTAGTCTGTACCATTTCACAATAAAGAGAACTAATTTGAAGGAATTAAAGTCATAGTCAAGTATATCAACCAAAATGCCATAGTATCAATTTAGAGACTCTCAAGGATGTAAGTCATTTCTAGATGAAATATTAGTCATCTGAAAGACTGCACTTATCCCATAATCACAAGTTCTCTTTGTGTCATCCAAATTTTTGATATGAAATTTATAACCATTGCATAACATAGCCTTGTGGTGTTTCACCTACAATAATGTCAAACATGTATAAATTATTACATCACGAGTTGAAAAACATAAGGTTGATTAACAAATTTATAAGTACCTGATGATCTCTTAAACCATATGATAAATCTATTTCCTTTTTTGTAACATTGGGATCTCCATTACGATGAGCTTGTATAACCAATGAAGACAAAAATTCTCATTTTAATCTATGACCATTATGTTGACGTCGTTCAATCCATACAGTTCTATCAGGATCATTTTGATTGAGTTGTAGTCTGTACCATTTCACGATGAAGAGAACTAATTTGAAAGAATTAAAGTCATAGTCAAGTATATCAACCAAAATGTCATAGTATCGATTTAGAGACTCTCAAGGATGTAAATCATTTCTAGATGAAATATTAGTCATCTGGAAGACTGCACTTATCCCATAATCACAAGTTTTCTTTGTGTCATCCAAATTTTTGATACAAAATTTATAACCATTGCATAACATAGCCTTGTGGTGTTTCACCTACAATAATGTCAAACATGTATAAATTATTGCATCATGAGTTGAAAAACATAAGGTTGATTAACAAATTTATAAGTACCCGGTGATCTCTTAAACCATATGCTAAATCTATTTCTTTTTTTATAACATTGGGATCTCCATTACGATGATCTTGTACAACCAATGAAGACACAAATTTCCATTTTAATCTATGACCATTATGTTGACATCATTCAATCCATACTGTCATCCAATTTTGATTGTTTGGAATACACAAATGTATTACATCCCACTCTTTAAAAAATGTACAAAAGTAAATAGATGACTTACAATAGATTTATCTTGAAGATTAATTAAGAATTAATTAACTATAATAACATCTCATAATTTATGCTATAACAGTTTCTGGATTCGATTGTGTAAAGTTTTTTAAACATCAATGTTTTGAATCATACTATATGATCCATCATCAGGATGCCAAAGAGAAAGAAAAATAAAGGATCATCCCGATGATGGATCATGTAGTATGATTTGAAGCGTTGATGGTTAAAAAACTCTACACAATCGAATCCAAAAACTGTTATAGCATATACATGGATTGTGAAAATCTAATAGATTTGATCTCATAATTTATTACCTTTTACTTTTCTAAATCTAGCATTCTCCACCAAGTACTCCCCTTCAAATTTTTTAATGGAGCTGAGATCTCAAATGCAATCTATATGGGTCTTTGCTGCAAGATTAGGAAGATATTGAGTAACATATACCATCATCTAGTGTACCATATATCCCTCTGTAATACTCCAAAAATGGGCTATAGGTTCATTAACCTCCTATATCGACACATCGAATGAAATCGACATCAAAGTCCTAACCTAAAGCACATCTGAACATCATCGAATTCTAATTGATTATCATAAATTCTGCATCGGGGAATATTCCTAGTAATATTCCTAATTATCATAATTATCTTTAATTTAATAATTATTTGGTGATAAATCTTATTTATCCTAAAGTTTGATTAATTGAATATTCTCAATATTTAATTAATTAGATTTAATACTGCCACTTAATTATTTAATTGAAGTTAATTCTATTTATTCCTAAATTGTATTATTTAATTTTGACAATAAATCCAAAATCCTATGAATAATTGATTAAATTCTTATTTAATTAATTAAAGCAAGTTGTCAATTTTTAATAATATTGTTTTTGAATAAAAGTTTGAAAAATAATTGATTAATCCATAAATCAACTGTTTTATTTTTCAAAATCAGTTAAGTTGGAAATAAATCACTTCATTATTAAATTAATTCATAAATAAAACATGCACAATCAGAAAAGCAGACAACTATCAATTATCAATTAAATCAAAAACTCTATTTTGAGTTGATCTCTGCTTTTGCATATTTTTGTGAGTTAAATATCCTTTATTTAAAAATAACTCAAAAATCAACCTGAGTTATTTGAGTGATTTATGGCTTTCTTTCATGCACCTCCAAAGCCTCAGATTTCTATAAATTAAGGCCTCAGCTCTTCATAATTCATCTCATAATTGTGCAAACTTATGCTAGTGAATTGGTGTCTGAAGAATTGGAGCTTCTTTTGCAAATCAAACAACTTTGTGAGATCATTTATATTTTAGCATATCATATTAAAATTTCATTTCTAGATTAGCATATCATATCAAGTTTTCATATAGAATAGTTTCCTATCATTTTTCATCATAATTGGACAGAAAATCCAAAAAAATAGATTAATTGCATTCATTCCATATCTAGATTTTGCATTCAAATCCTTTGTTTAGGTGTCATCAAGGTCACTGATCTCGGTATAATCTGAGAATACATACTCGCATCTACTAGAAGGTAGTAAATGACTTGGTTAGTTTAGTTTTTCATTTATTGGATGATTTCAATTTTAGCTAACCTCTAATGTTTTACTGAAGTGTTGTGTTCTACAAATAAAGTACAAAATTCACACACATTTTTGGCGCCCACCGTGGGGCCCTGATACAGGTTTCCAATTCAATTCTATCAATTTTTGTCTTTTCTTGTCATTTTCTGAGCCAAAGCTACAATTTTTATATTATGTCCATACAATTTTCATATGAGTTTCTGACAAAAGTCATATCAGACTACACCCACTCTCGTACGATAGTTTATTTTATCAAGGATCTTGTCAGGTTGTACACACTATCATTTGAAAGGTAGAAAGTCATATGATCTGACACCCAGTGTCATACGAGTTTCTAGACTGTCGTCTGGAAGCACACCCACTATTGTACGAGTTTTGGCACTAGGTTTTAATTGTCATTTCATTTTTTAGGGTAGTTTTTCAAATTTGATTTCTAGATTTGGGCTAACAGCTAATCTTAACAATTGAAATTCTCTATTTTTTATTGACTCTTGCTGGTTTTGATTGGGAAAAGTGCAAGAATTGTTGAAAATAGGTAAAAATATGCTAAGCACATTGCGATGAATTTAGGTAATCTTCTCAGCTGATAAGACTTCAATTTTGGACTTAAAATGAACATCTCATGTGTCTAGCTTGAGTGACTTTTTTGCTTCCACATCACAAATTTCATTTGTGCTATAAAAATGAACATAGATTTGCTTTCAGCATCTTTGTTACACTTAGTAAATAGGCCCTATGAACACTATTCATGGCTCTTGAGAGAGTGAGTTTCCAGTGAAGCTCCTCTCAATGAAGGAACCCTTGTAGGTAGGGAGGATACTGAGGGAGTCTCATGTTCCACTAGATCTGTGTGTCTTCAACTTTTGATAGATGCATTCTCTCTCTGGAGAGGTTGATAGATCATAAGGGGTTGATGTCATAGATCTTTGTGAGATAATATTGGTCTTAGCATGTCAGATTAATCTATCTTCTTTATCTGGGTTAAAAGTGAAAAGGCTAGGGGATTATGCTCTACTTCCTTTTTAGATAGTACCAGAAACCCAAATCCTTGAATCTGGAACCAGTCTCCATGTGGTATATTTTGTGAGTCACCTTTAGAGAGGGTTAACCATAGTGGACATTCCCTTAATTGGGTCAACCATGTTGACGGAACCTCAAGCGGTAATAGCCATTTTCGCTGTGGTAGTGACAACTGCTATATAAATGTCCTTGTGGAAGAAATCTTCATAGGTGTGGTTCATTGTTGGGTTGTCAGATGTCCTTAGTAACTCCTGATTGATTAAATTTTTGGACTGTGTCAAAACCCTAGTGTGCCAAGATTGGAGTTCACCCCTTTGGATCATAAAAGTTGTAGAGTCAAACCATTACTAAAAACCCTAGAGAGGCCAAATTTTCATTTTTTTAGGGTATATGTGCGTTATTGTAAAACTTTTTGGAACATACACAATTAACGCTTAAGAGGATTAGAACAAATAAAATCACTTGATTGTTCATGTGCAAGGTTGCTTTTTCCCTTCATTGTTTTCAGACATGCTTGAAATCACTTGCTTGCTATTTTGCATGTTTTCTTATCTATTTGTTTATTGAAAACAAACAAATCTGTTACCATCCTCAAAATTTGGACATTGAAATTTGCAAAGAAACCAAATCTGAAAACTCAAAATTTGCAAAATTTGAAATAAAATTCTTTTCTGGAGTCCACTATCATCTCAGTCAGTCAGAGAGTTGTACGAGTTTCGGAAAGAGTCATTTCATTTACCCTTGAGTGTCGTATGATACCAGGTTAATTATCATAAGAGTGTTTCTGCTAGTCATTTTCAAAAATCAATTTTCTATTTTCAACTATCATACGAGTTTAGCAATTGTCATTTCATGCCAACCCCACTGTCGCACGAGTCAGCAGAAAGTCATTTGAGAAGTTTCAAAAAATTGCCAGAAAGTTGTCAAAATTTTTAGATATCCAGGCTTTTCAACCTATTTCCAAAATCTGTCAAATAAATCACTCTATCTGGAATAGAGCAGTAAGCTATTGATAATCCAATCATTATCCCAAAGTGGTCTTTTGAATCTAATCCAGCCTTCTATTTAATTGATTTGAGTCTTTATCATCTTGTGTCAAAACCTTGTCATAACTATCAATCTTCAAAATGACTAAGTGTTGTGATATCTTGTCCGCTATCTTTTAGGCATCTACCCATACATCTAGGGCATAGTATCCCTCATCTAAGTCATATCTATACTTCAATCAATCAAACCTTGACAAGGTTGCGTCATCTGGTCATCTTGATTCAATTCATTCTTTAGTTGTCTTCATCTTATTCTTTTGCTTCACCCAAGGTTAATGGTGGAAACTAGAGCTTCCTCTCATAAGAAATCTAGAGAAGCATCCTAGACTTTACCTATTACCGCTACCAAGGGTCCAACTCTTGAACAACTCTACAATTCGGGTCTTTACGAAGATGGTGGTCTTGGCAACTTTTGATTAAAAACTGGTTACGTACCTCCTCCATCAACTCATAGAGGCAATCAACAAACTCCTCATCAATCTATTCCAGGGAGTCCACAAACTCCTACCATGTCTCAAGAAGGGACAAACTTTGGCTCTCAAAGAGCTCAATCTCAACATGGTGCAGATCAGGAACCCGCACCTGAAGAAATTGCTCAATATCAAAATGATGATAACTTCAAATGAATGATGAAGCATTTCTTGAAAGAAGATAGAGAGGCATAATTTTTCCAATTGGCTCATCAAGGAGCTAAACTTCCTCCCAACTTTAATGTTGAAGATATCATTACACATGAGGAAGAAACTCCACTCACAGCTATGATGAAATAGATGCATGCCATGCAAGTCAAGCTTAATAATCTTGAGAAAGAAAAGGAACCCAAGGAGTTCTCCATGGAGGCCCTATGTCCTTTTCCATTCGACAAAGACTTGTACATGCCACCATTCCCAAAAAGAGTGGAGATGCCTAAGTATGATAAGTATGATGGACACTCAAATCCTCAAGATCATGTCATAGAATTCTATACACAATCTATAGATTTCATGCACGAACCAACCTATCTGATGCATCTCTTCCCTTGATCTCTAGGTGGAGTGGCCATTCATTGGTTCTCTAGATTGCCTTCTACTATTAAAAATTTTGAGGAGTTGATCAAATCATTTTATCAGCAATACTCCTACAATATTCAACATCCAGTAACCATGATTGATATCTATAATCTCAAGCAATATCCAGGGGAACCATTCCTAACATTTCTCAAGAGATGGAGGAATAAGTTCTCTCTATATGCCAGACCTATTCCAGAAATAGAAAAACTAGAAATCTTCATCAATAACCTTGTTCTAGAAATCAATTATCCTCTACAAATTCAAGATCATACATCTTTTGATAAGATGGTGGACAATGCTATCAAAATCAAAAAGGTGCTTGTGAAAAAAGGAGAAATCACACTTCAAAAAGACAAGTACGAATTAGGATCCAGTTCTAAAGGCAAGAACAAAAATTGGAACAAGAATAAAGGCATCATCATAGATGGTGTTTTCAATACCATCTATGCCCCATCTAAAGCACCAGCTTTCAATCTAACTATTGGTACCCAAGCCATAAAAGCTTTAGAACAAAAGGTTCCTAAATCATCTCAAAAGAAGTCAGAGTATAAAAAGTGGTCCACTGATAATAAATGAACGTTCACTCCTCTTGGAGAATCTTTGGAATCAGCCATGAGAAATTTTCTAGCTAATAACATCATCTCCTTGCCTGAGATCTGACCACTTGATTCTGAGCCTAAACCAAAATGGTGGAGAGAGAATGAATTCTGTGATTTCCATCAAGGTAAAGGTCACAAAATGAATAACTGCTTATGCTTGAAACATACTATTCAAGATCTGATTGATAAGGGAGATATCACCATTGACAATCATAAGAGAAATAATGATCATATGACATTCATAGAACCATTTCCAAAACATGGTCAAGAAGTTTCATCTTCTCAACCTAATATGGGGGCAAAGGTCAATTATGCTTACCTAGGAAATAATGATGTTATCAATATGGTTGAACCTTGTCTCTTTGAACATTGAAATGTCATCACAATTGTGCGAGGAGATAGAGATCATTATTTAGCTAATGTAGTTACTAGATCACAAGCTCAGGCACATCTAAATGAAGAAATCCCAGATTCATCAAATGTCCCTAAGATGCCCTTCAATCTTTCTTTCACTTCCAAATAGAAGGCTATTTCTAAATCTTCCAATTCTAAAGATACAAGGCCAAAATCTTATAGCATTGTCCAACAACTCCAACTCACTAATGCAAAAATCTCCATGTTTGAGTTACTTTGGATATCTCTAGCTCATAGAGCTATTCTAGACAAAGCTTTACTTGGATCTAATGTTCCTGATGACCTTGATTTAGAAAGGTTCCAGACTATGGTTGGACATCTTACATCTCTGCAATATATCTCCTTTTTAGAGGAAGATGACAACTCCTTGAGTCACCCACATAATCAGCCTTTGCATATAGAAGTCTTGATCTAGAACCATAGATTCAAATGTGTGTTGATAGATGGGGGCGCTGGCCTAAAGATTTGTTCTTACAGCTTGATCACACAATTGGGATTTTCAGAATTGGCTATTGATCCTAGAAAGAAAATAACTATCAAAGCCTATGATGAACAAGAAAGATCTTCTAAAGGCATGATTGTCTTACCTATCAGAGTAGGTCCAGTTATCAGAGATACTATATGTCAAGTTCTTGATCTACCTTTGGCTTACAACATTCTTCTACGGAGACCATGGATACATGAGATGAAAGCTATTCCTTCTACATTTCACCAATGCTTGAAATTTCCTTATGAAGGAGTACAGGTCACTATTCCAGTAGACATATCCACCACTTGCAATACATTGAAGGAAAGTGTAGATAAGCTTGTGCCTAATAACAAAGAATCTTCCATTGAACCAGCTAAAGAAGCATCCACATCTAAAATGGAAGATCTTGCAAAAGAGGTTAATATCAAATAAAATAGTATGGGAGAATATACTATGGAGCCAGTCTTATCTTTGACATCTCTCCCTATCTCACCTAAGTCTTATGGACAATCATTGAAATAATCCAAACCAATTTCTAAAGAACCTCTTGAGGCATATAAAAAGAACTTTGTAGCAGAACAAGTCTCCAAGAAAGAATTTGAAGAGGATGAAGTTGTGCTCACATGGCTTTACAAAGACGAACTTGAAACCCAAGTTGTCCAAACTCATGATTCTATAGTATCCAAAGATTCTTCTAAGTCATATGGCCCAGGAGATAAATTAATAGCTAAGATGGGATATTTAGGTAAAGGACCTCTAGGAGTCAGAGGAAAAGGTCTTGAGGCACCTCTTCCACATACTGGTAGAGAAAATAAAGATAAAGTTGGCTTAGGATTTAAAAAGAAACCCTTTCACCTCAAAGGTAATTGTTCCCATGTCATAGAGTAGATCACACTAGGAGAAGACCTTCTTAAGAAAGAAGAAACCAAACCATCAGATAGTGATTTAGACAACTCAGAACTCATCCCCTATGAAAAATTGCCTAAGGAGATCAAAGACTTTCTTGATGATAAAGATGATCCAATCAAAAGAATTAATGTAGTAGAAACACAAGAACCTACTATCAATCAAGAGATAGTTGCAACACAAGAACCAATTAATCTTGAAAACAATCAAGAGGAGGAAGGTGGTAGTCATTCGGAGACAAATTCTCATGAGTATGAATTCAAATCAAAATCTGAGGGTAACCCTTCTTGGGGTATTCACCCGGACTTTACTCATGTTCTAAGATTTCCTAGAGATCCTAAATCAGAAGATGAATCTAATGACTATGAATGGGGAATCATTCCAAAACCAAATGAGCTTATCACCAAGAAACATGTTGATGTTATTCACCAATATGCACCTCAACCCAATGTAAATCTAGAGCAAAATGATGAACCTATCAAGTCTGATCCACCTATGGCTGAATTGGACTCCCACAATGACATTGAGCCTATTCATGAATTAAATGTCTTAAGTTGTAATATCACCTTTGAACTCGAGCATTGGGTTAGGACCAATTATGACATATCTATATCTGTAAACACTATCTCCCAATCTTTCCCCACTTTGACTATCCAATATCTAGAACTTATTGATCAAACCTCCACAAATCTGAGCCATGGTATTTATACCTTCCCAAATGACTATTCCCTTTCTTGCTACCTCAATGCAGTTGAACCTATGAGTACTTCCATCAGTGAACTGAGCATTAGCATGACAAAGTCAGACATCAAATATCTTAGTTAGAAAAATAAGAATAAAAAGAAAAAGAAAAGGAGTTCTGAGGGTGAAAACCACTTTGTGGCAGTCTCAGAACCTACAAAAGTAAAAATAAAAGATGTATCCAAAGGTGAAAACCTCTCTAAGGCACCTAAGGATGAGATATTTGATGTCCTTTCAAGTCATTTATAGGACATATCTCCAGTTCTAATTGAGCCTACTCAATCTATCAATTTGGGAACAACAGAGGAACCACAGTTGATTCATGTAGCACAATCTTTATTAGAAGAAGAGAAGCAAAAATTTACAACATTCCTAACAGAGAAGAAGATAAACTTTGCATAGAAATATTCAGATATGCTAGGATTGGATCCTAATCTTATAATGCATCATTTATCTATAGCTCCAAATGTCAAACCTGTTAAACAAAAGTTGAGAAAGATGCATCCTCATGTTGCACTCTTGGTAAAAGCTGAATTAGAGAAGCTCCTAAAAGCCAGATTCATCTGAGTTATTGACTATGTAGAGTGGATCTCTAATATTGTACCTATTTCAAAACCAAATAAATAAATTAGAGTATGCACAGACTTTCGAGATGTAAATAGAGCATTCCCTAAGGATGATTTTCCATTACCTAACATTGATATGATAGTGGATATGACTGTGGACTTTGAGATGTATTCTTTAATAGATGGTTTTTTTGGATATAATCAAATAAAAATTGCTCCAGAGGATCAAGAGAAAACTACGTTCACATGTGCATGGGGTACCTTCTATTGGAATGTCATGCCATTTGGGCTTAAAAATGCTGGTGCTACATATCAAAGAGCCATGACATCTATTTTTCATGACATGATGCATAGGACTATGGAGGATTATGTTGATGATACTTTGAAAAAATCTATGCTTAGGGCTGCACATCTAGATGACTTGAGCAAGATACTAGATAGAATGGAGAAATTTAGTCTTAGACTAAATCCTAAGAAGTGTGCTTTTGGTGTCACTTCTGGAAAGCTCTTAGGATACATAGTTTCAAAGAAGGGCATTGAGGTTGATCCAGCTAAAGTAAAGGCTATAATGGAAATGCAACCTCCAAAGATTATCAGTCAAATGAGGACATTGCAAGGAAGAGTTCAATCTATCAGAAGATTCATATCACAGCTAGCAGATATATCACAACCTTTTACAAAAACATTACATAAAGGTGTGACCTTTGCATGGAATGAAGAATGTGAGAACAACTTTAACCATATCAAGAAGTATCTATCAAATCCTCCTATCTTGATGCCTCCTATTCATGGGAAGCCTTTGATCTTATATGTCTCCGCTTCAGATACATCACGGGGGCCATTGCTAGCACAACATCATGAGAACAAAAAGGAAAGAGCTATATACTATATCAGTAGAACATTGATTTCATATAAGAAGAACTATTCAATGATTGAGAAAGCTTGTCTAGCTATGATCTTTGCATCATAGAAATTGAGACACTACATGTTAGCTCATACCACACATTTGGTAGCTAAAATTGATCCCCTAAAGTACCTACTAAGAAAAGCTGCCCTCACGAGTAGATTAGCCAAATGGGTCATGCTCTTAAGTGAAGTTGACATTGAATATATGGAAAGAAAAGCTATAAAAGGACAGGTTATTGTTGATTAATTAGCAGATGCACCTATGATTGATAATAGACCAATGCAAATGGAATTTCCAAATTCCTCTATCATGACTCTTTCTTCTAGATAATGGCAGTTATTCTTTGATGACTCCTATACACAGAATGGATCAGGAGCAAGCATATTGTTCATAACTCCTCAAGGATACTCAATTCCAAAAGCATTCAGGTTAAAGTTTCCTTGCACAAACAATATTGCAGAATATGAAGCCCTTTTGAATGGCATGAAACTAGCAATTGAGTGTCCAGAGTGACGGAGCTACATATTCATGGAGACTCTCAACTTGTTATTCATCAAGTCATTGATGTGTACCAAACTAAAGATGAAAAGCTCATTCCTTACAAGATAATGGTAGATGATCTTAAGAAATATTTCATATCTATCACATTTGAGCAAATTCCTAGAACGGGGAACAAGGCTGCCAATACAATGGAAACACTATCTACTTTATTATAGCAGCCTAAATATGAGCTATGCTATGAGTTCCTAGTGGAAGCACTATCTTATCCTGCATATGACTCCCTTGAAACCCACATAATTTGCACTATTGTCAATCATGATTCATCCAGATACAAAAACCTATTTTCCTATATCCAAGACCAAATCATTCCCGATACCTTCAACCACCATGAAAAGAGATACCTTATCCATAATGCCTCCTGATATGTCATCATTGGTCACGATCTATACAAATGAGGTCTAGATGGTACACTACTTAGATTTTTAGAATGGGAAGAGTCTCAACGTGCATTAGAGGAAGTCCATGATGGTATTTGTGGGTCACACTCGAATGGTTTAACACTAGCTTGAAAACTTATTAGGGCAACCGGTCAAAAGTGTCAAGTGCATGGCAACTTAATTCATGCTCCAAGGAGAGATCTAATTACCTTTACTACACAATGACCTTTTCACCAATGGGAATTTGATCTTATAGGAGCTATACATCCTCATTCTTCTAATGGACATACCCATATAATCATAGCTACAAATTATTTTACAAAATGGGTAGAAGCAGTCCCTTTGACACAAGCAACTGGCAAGCAAATATCTATGTTCATATTAAACTGTATCATATGCAGATATGGGATACCTCATTCCATAATCACAGATAATGGTGGGCAATTCAAGAACAAAGACCTAGATGATCTATGTGCCAAATTCAAGATCACACAACATTGGTCTTCTATCTACTATCCCCAAGGGAATGGACAAGCAAAGGCTTCTAACAAGAATCTATTGAAAATCTTGCATCGCACAGTTAATAAGACAAGAAGAGACTGGCATCTCATGATCAATCTAGCTCTCTAGGCCTACAAAACAAGTATCAAAACACCTACTGGGGCTACACCTTTCACTTTAGTTTATGGGTCTGAAGCAGTACTACCTATTGAGGTTGAAATCCCATCACTAAGAATCAGAATGCATGGTCTAGTAACTGATGATGACTACAGAGTGTCTAGGTTGCAAGAACTTGAACTACTAGATGAGCACAGAAAATTAGCATATGATCATCTCAAAGTGTATCAGAAAATAATGTCTAGAGGCTACAACAAGAATGTTAGACACAGAGAATTTTAGGTTGGTGATCTAGTCTTGAGAGAGAATCCTAAAAATCAATCACATCGAGAACGCAAGGGGAAGTTTGAACCCAACTGGCTGGGTCCCTTTGTAATCACTATTACTTTTGGCTTTGGTTCCTATCAACTCTAAACAACTGAAGGAGAATAGCTCCGAGAGCTAATCAACGTTCTCCATCTGAAGAAATTCTATGCCTAAGACATTCAGTCTACGGTAAAATGTCCTGAAAAAATCTTTAAAATTAGAAAAAGTCCTAAAAAAAATGAACATCTTGGTGAAAACCTAGCAATAGGCACCTTGATGATTCACAAAAAAATAAAAAAATATCAAAAGTACAAAAAAATTGAAAAAATGAAAAATATAAAAAAATGAGAAAAAGAAAAAGTGCCTTGGTGAAAACTTGGAAACAGGCACTTTGGTAGCAAAAATAGAATCTCTGCCAAGATGGTGAAAACTTAGCAAATGAGTGCCAATTGTTTCAAAATGCTCCATCTATCAGCGCCATCTTGGTCTTTCCCAGCTTTCAGTCTTGCTTTAGTTTTTACATATCTCCCAGTTTGTTTTCAATAAGTCAGTCTGTACACGAATCAGGTCAAGTGTCTGTATCCTATCAATGTTTAAACTTGGGGGCAATCAATGTCATATCCTATGGCCTCCAATGTATCTTAGACATGTCATATCTAGTCAGAGTCCTTTGAAGCTATATCTAAGTCAGTCAATCAGTCTCCTCTCCAGAAAGGATTTTGCATCTACAACAACACAATCAAACATTAAACTGAAAACAATCTGTACTTTTTCATGCTTTTATCTCCTTGTATGCTTACTGATTCACATTGAGATTTCTTGGATATTGTGTCCCTTCGAGCTCTTTGATGATGTCCTTTACAGGATTTAGAGAGTGATGACTGGGGGCATAATCTTTTCTTTGTTTTATACTTGTATGTGAAAATCTAATAACTTTGAAAATTTTAGATTGAAATGGTGTCTGACTATAAGAGCCTCTATCTTGAATTGGATGGCCATGCGTACCTTGACCATTGATACCCAGAAAATTCAAGGAAGTTTAATCTAACTATTGTCTTTTTGAGTGAGGTCTTTCTCCTACTATGAAACGTGATCTTACCTAAGGATGTGAATGATAAAGGGTCACTACGGGTAATTCACATTGGATTTCAAATGATCTCTCGACTGCTTGATGTGTTTGGAATGCAAGACATATTTTGGTCATCACGACATCTATGTTTTGATGCTTATACAAATTGCTATATCAAAATGGACATGATATTAAGATCATCCTGGCGTTTATGCTTTGATGCTTATATCTAATCTGACATTCTGAAAATAAAATCAATATTCATATATCTATGGTTGATTGACTAGTGGATGTTGTATTGATTCCAGCACATACAAATTGATATTCATATGTCTATGATTTCATAACTAGTGGGCATTGTATTGATTTATCCGATTACCTAAAAATTCAATGATGAGAATGACTAACAGATGATCAATGAATAGGTCCTAGGTCTTAGGTTGCATTTCATATTGCATGTTTGCATGATCTCACAATGGCTAAACAAACTTCAATGCTTAAATGATTCTTCATATCGCATCTTCAAATCTAATAAGAGCTGAAACCTAACACGAAGGTCCATCCAATGAAACAGTAAGTAGAATCCTTTTTCGGGATCAAAATTAAAATCTACGATCATTAATATTATTAACTACTTGCATAATCACCCTTTAATCATCACAAAAATCCAGAATTCAACTTAACTAATTATCTTACATCAAACTATCAAAATTTCAACTTGGTCAACCATGGTCAACTCATGGTTTCACCAAGTCAAACTTGGTCTTTTGGATCCTCCAACGATGCAGAATGCATTTTCTAACATGTATAACCACTTCTCAAATCAATTAACATACTTCTAAACTTAAACGCTGACCTTTTCTTGTCAGATTTCAATTTTAATCCCGAAGGGGGCATGGTATTGCATATCATTCAAGTTTGTAATCTAAAGCTGAAATCATATCTTTCCTCAGTAATCAAGACAACAACCACATCTAGTTACTAATTCATCAAAAAGACCTCATTGCTTGGAGAAAATCAATCATCACTCGGGGCATATCCGATTCATCAAAATCCATATCAAACTGGTATTCTCCTAATCTTGTAAATTGTATCAGTTTTTGCAACTATTGGTTCAATTGTGTTATTTCCTTGATTCTTTGATAACTGAAGGGTTCATATGTGATACCAATGTGATTTAATACAAGGACAATCAAGTCTGGAATTGGTCACTCACTTCTTTGCAATCATAAGATTTGGAATCAGGCATTTTGACACTTTTTCACAATCATCGATTCATTTGCTGTTATAGTTAACATTATCTTTGGTCACTCAAGACCTATTATCTTCAAATCTTTCAATCAGTTTCTGTCTCATATCAATATCCATTTCAAACATCAATTTCAATATCATACATAGACTGTCTTTGAACCACTGTGCTTCACATAGTAATTCAGAGGGGCAAAATGTAATACCCCAATAATGGACTATAGGTTCATTAACCTCCTGTATCGACACATCGAGTGAAATCGACATCAAAGTCCTAACCTAAGGCACATCTGAACATCATCGAATTCTAATTGATTATCATAAATTCTGCATCGAGGAATATTCCTAGTAATATTCCTAATTATCATAATTATCTTTAATTTAATGATTATTTGGCGATAAATCCTATTTATCCTAAAGTTTGATTAATTAAATATTCTCAATATTTAATTAGTTAGATTTAATACTACCACTTAATTGTTTAATTGAAGTTAATTCTATTTATTCCTAAATTGTATTATTTAATTTTGACAATAAATCCAAAATCCTATGAATACTTGATTAAATTCTTATTTAATTAATTAAAGCAAGTTGTCAATTTTTAATAATATTGTTTTTGAATAAAAGTTTGAAAAATAATTGATTAATCCATAAATCAATTATTTTATTTTTCAAAATCAGTTAAGTTGGAAATAAATCACTTCATTATTAAATTAATTCATAAATAAAACATGCACAATCAGAAAAGTAGACAACTATCAATTATCAATTAAATCTAAAACTCTATTTTGAGTTGATCTTTGCTTTTGCATATTTTTGTGAGTTAAATATCTTTTATTTAAAAATAACTCAAAAATCAACCCGAGTTATTTGAGTGATTTATGGCTTTCTTTCATGCACCTCCAAAGCCCTAGATTTCTATAAATTAAGGCCTCGGCTCTTCATAATTCATCTCATAATTGTGCACACTTATGCTGGTGAATTGGTGTCTGAAGAATTGGAGCTTCTTTTGCAAATCAAACAACTTTGTGAGATCATTTATATTTTAGCATATCATATTAGAATTTCATTTCTAGATTAGCATATCATATCAAGTTTTCATATAGAATAGTTTCATATCATTTTTCATCATAATTGCACAAAAAATCCAAAAAAATAGATTAATTGCATTCATTCCATATCTAGATTTAGCATTGAAATCTTTCGTTTAGGTGTCATCAAGGTCACTAATCTTGGTATAATCTGAGAATACATACTTGCATCTACTAGAAGGCAGTAAATCGCTTGGTTAGTTTAGTTTTTCATTTATTGCATGATTTCAATTTTAGCTAACCTCTAATGTTTTACCGAAGTGTTGTGTTCTACAGATCAAGTACAAAATTCACACATACACCCTCAACCATAGAACCCTCGGGATGTGCTCTTTGTCGAACCAAACCCTTAAAATAGTTTAAGTACCTCTCAACCATCTACATTGACCTAGCCTGTACTGGTCCACACAATTCAATCTCCTCAACTTGGTGTATGAGGTAGTGTTTTTGTGCATTGACAAAAGTTGAAGGTAAACACTTTTACATTTCACACATTAGTAGATGAATTATTTTCTTCCAATATTTTATATCTTCTTTATAAATTTATTTAGATGACAACCACCTACAAGGGATTGAAGACACACACACACACACACACACACACACACACACACACACACACATACGAGACTTTACAATATATTAATCGTTTGATATTATTGTTTGATATATTGAACAAATATCACTACTTACCTCATGTATTATCCAAGATCATATATCACTTTTTTGATATTATTGTTGAAGTTCTCCGGGAGTGATAGGAGTAGCAGATACTGCAAAAATTGTCAAATGATAATTTCATACAATGAAAATTGAATGCAGATACACAAATATATTATAAATACAAAAAACTATGACTTACCTTGATGAAGGTATGCCAATCATGCATTTTCATCCCTGACCCAAAATCACTTTTTTTTAATATGAGATTGCTTATATTTGCAGCAAATCCTCTAGGAAATTGAATTTTTGTACGAATTCTTTTATGACATTACTTTGTTTCTCTTTTAATAACCAAGTAAGGGAAATGGTATTAATTAGGTCTCCATTGCTATTTGATTCAATGATATTTTTCATTGCATGATTGGAATCATGAATGCCACTACAAATTTTTTTAGTTTTTTCTTTGTCATGCTTTCCATCCAATATTTTTCATAGTGTCTCTATTACATTCTTTCCAATATGCATAGTATCAAATAAATGCACAATTTGTAGCTGTTCATAGTAGGGCCACCTACTAAATTCTTTGAGATTGCATTTTAGTCCCTTTGGAAGGTGGTCAGTGATGGCTAGTTCACAACCTTCCCGATCATTAACTACAAAATTAGCTAATAAAACACAATTGAAATATATATTTTTCAAACATAAACCATTAGGTGGAATGATATTACCTTGAATTCTATTATATTCCAACTACCATAGGCGAGGTGTCATTCTTTAGGGCTTTGATGTAGTCTCTTCTTTCCCATTGAAAAAATGTTTCTCCACACTTCGATACTTATGATTTCTATGGAGGAAGTGCCTATACTCATCAAACACCTACTTTTTAAAACTTTTGGAATGACAAGATTTCATCTTTGGACCACACATTGGACATGCAAATTTTCTTTTTTTTTTAAGACCTACAAGATAATGATATAATTGGATTAAATATGTTAATTTTTAGAATTATAATTATCACGTACAACTAGAATTCACCATAACATACCACAAAAATGTGTCAACCTTGGAGAATTATGAATTGTCCACACAAGCATTACATGGAATTGAAATTGTCTTTGTTCAATTGGTCTAGAGATGTCATACATAGTGAAACCATTTCATAACACCAACAACTCATCAATAAGAGGTGCAATATATACATTCATATCTTTCACTTGGTACTTACCTAGTTAAATTAACAACAACATTAGATAATTATTATGGCCATTTCACTCCAAGACTTATAATTACATGTAGATAACTATAAAATAATAAAATACATGGAACTGATGCAGGAGCATCCTAGGTGTAAGAGCAATCTTGCATCACCCAAAAAAAAAAAATTTTTATTTTTATATTCAATAAGGGCTATTTTGTGCAGAGCTGCTATTTATGGAAAGTTACTATTTTGGTAATTTTTGTATGTGCTCAAAATGATCTGATTTCTTTCTTGGAGGTTCATTTTGGTCATATAAGTCTGCCAGTAAAGTTTCATTGCCAGATCAAGTGTATATTGGAAGATATTGAAGATTTTCGGTATTGGCAGCAGGGTACAGAAACTTTGAACTCAGTTTTGAAGGCTTTAGAGGCCCCAGATGAGGTTGAAAATTTGGGTGATGGGCACTTGCGCGGGTCAAGCCTGTAGAGCGCTTCGTGGTGTTTCTGAAATGGGGTTATAATAGCCGATCGGGTCAACTGGTGATGACTTATGGTCTTCGGACGTTGGGCCACCTGAAATGGCAGGAAATAATTTTCTTCAAAATTTCTGTTCATGTTTCAAAGGTTATCTTGAGCTGACTATGATGTAATAAAATGTAAAATAAAATAATTCTGAGTTTGGTCGGCCTTATTAGCTAAAATTCTAGAACCTTCCCAGGCGGTGGAAAATTACCTATATAAGGAAGGCTGTATTGTTGTCTTAGGCAGTTCAGAATAGTTCTGGGTAGTAGATATGGGTAATAGTTCGAGGCTTTGTCCTATAGAATATTGTAAGGGAATGCCCGTGTGGCTTTGCATATTGTAATTCTGAAAGTTTGTAATTCCACATTTGTGGAGATAATAAGAAGCCAATTTTTTGTTCTTGCATATTCTTGTTATTTTTCCATTTCTATTATGTGTTTGTGGTATTAAGGGGAGCACCCTTCATCAAGTGGTATCAGAGCAGGAGTTCTTGAGTGTGTAAATAGATTGTCGACTATGAGGCAGTTTGTACCAAGACCGTGGCTAAGGTTTTAGTGCGCATTACGAAAATGCCTCCACAAAGGGAACATGGTGGAAGAGCTGGTGTTGTAACACCTGAGGTTAGAGAGCTGCAGAGACAAGTGCGAGCATTGCAAGAAGAGATTCGCAGAGGAATGAATCTTAATGTCAGAGATGAAAGCGAGGATGAAGCTGAAGAAGAATATCAAGAAGGAGAAGCTGAAATTGTGAACCAGGAGGAAGAAAGACTTTTTCGGGCGATTTCTAAGATTGGGAAAAGACCTAAGATTGAGGTTCGTACATTTTTTGAAAATCTTAACCCAGAGGAATTGATCAACTAGATCAATGAATGTGAGGAGTATTTTGAGTATGAAGATGTTGAGGATCTTGATAAGGTCAAATTTGCGAAGGCCAGACTGAAAGGTCATGCGAAGATCTGGTGGCAAGAAATTCAATTGGAGTGAAATAGAAGAGGGAAAGATAAAATCACAAGATGGGATTGGATGGTGGATAAATTGAAGTGACAGTTCATTCCTGTTGATTATGAGCTTGACCTACTAAAGAAAATGCAAAGTTTGAAGCAAGCAGGAAGATCTGTTCAAGAGTATACAAAGGAGTTCTATCGATTTCTCATCAGAACAAGCCATGCAGAAGCTGATAAGGAGAAAGTTGCAAGATACCTTAATGGGTTAAGGCCAAGCATTCAGGAGGAGTTGAATATGGTTCGAATGAACAGTATTGAGGAGGCATACTAGTTTGCCCTAAAAGTAGAGGAAAAGCTGAACAAGAAGTTTGAGAGCAGACAAAATGGAAGAGGTCATGGTGGAAGATCTGGTGGATGGTCATATGGTGGCCGAAATGAAGATCCGAAAAAGAAGGATGAGGCTAGTAGCAGCCAGAATCAGAGAGGAAACAATTCTAATCGTTTCCAAGATCAGAATAATAGAGATCAAAGGGGAAGAGGAAGAGGACAAGGTTCAGGAAGAGGAGGCTTCCGTGGAACATGTTTTCATTGTGGAGAAGAAGGTCATAGGGCATTTGAATGTCCTCAGCACCAAGGAAGAACAGACAGGAGAAATGAAGGTCAGGCCAGAGTTGCACATGTAGATGAAGATGCCAGATCATCAAATTTTGAAGATGCTGAAAGAGGAGAAATGTTGATTAACAGAAGAGTCCTGTTGAGTGGTGAGAATGAACCTGAGCAAAGGAGGAGCCTGTTTCGCACCAGGTGCAAGTGTGAAGGTAAATGTTTTGATGTGATCATTGATAGTGGAAGCACTGACAATTTGGTGTTAGAAGAGATGGTGACAAAGTTGAAGCTCAAGAGATAGAAACATCCACATCCATATCAGATTGCCTAGGTACAGGATGACCACAAGGTCATGGTCAATGAACAATGCCTGGTGAAGTTCAAGATTGGTGGATACCAAGATGAGGTATTATGTGATATCATATCTATGGATGCATGTCATATGTTGTTGGGTAGACCATGACAGTTTGACAGATGTGCTGTACATGATGGTCGTGCGAATACCTATTCCCTGACAAAGGATGGAGTGCGACATAAGCTAAAACCATTGAAGGAGACTGAAGAAAAGGTATGTGGTAATGCAATGATAACTTTTATTGATGGAAGAAATTTCCTAGATGGTATGAGGCATGAGCATGTGTGTTTTTCTTTAATTCCAAAAGCTGGTAAAGAGGAAGTAGAAGATGTTCCTGTAGAAGTTGCAGATTTGTTGAATAAGTTTTAGGATATTGTATTTGATAACGTGCTTGATGGATTACCACCAGTCAGGAAGATCAATCATTAGATGGATTTGATCCCAGGAGTGAGTTTTCTGAATAAGGCAGCACATAGAATGACACCTGCAGAAAGTGAGGAGTTGAACAGACAAGTACATGAACTATTACAGAAAGGATTGATCCATGAGAGTCTGAGTCCCTATGCTGTACTAGTGGTATTAGCACCAAAGAAGAATGGAGAATGGAGGATGTGTATAGATTCTAGGGCAATAAACAAGATCACAATCAAGTACAGGTTTCCATTGCCACGAATGGATGATATTATGGACTATTTGAGTGGAGTTGTGTATTTCTCAAAGATAGATCTGAAGAGTGGATATCATCAGATTCAGATCAGAGAAGGAGATGAATGGAAGATTGCCTTCAAGACAAAGGAAGGACTATATGAGTGGTTAGTCATCCCTTTTGGGCTAACCAATGTACCGAGCACTTTCATGCGGCTCATGAACGAGGTTTTGAAATAATTTCTGGGTAAGTTTGTCATTGTTTACCTAGATGATATTTTGATATTTAGTAAGACATTGGATGAGCATATGATGCATATTCATATGGTATTTGAAAAGTTGAGAGAAGAGAAATTGCTGATTAATTTGAAGAAGTGCAGTTTTGTGAAGAAAGAGTTGGTGTATTTAGGGTTTTAGTTTCGGGAGAAGGTCTAAAAATGGACCCAGAGAAGGTACAGGCTATCTTTGAATGGCCTACTCCAAGGAGTGCTACTGAGGTAAGATTTTTTCATGGTCTAGCTAGCTTTTACAAAAATTTTATCAGAAATTTTAGAAATATTTGTGGACCCTTGACTGAAACAATGAGAGGGGATAGAAAAGAGTTTAAGTGGACTAATGGGGTAGAAAAGAGTTTTCAATTGTTGAAACAAAAAGTTACAGAACAACCTATTTTAGCACTTCCAGATTTCAATAAGGTGTTTCAAGTAGATTGTGATGCTAGTGGAAATGCAATAGGAGTTGTTATGAGCCAAGAAGGTAAACTTGTTGCTTATTTCAGTGAGAAGTTAAATGATGCCAAGAGGAAATATTCTATTTATGATCAAGAATTTTATGTTATAGTTCATGGATTAAAGAAGTGGAGACATTATCTACTTCCTAAGGAGTTTGTTTTGTATACTGATCATCAAGCTTTGCAATATTTGAATAGTCAAGAAAAATTGAATCAAAGGCATTTGAAGTGGGTTGAGTTTTTGTAGAGTTATACATTTGTTTTGAAACACAAGAGTGGAAAGTCTAATAGGGTTGTAGATGCTTTTAGCAGAAGGCAACTATTGCTGACAGAAATGCAGATTGAAGTGGTTGGGTTTAAGGAACTCAAGAATTTGTATCCAGAGGATCCTGATTTTGGTGAAGCTTGGAAAGCTTGTACAGAACCTATTACTCTAGACAGGATGAAATGGTTGGATTTCATCATCCAGGATGATATGCTATTCAGAGGGAGTCAGTTGTGCATTCCATGAAGTTCTATGAGGGAGAATCTCATCAAGGAGAAGCATAGTGGAGGATTGGCTGGATATTTTGGTCATGATAAAACCCTTGGTTTGGTTAGTGAGAATTATTATTGGCCATAGTTGCAGCAAGATGTGAAAAAGTTTGTACAGAGTTGCAGAGTATGTCAGATGGTGAAAGGAGTGAAGCAGAATATTAGGTTGTATCAGCCATTACCCATAGAAAAGAAGCCTTGGGAGGATATCAGCATGGACTTTGTTTTTGGTTTACCGAGGACTTAGCGGGGATATGATTCAATTTTTGTGGTGGTTGACAGATTTTCAAAGATGGCACATTTCATTCCCTGCAAGAAGACTAATGATGTTGTTCATGTAGCAGAATTGTTTTTCAGAGAAGTAGTGAGACTTCATGGTTTGCCAAAGACCATAGTTTCAGATTGGGACACTAAGTTTGTTGGATATTTCTGGCGTACATTGTGGAAGAAGTTGAAGATAGATTTGAAGTTCAGTTCATCACATCATCCAAAGATTGATGAACAGACAGAGGTGGTGAATAGGAGTTTGGGCTAGTGGAAAGGATGACCTGTTGAAGATTCATCATGGCTGACAAAAAAGGAGGTTAGCCGTCTTGGTTTTCCTCTACACACCTAAGTCGTGACAGGGTCACTTCTTAAATTACCCTGGGTGTCTGATGCAGGAGCATCCTGGGTGTAAGAGCAATCTTGCATCACCCAAAAAAAAAAAATTTCTATTTTTATATTCAATAAGGGCTATTTTGTGCAGAGCTGCTATTTATGGAAAGTTACTATTTTTGGTAATCTTTGTATGTGCTCAAAATGATCTGATTTCTTTCTTGGAGGTTCCTTTTGGTCATATAAGTTTTCCAGTAAAGTATCATTGCCAGATCAAGTGTATATTGGAAGATATTGAAGATTTTCGGTATTGGCAGTAGGGTACAGAAACTTTGAACTCATTTTTGAAGGCTTTAGAGGCCCCGGATGAGGTCAAAAATTTGGGTGATAGGTGCTTGCACGGGTCAAGCCTGTAGAGCACTTTGTGGCATTTCCAAAATGGGGTTATAATAGACGATCGGGTCAACTGGTGATGACTTATGGTCTTCAGAAGTTGGGCCACCTGAAATGGCAGAAAATAATTTTCTTCAAAATTTCTGTTCGGGTTTCAAAGGTTATCTTGAGCTGACTATGATGTAATAAAATGTAAAATAAAATAATTCTAAGTTTGGTCGGCCTTATTGGCTAAAATTCTGGAACCTTCCCAAGCGGTGAAAAATTGCCTATATAAGGAAGGCTGTATTGTTGTCTTAGGCAGTTTAGAATAGTTCTGGGTAGTAGATCTGGGTAATAGTTCAAGGCTTTGTCCAACAGAATATTGTAAGGGAATGCCCGCGTGGCTTTGCATATTGTAATTCTGAAAGTTTGTAATTCCACATTTGTGGAGATAATAAGAAGCCAATTTTCTGTTCTTGCATATTGTTGTTATTTCTCTATTTCTGTTATGTGTTTGTGGTATTAAGGGGAGCACCCTTCATCAGGAACAATCATTGCCAACATAATTTTCTCCCTCTTTATTGATATCTATGGAGGAAGGTTATTGTTGATAACAAAAATAGGCCACATCAAGTAAATAGATCTCATCTCTACAAATGGATTGATACTGTCTGCTACCAGAGAAAACCTAAGATTTCAAGGTTCTTTAAAGTGTGGCCACTTTTTCTCTATGTCCATAAATGATAAACCATCTATGGGCATTCAAATAATGTCATATCAACTCCTGTTGCATGCATGGTAATCAATAAATTGTGCCAAGCTACTGCACCTGAATAATCATTTCAGACATGGAATAATGGGGATGTAACGAAGAACGTTGGGAGACACTTTTTTTTGTCATTTGATCATCTCGATATCTTCTCATATGGAATTCAAGTCATTTTGTTGCATATTCATGTTCTTTATGATAAATAACACGATCTTCAAGACAAGCACCTTTGCTTGATACTCTATTCTAATATGTTTCATAGTGGCACATTATTATTGGTACAAGTGAGGGAGAACATTTGATAGTGGTAAGAGAAAATCACCTATCAATCTACAACAAAAAAATATAAGTCGTTACTATAAACAATCTTAATGGTACATGTTTTACCTTTTATAGACTATAATTATGTATATGACAAACCTTAGCATATGTGACATTGCTATGTTGAATAAACCATTCATAACCTTTAAATTCACCAACAAAAATACATTAGAGAGAAGAGTAGATTGGGAGCCTTCGTAAAGGGTCATGTTCACCTTCTCAAGTAGAGGTATATCATGGATGATGTCAATGTCATCGTCTTCATAATCATCATCATCATCAACAATAACAACATCACCCATACCAAATGTGTCAAGGATCAATGCATTCATACCATCATCTTCAAATGTTTTTTTCTAGCGCATGATCATCATCTTCCATAGGATCATGATCTTCAGCTTCAATACTCACACCTCCATGTTCCTCTATATTCACACCCCCATGTTCCTCTGAGATGTGGTGGTCCATATTTGGTACTACACTAGGGAGATTTATCTATATAAAAATGATGACAATCAAACCCCCCTTCAATGTGATAATCAAACCTCCTTCCATGGTTCATATGTATATTAATTTTGAAAACAATATAACAAACAACTTACCAATGGATGATAATTAAACCCCCTTCAATGTGACCATTCTCCCTACAATGTCTCTTTGTTGTTTTGATTTTGATTCTTCTTGTCTTTAATTCGTCACAACTCTTGCATGGATAATAACATTTGTCATCGCCTTCTCTTTGAAAGTTAGACAACAATCTAGCAATTGTCTCCCTATTTTGATCAAATTCATTTGTATTATCTAACATGATCCTTAATGTGTATATTTGCAAAAAAATTAGACATGTTGTACTTAATTTTTATATCAGCACATATGGTTTTGATATAAAATGGTCACAATATTTGCTCGTAGTGAGAACTCTTTAGTTGTGACAAAAAATGACATATTACAGTAGGTTTTATAAATGATATGTTACTTTGTAAATTTAACTTGATCAAACTTCTTGTCATACACAACCTTCTTACTATATGTATCATTAGAAAATGGAAGCACTTCCATTTAAGACTGGTTTAGTCCTCTGAGTAAGTGCTTTGGGGTCATGTCGAATGTCTTGAATGGGTTTTTGAATTGGGTCTAGCTTTTTCCCCTATTTTGCCCCATTTTCCACTTCCTTCCTACCTAATCCTAGCAACCTACTTTGAGAATTTGAGGTTCTTGACCTTAGGGTTCAAATTTCAAAATCTGAAGGTTTTCGTATGTCAAGTTTTAGAAAGATTTATATCCCACTTCTGGGTCGGCTGTTTCGAGCTTTCAAATAGTAAGATCTTAAATGATATTTAATTTAAGTCCACTTCCAAGGGTATAGGCTTAATGATAATTTATTTCTCCTATGTTGGCCTCTCTAGAAGTTTGTGCCATAGACTAGTATAAAAGGAAACTTTCTCCTCTCATTTCAATTCATCTTTACATCCCATCTCTCAAGCACTCAAGCAAGAGAAATTAAGCAATCAAGAAGCAAGCAAGAATGAGAAGAAATCATTCAAGCATTCATCCATCTTCAAGAATTCAAGCATTCAAGATCCAATTCATTAAGGAGATCCATTGGTAGCCATTGAAGGATTCAATCTCTATGGAGCCCTCTTGTTGATGATTTCTCCATCCATATCCATTCAAGTTTCTTCCTATTCTAACATCCATTCAAGATTGGTGTTGAAGATCTAAAGACAATTGATTTGAGACATCCTATATTCAATTCTACATTCATTTGGAGCATCCACACTTGTGGATTCAAGGATTCAAATCCTCCACAAGGGTTTTTCAACATAAGCAAGGTGAATTGTTCCTTTTAATTTGTTTATTACTATAATTTTAATTCAATTTCAAGGTTAATTTCTAAATTGGGGTTTGACCAAGGCAAAACCCTCCCCCCGTAACAAACATAACCATTTTTCTTGCCGGAATAGGTGCAAAACAATGAATTACAGTGTAGATTTGGATAACCTTTTTAAAAAAAATTTGGGATCCGCAAATAGAATTTTCGTCAGAGCAGCGCAAGTCAAGGTCGACATAAAGGGGTCAAGGTTAACCTTTATTTGGGTCAAGGTCAACCTTTCTCAGAAAAGGAAAATATTTCTGGGTTTTCTCTATCTCTGTTTTCCTGTCCCCAATCCGGTTGTAGAATTTCTAGAAACTCAGTATAGATACCAGAAAACAACATTTTCTAGATCTACTCTACTTTAAGGTTAGTATTTGTCTTTAATTCAATTAAGATTTCAATACTCCCTTCCATAACAAAATGTAATATTTTCCTCTTTCTTCATATTCTTCATCGATTGATTCATTTATGCATTGACCATTTTCTTGTGGTTAATCTATTTGTATCTTTCTTTTGAGAATTTGGGGTTAAGAAGAAGATCTTACCTTCCCCAATTCTTCTATATGTAAAGGATATCATCTTATATTTTGGTGAAAAAAATACCTTCCTTTTTTATCCATTACATTTTTGGTGAACCCGCGATAGACAACTCTTTCTTTTATGGTGTTAGATCTTGCATGTATTAGCCTTCTTTTATGTGTTTGCATTTACATTACAAAAATACAAAAACATGTATTTGTTCATGCCTTGTGTTTTCCTATTTAAGTTCATTTTCATTGCATTGGTATATGAACTTTACTACCTCTAGTCCTACTTATAATATTCCGGTTAGAAGAAGTCATAGACTTATGGGTTTCTTTGATCCCGAGTCTTCCTCTCCTCTCCTTAGGATCTCAGATGAAAATTTGATTACTCATGATTTTGATCCTACTATGGAGCATAACTCTTCCCACTCATCTCATGATGAGGATGACACTTTAAGCGTTCCTCCTGAACAAGTCCAAAAATTTCAACTGAACTTGATAAAATGAGAAATTAGCTTATTCAAGAAAACCATAATCAAGATTTTATTCAAGTTATAGATGCTCTTAAGAAAGTCCTTAGTGATAGTGATCAAGGTGTTAAACTCTTGTGTGGTATCACTCATCTTGTGTATTTAAATGTCAAACCTTTAGCTCAAGAAGTTGAAGATTTAGGATTCACTCCTCCTGTCACTAGTGTGGAACCTTCTTCCATTCCTTTACCTAGAATTCCTGGGTAACAGCACAATCAGGTATCACCTTTTAGGCTAACTTATCAGAATAGTTAAATTTTAGTATTTCTAACTAAAAATTAATTTTGGTTAAATATATGGTCTAGTTAGATTCATTCTAGCTAAGCTAGATAAGTGATTTAAATTTTCCAATTGGAAATATCTATTAAATGCATGTTTTATACTACTTTGGGTCCAATTACCATAAAAATAAAATTATTTCAGAAAAGTGGCATTTCAATAAATCCAAATATTTTTAATGATATTTTTTTAAAAATAAAAAAATACCCTTTTGTAAAGATCAAAGTCAAGAATATCTTCATATAGGTTTTATAGTGATGAAGGGTGCTCCCCTTAATACCACAAACACATAACCGAAATAGAGAAACAACAACAATATGCAAGAACAGAAAATTGGCTTCTTATTATCTCCACAAATGTGGAATTACAAACTTTCAGAATTACAATATGCAAAGCCACATGGGCATTCCCTTGCAATATTCTGTAGGAAAAAGCCTCGAATCAATACCCAGATCTACTACCCAGAACTATTCTGAACTCCTAAGACAATAACACAGCCTTCCTTATATAGGCAATTATCCACCACCTGGGAAGGTTCCAGAATTTTAGCCAATAAGGCCGACCAAACTTAGAATTATTTTATTTTACATTTTATTACATCATAGTCGGCTCAAGATAACCTTTGAAACCTGAACAGAAATTTTGAAGAAAATTATTTTTCGCCATTTCAGGTGGCCCAACTTCCGAAGACCATAAGTCATCACCAGTTGACCCGATCGACTATTATAACCCCATTTCGGAAATGTCACGAAGCGCTCTACAACACCTGAATTAAGCAAGCTTCATTCAGCCCAAAATTTGACCTCATCTGGGGCATCTAAAGCCTTCAAAACTGAGTTCAAAGTTTCTGTACCCTGCTGCCAATACCGAAAATCTTCAATATCTTCCAATATACACTTGATTTGGCAATGAAACTTTACTGGCAGACTTATATAACCAAAATGAACCTCCAAGAAAGAAATCAGATCATTCTGAGCACATGCAAAAATTACCAAAAATAGTAACTTTCCATAAAAATAGCCCTTATTGAATATAAAAATAGAAATATTTTTGGGTGATGCAAGATTGCTCTTACACCCAAGATGCTCCTGCATCAGACACCCAAGGTAATTTGAGAAGTGACCCTGTCACGACTCAGGTGTGCAGAGGAAAACCAAGACGGTTAACCTCCTCCTTTGTTAGCCACGATGAATCTTCTACAGGTCGTCCTTTCCATTTGACCAAATACTCTTCATATGTCCTATTCCTTGTGCTTCTGCCAATACGACTGTCCAGTATGTCTTCGATCTCCTTAGTGTCTGAACTAGTTGCTGGAATACTCCACTGTGCTGCTGTGATCTCATCTTCAACACCTCCTTCATGATACTCTATCAAATCTAAAATGTTAAACACTGGTGAAATATTTAGCTCAGTAGGCAATTCTACCTCATATGCATTTCCTGAATCATGCTTCTTCAATATCTTACATTGTCCAAACTTCTTCATTTTCAACTTGTTATATGTACCAACTGGAAACCGCTCCTTCCGCAAATGAACCATGACTTCATCACCAACTTGAAATTCCTTATACCTACTTTTCTCATCTACCTTAGCCTTATACTGTGCGTTCATCTTGGTAATATGCGTCCTCACCTCCTCATGGATGTTCTTCAAGTGTTCTGCAAAATCCTCAGCTTCAGCACTACTTATTTCTCCTTTATCTATCTTCCTCAATTTAGATGCATTTCTTGGACTACTTCCATATACAATCTGGAATGGTGATTTACCAGTGCTCCTGTTGATAGAATTATTGTATGCAAATTCTGCCTGTGGTAAAATCAAATCCCATCCTGTTGGCTTATCTCCAACCAAACATCTCAGCAGATTTCCCAAACTCCTATTCACCACCTCTGTCTGTCCATCAGTCTGTGGGTGATGTGATGAACTGAACTTCAAATCTATCTTCAACTTCTTCCACAATGTACGCCAAAAATATCCAACAAACTTAGTGTCCCGATCTGAAACTATGGTCTGTGGCAAACCATGAAGTCTCACTACTTCTCTGAAAAACAATTCTGCTACATGAACAGCATCATTAGTCTTCTTGCAAGGAATGAAATGTGCCATCTTCGAAAATCTATCAACTACTACAAAAATTGAATCATGTCCCCGCTGTGTCCTCGGTAAACCAAGAACAAAGTCCATGCTGATATCCTCCCAAGGCTTCTCTGGTATAGGTAATGGCTGATACAACCCTGTATTCTGCTTCACTCCTTTCGCCATCTGACATACTCTGCAACTCTGTACAAACTTCTTCACATCTTGCTGCAACTGTGGCCAATAATAATTCTCACTAACCAAACCAAGGGTTTTATCACGACCAAAATGTCCAGCCAATCCTCCGCTATGCTTCTCCTTGATGAGACTCTCCCTCATAGAACTTCGTGGAATGCACAACTGACTCCCTCTAAATAGCATATCATCCTGGATGATGAAATCCAACCATTTTGTCCTGTCTAGAGTAACAGGTTCTATATAAGCTTTCCAAGCTTCACCAAAATCAGGATCCTCTCGATACAAATTCTTGAGTTCCTTGAACCCAACCACTTCAATCTGCATTTCTGTCAGCAATAGTTGCCTTTTGCTAAGAGCATCTGCAACCCTATTAGACTTTCCACTCCTGTGTTTCAAAACAAATGTATAACTCTACAAAAACTCAACCCATTTCAAATGCCTCTGATTCAACTTTCCTTGACTATTCAAATATTGCAAAGCTTGATGATCAGTATACAAAACAAACTCCTTAGGAAGCAGATAATGTCTCCACTTCTTTAATGCCTGAACTATAGCATAAAATTTCTGATCATAAACAGAATATTTCCTCTTGGCATCATTTAATTTCTTACTGAAATAAGCAACAGGTTTACCTTCTTGGCTCATAACAGCTCCTATTGCAGTACCACTAGCATCACAATCTACTTGAAACACCTTATTAAAATCTGGAAGTGCTAAAACAGGTTGTTCTGTAACTTTTTGTTTCAATAATTGAAAACTCTTTTCTGCCCCATTAGTCCACTTAAACTCTTTTCTATCCCCTCTCATTGTTTCAGTCAAGGGTCCACAAATACTGCTAAAATTTCTTATAAACTTTCTGTAAAAGCTAGCTAGACCATGAAAAGATCTTACCTCAGTAGCACTCTTTGGAGTAGGCCATTCAAGGATAGCCTGTACCTTCTTTGGGTCCATTTTTAGACCTTCTCCTGAAACTACAAACCGCAAATACACCAACTCTTTTATCACAAAACTGCACTTCTTCAAATTAATCAACAATTTCTCTTCTCTCAGCTTCTCAAATACCATACGAATATGCATCATATGCTCCTCCAATGTCTTACTAAAGATCAGAATATCATCTAGGTAAACAATGACAAACTTACCCAGAAATTCTTTCAGAACCTCGTTCATGAGCCGCATGAAAGTGCTCGGTGCATTGGTTAGCCCAAAAGACATGACTAACCACTCATACAGTCCTTCCTTTGTCTTGAAGGCAGTCTTCCATTCATCTCCTTGTCTGATCCGAATCTGATGATATCCACTCTTCAGATCTATCTTTGAGAAATACACAGCTCCACTCAAACAGTCCATAATATCATCCATTCGTGGCAATGGAAACCTGTACTTGATTGTGATCTTGTTTATTGCCCTAGAATCTGTACACATCCTCCATTCTCCATTCTTCTTTGGTGCTAATACTGCTGGTACAGCACAGGGACTTAGACTCTCACGGATCAATCCTTTCTGTAACAGTTCATGTACTTGTCTGTTCAACTCCTCACTTTCTGCAGGTGTCATTCTGTGTGCTACCTTATTCGGCAAACTCGCTCCTGGGATCAAATCCATTTGATGACTGATCTTCCTGACTGGTGGTAATCCATCAGGCACGTTATCGGATACAATATCCTGAAACTCATTCAACAAATCTGCAACTTCTACAGGAACATCTTCTACTTCCTCTTTACCAGCTTTTGGAATTAAAGCAAAACATACATGCTCATGCCTCATACCATCTAGGAAATTTCTTCCATCAACAAAAGTTATCCTTGCATTACCACATACCTTTTCTTCAGTCTCCTTCAATGGTTTTAGCTTATGTCGCACTCCATCCTTTGTCAGGGAATAGGTATTCGCACGGCCATCATATACAACACATCTGTCAAACTGCCATGGTCTATCTAACAACATATGACATGCATCCATAGATATGATATCACACAATACCTCATCTTGGTATCCGCCAATCTTGAACTTCACCAGGCATTGTTCATTGACCATGACCTTGTGGTCATCCTGTACCCAGGCAATCCGATATGGATGTGGGTGTTTCTATCTCTTGAGCTTCAACTTTGTCACCATCTCTTCTGACACCAAATTGTCAGTGCTTCCACTATCGATAATCACATCACAACATTTACCTTCACACTTGCACCTGGTGCGAAACAGGCTCCTCCTTTGCTCAGGTTCATTCTCACCACTCAACAGGACTCTTCTGTTAATCAACATTTCTCCTCTTTCAGCATCTTCAGAATTCGATGATCTGGCATCTTCATCTACATGTGCAACTCTGGCCTGGCCTTCATTTCTCCTATCTGTTCTTCCTTGGCACTGAGGACATTCAAATGCCCTATGACCTTCTTCTCCACAGTGAAAACATGTTCCATGGAAGCCACCTCTTCCAGATCCTTGTCCTCTTCCTCTTCCTCTCTGATCTCTATTATTCTGATCTTGGAAGCGATTGGAATTATTTCCTCGCTGATTCTGACTGCTACTGGCCTCATCCTTCTTTTTCAGATCTTCATTTCGGCCACCATATGACCGCCCACCAGATCGTCCACCGCGACCTCTTCCGTTTTGTCTGCTCTCAAACTTCTTGTTTAGCTTTTCCTCTACTTTTAGGGCAAACTGGTATGCCTATTCAATACTATTCATTCGAACCAGATTCAGCTCCTCCTGAATGCTTGGCCTTAACCCATTAAGGTATCGGGCAACTTTCTCCTTATCAGCTTCTGCATGGCCTGTTCTGATGAGAAGTCGATAGAACTCCTCTGTATACTCCTGAACAGATCTTCCTGCTTGCTTCAAACTCTGCATTTTCTTCAGTAGGTCAAGCTCATAATCAACAGGAATGAACTGTCACTTCAATTTATCCACCATCCGATCCCATCTTGCGATTTTATCTTTCCCTCTTCTATTTCGCTCCAACTGAATTTCTTGCCACCAGATCTTCGCATGACCTTTCAATCTGGCCTTCGCAAATTTGACCCTATCAGGATCTTCAACATCTTCATACTCAAAATATTCCTCACAATCATTGATCCAGTCGATCAATTCCTCTGGGTTAAGATTTCCAGAAAATGTAGGAACCTCAATCTTAGGTCTTTTCCCAATCTTAGAAATCGCCCGAAAAAGTCTTTCTTCCTCCTGGTTCACAATTTCAGCTTCTCCTTCTTGATATTCTTCTTCGGCTTCATCCTCACTTTCGTCTCTGACATTAAGATTCATTCCTCTGCGAATCTCTTCTTGCAATGCTCGCACTTGTCTTTGCAGCTCTCTAACCTCAGGTGTCACAGCACCAGCTCTTCCGCCACGTTCTCTTCGTGGAGGTATTTTCGCGATGCGCGCTGAAACCCTAACCACGGTCCTGGTGCAAACTGCCTCACAGTCGGCGATCTGTTTACACACTCAAGAAAACCTGCTCTAATACCACTTGATGAAGGGTGCTCCCCTTAATACCACAAACACATAACCGAAATAGAGAAACAACAACAATATGCAAGAACAGAAAATTGGCTTCTTATTATCTCCACAAATGTGGAATTACAAACTTTCAGAATTACAATATGCAAAGCCACATGGGCATTCCCTTGCAATATTCTGTAGGACAAAGCCTCGAATCAATACCCAGATCTACTACCCAGAACTATTCTGAACTCCTAAGACAATAACACAGCCTTCCTTATATAGGCAATTATCCACCGCCTGGGAAGGTTCCAGAATTTTAGCCAATAAGGCCGACCAAACTTAGAATTATTTTATTTTACATTTTATTACATCATAGTCGGCTCAAGATAACCTTTGAAACCCGAACAGAAATTTTGAAGAAAATTATGTTTCGCCATTTTAGGTGGCCCAACTTCCGAAGACCATAAGTCATCACCAGTTGACCCGATCGGCTATTATAACCCCATTTCGAAAATGCCACGAAGCGCTCTACAACGCCTAAATTAAGCAAGCTTCATTCAGCCCAAAATTTGACCTCATCCGGGGCCTCTAAAGCCTTCAAAACTGAGTTTGAAGTTTCTGTACCCTGCTGCCAATACCGAAAATCTTCAATATCTTCCAATATACACTTGATCTGGCAATGAAACTTTACTGGCAGACTTATATAACCAAAATGAACCTCCAAGAAAGAAATCAGATCATTCTGAGCACATGCAAAAATTACCAAAAATAGTAACTTTCCGTAAAAATAGCCCTTATTGAATATAAAAACAGAAATATTTTTGGGTGATGCAAGATTGCTCTTACACCCGGGATGCTCCTGCATCATATAGTGTTTTAATTAGACATAGTTAATTGTAATTAAAAAATATTGTAAGTAGATATTTTAACAGTCAAGGAGATGTTGATTTGGAGAAAGAAAAAAAATATATGTAAATAAATATTTTTTCCCCTTATTGATTCTTTTCCAAAACTTGATAATTCCTTTGTCCAACAATTCCAAAATAACATTGGTCTGCAAGTGTCCTTAACTGATTTGATGCATTGTAAGAAAAATATTAAAGAAAAATTGACTAAATTTATTGGTAGATTTAAGCATTTTAATGCTCAAATTTCTTACCCTATTCCTGATATTGATATTCAACGTATGTTTATTTCAAATTTATAAAAGGATATTAGAGATAAGATTCTTCTTACTAAATTTTACCTCTTTTCAACAACTTTGTGCAACACTTCATCATTATCAATTACAAGTGAGTCAATTTGAGAGCAACACTCCAATGACTCATGTTCTAGTTGATAAGAGTGATGCTCCACCTAATCCCAACAAGTTTCAAAAACCTAACATGATGCAGGAGCATCTCGGGTCCTTGGCAATCCCGTGTCACCAAAAAGAAGTTTGTGTTTTCCTTTGTTGCTCAGTTTCCTTTGTTTACCAAGTTGGTCGGTTAATTCTCTGGCGCTTGGCTATCAGTTTCTAGTACTCGGTTATCCTTGTTTACTGAGTTGTTTGTTTTAGTTTCCTATAGAGGTTGACTTGTGCAATTAATTTCAATCATGGATTTAATGTTGGAATCTATCATTGAGAAGTGTGTGGACCTAGATCTAGTTGTTCCTTCCGTTGATGGTGGATCTGAAGGCTGACTTGTTTGATAGCCTCTTGTATATATTATAATCTTTGGTTGTAGTTTAGGAAGGAAGTTTTGGATAGAGGATAGAAGTTAGAAGATTGAAGATAGTTTTAGATCCTCGTGTGTGTGTAAAAATTGTACCTGATCTGTAAACACAACACTTCAGTAAAACATTAGAGGTTAGCAATAATCAAAATCATGCAAAATTGAAATCTACTCTAACCAAGCAATTTACTGCCTTCTAGCAGGTGCAAGATTAATGTTCTCAGATTGTTATCGAGATCAGTGACCTAGATGACACCTAAATGAAGGATTTAAATGCAAAAATGATATGAAATATGAATGTAATTAATCTATTTTTTTTGTATTTTCTATGCAATAATAATGATAAACTGATATGAATCTATGCTAATATGAAAATTGATATGCAATGCTAATCTAGAAATGATATGATATGAGAATGAAAATTCTAACAATAATATGAAAGCTATGAATTTGAAATTGATCTCACAAAGCTTTGAATCCTCAAATTTATCTTTCAAGCTCCAATTGTGCAAATTCTCGAAATCTGATGTGCTATGATTCTTGTAGAGTAAGTTTGCAATTTTTGAGATATGAATTATGAAGAGCTAAGCCTTGGTTTTATAGAAATCCAAGGATTTGGAGGTGCATAGAAGAAAGCCATAAATCACTCAGATAACTCAGGTTGATTTTTGAGTTATTTTTAAATAATAGATAATTAAGTCACAAAAATCATGCAAAAACACAGTTCAACTCGAATTAGAAGTTTAGATCAACTTTAAAACTCAAAAAGATGTTGAGTTTCAAAAAGCTAACAACTTGCATTGATTTTCCAATTTGAGTTTAACTGGTCCTTGAATATGCACATGGATAATTATAAATAAATAAAGTGATTTATGCTCAACTTAACTAATTTTTTAAGTAAAATAATTAATTTATGGGTTAATTAACTATTTTATCAAACTTTTATTAAAAACTATATTATTAAATAATGACAACTTGCTTTAATCAATTAAATAAGAATTTAATCAATTATTCATAGGATATTGGATTTATTGTCAAAATTAAATAATACAATTAATAATAGGTAGAATTAAATTTAATTAAACAATTAAGTGGCAAGATATTAAATCTAATTAATTAAATATGAAAATATTCAATTAATCAAACTTAGGATAAATGTGATTTATCGTCAAATAATCATTAAACTAAAGATAATTAAGATAATTAGAAATATTGCTAGGAATATTCCCCGATGCAAAATTTAATATAATCATTTAAGATTCGATGATGTTTAGATGTGCCTTAGGTTAAGACTTTGATGTCGATTTCATTCGATTTGTAGATGTAGGAGATTAATGAACTTATAGCCCATTTTTGGGGTATTACATTTTTCCCCTCTTTGAATTACTGTGTAAAGCACAGTGGTTGAAAGAAAGTCTATGTTTGATAGAGATATGAAACTGATTTGAAATTGATAATTGATACGAGACAGAAGCTGATTGATATTGATTTGATATGGAGATAATAGGTCCTGAATGACCAAAGATAATGTTAACTATAATAGCAATGAATCGATGATTGTGAAAGAGTGTCAAAACACTTGATTCCAAACCTTAGGATTGCTAAGAAGTGAGTGACTGGTTCTAGACTCGATTGTCTTAGCAGAACTAGCAGGTATCACATCTGAATCCTTTAGTTGTCGAAGAACCAAGGAAAGAACACTATGATCTGATGGTTGCAAAACTAATACAGTTTACAAGATTAGGAGAATACTAGATTGATATGGATCTTGATGAATCTGATATGCCCCAAGTGATGATAGATTTGGCCTGAGTGATGATGACTTTTGATGAATCAGCAACTAGACGTGGTTGTTATCTTGATCACTGATGAAGATATGATTTCCATAAAGATATGATTTCAAATTTGATTACAGACTTTGAATGATATGCAATACCATGCCCCCTTCGGGATTAAAATTGAAATCTGACAAGAAAAGTCAGCGTTGATAGTTTAGAAGCATGTTAAATGATTTGAGAAGTGGTTAAACACATTCAAGAACGCATTCTGCATCGGTGGAAGGTCCCAAAAGACCAAGTTTGACTAGGTTAAACCATGAGTTGACCATAGTTGACCAAGTTGAAAATTTGATAGTTTGATGTAAGATAATCAATTAAGTTGAATACTAGATTTTTGTGATGATCGAAGGTCGAATATGCAAGCAGTAGACCGTCTTGGGCCCAAAATTTTAAATCATGATTTTGACATAATAAACGATCTCAGATTTTGATTTTGATCCCAAAAAAAGATTCTACTTGCTATTTCATTGGAGGAACCTTCATGTGAGATTCAGCTCTTGTTAGATTTGAAGATGCGAGTGGAAAATTGTTTAAGCTTTGAAGTTCGTTTAGCCATTGTGAGATCATGAAAATATGAAAAATGCAAAGAGACATGCAAAATGAAATGCAACCTAAGACCTAGGACCTAGTCACTGATTATATGTCGATTTGTTATCATCATTGAACTTTTAGGTAACTAGATAAATCAATACAATGCCCACTAGCTATGGAACCATAGACATATGAATATCGATTTCTATGTGCACGAATCAATACAACATCCACTGGTCAACAACCATGGATATATGAATATTGATGTTGTTTTCAAAATGTAAGATTATATATAAGCACCAAGGCACAAACTGTAATACCCCTCTAACCCTAATATAAGTTTTGTGTTTTTGAAAGAATTAAGATCCTTCGATATTTTCTTATAGCTTAAGTTGTACATGGTACTTGTTTGATCTATTCCTATAGTTGTTTATAACAATTTCATAAGCTAATACTCAATGATTCTAATATCAGACATACTATCTAAAGGTATCACTTTTGTATGTATTTATCTCCATGTATGTATTGAGTACCTACAAGACCTTTATGAACATAGTTAGGATGTTATATGATATGTACTTGATAGATATATATAAGTGGTTATTTATATTTTCTTCTATTAAGGTTACTTTGGATGAATCTTGTATCTCACTTGATGATTTGATAATGTTGATTTATTATTAGTATTGATAAGAGACTAACACAATGCTTGAGATTCTAACCTTCGTTATGATGATGCTACATGCTTTGAGTGTATATATATACATGATGTGTTTTCATGATTTAGGATGAAGTCGTAGTTACTCACATAGCTGAGGTCCACATGATGTATCGATCCTGGTCATCTGTCTGCAATGTTTTCTTTTATACGTATATTCGTGCATATGTATTTCTTCTTTGTGATGCAGGCTTGCAGATACCGGGCATTGACTTCACCTGGCTTCACAGGTCTGAGCATGCCCTCAAATCCTCGATGGTTGTTGTTATGGAGATAGTACTAAGGCCCCTACATGAGTCTTCCTTTGTCATTATTCCAATTTGGGAATATTAGGGTTCCTTCTTTGTCAGTCAACCTTTGGGTCAAAAACCTAGATCCAACGCACCTAGTTGGGCATGGTTGTAGTTAGTGTCTTGTGGCCACTTGAATTCATTTGGTTGTATGATTTGTTTACTCATTTTATTTATTTCTCCTTCTTGGTATGATTCTTAGTTAATCTTTCTATGTTGTGTTTCAGAAGTTTGGCTTGACTTTCCTTGTTGACTTTGGTTGACATTGTTTGATCTTATAGTTTTCTCAATATGTTTCATAGTTGATTTTTATGGCCTCTTTCGATGATTAGATTTATTTTGAGGCATGTGATTTTATTCTACCTTAGTGTTATATCCTATAGTAATTATAAATAGGTAATAATATTGTGATCTATTACTTCATAATCTTATAGATTATAGTGTTTGGTATTTGGCATGTATATATATATATATATATATATATATATATATATATATATATATATATATATATATATATATATATATATATATATATATATATATATATATGGAAATATATATATGGGTGCACACATATATGTATTTATATATATATAATTTATATGTGATTATATGTTAATTATTGTAGATATTGTTGATGGTGTATATTTCGGGATTAATGTAAAGTATAATATTATTAATAATTAAATATTAAATAATGCGAGGTATATTATTCTCAATTGTTAATTATTAATAATGAGGATAGGTTATATATATAGATATTGATGTAATTAATGATGGCATATGCATATATGTTAGGATAATATTACATGTGTGTATGAATGAATACAAATAATCTTTTATTGTATATTTGAGTAATATAGTTGTATGATATTAAGTTATTTTATAATACCCTTTAGTTAAGAGTTAGTTGGGAATTGGTTACTTTTCCTCTCAACCTTTGGAAATATATTTATATGCACTACTTTCTCATTTGAAGAGGGGGGATTTTGGGGCTGAAGCATTGAGGAGAGGATGGCCTTACTTTTCATGGAGATTTTGGAGAGAAAACTTGGAGATGTGAAGGAGAGTTTGTAAGCATATGTCTTTAAGAATTTTTGGTTATCTTTGCTTTTGGGAGAGAGACATTTTTGTCAGAATTTTAGTAGTTGAGAGAGGGATTCTTTGCTGTGGAATTATTTCATTCTTTCATGGAGATTTCTAAAAGTGGATAGGGTTTGAAGGATGCATCTCAAGTTTGGATTTGTCTTCTCTTTTGTTTCCTTCCTTCTTCGATTCAACCTTCGTAGGACATGAGATATGCATTGAATATTCTAGTTACTTGATGTATCTGATATATTATAGATCTATTTATATATTATCATTATTTATTATATCTTTACTTTTCATTTGTATGGTTATTTTAAAGTTTTGAGTTTTTGTTTGTAAGAATTGGCATGTGTTTTCCTAGGGTTTTTAGCAACCCATTTTTGGAGATCTGTTATTATAACAATTTAAATTGCATATATGGTTTTACTAAATTAATTTTATGGAAGTAAAATTCACAAATCTCAAATGGGTATCTCTCTGATTTTATTTTTAGGGTCGAATTAATGCCTTATTTTTGATATTTTGGCAGACTATGCCTGTCCATTCTTGATTCTGAATTTTCTATCAAATGTATTCGTATGCTATAGGCTGATATGATTATATAAAAGTCTAAATTTGATATCAAAAATTCTCTTAAGTCTTATCTTTTATTTTCAATTGCTTTGGTGAATTTTAATTATGTTTTGTGAAAATTACAACCGTTTTAGTGAAGGCAGGTCTGAACCCTAACTAGAATTTTCTGTTTTAAACCAGAAGTCATAACTTTCTTTCCCAAAGTTGGATCTTCCTAAAAATAAAATTGAGAGTCCATAATTATGTTATCTAAATATCCACAGAAGTGATTTTCTTTATTTTATGTTTTGTGGAAGATATGGATGACTATTCTATGATGACTATTCTTTGCATTTAATCCTTGCTTGAAATAATTCAATTTAAGAACATCATTAAGTTTTAAGGTTTCGTATGGTTACCAGAGGCTATTAGAATTTTTTTTTGGTTAATTGGATCTATTTATACTCTAAATATGTTTATAATATCACTTGGATGTCTTCTTATATGTTTGGAACATTCTGAATGCCATATTGGGTTTAGGGTTGTCAAGTGGACTAGGGACAACATATATTTTCCTAAACTCAATCAAATGTTGTTATGGAATTGATATGAATTCTTGATGATGAATCTATTATGTTCTTATGATTTTTATATATATGTTAGGGAACCTAAGTACACTAGGTGAGTGGCTCATAGTGAGGGGTCGGGGCCCTAAGTGGCTAGTACCAGGATAACCTACTATGAGTTATTTAATCAAGTGATAACCTAAATAAATGAATTGGGAATGAGAGATTATTGGAATGGAAAATTACACATTAATCAAGATTAATTGTGCCTCACCCATGCCTTTAGTGCTATCAAAGACTAAGGATGGGAGTAGGAGAAGGTACCTATGCGTAGGTACAACTGAATGACCTTGTCTGTATGAGAGGCATTCGGTTCCGCATGTGCCTACTTGGGGGCCGGGGCCAAGAGTGGCTAGTACCAAGACAACCCAAGGAGTGAGGGCTATGCGATGACACTCACCTAGCTTGTAGCTTAGAGTCTCTATCAAATTTGATCATGCCTCTGGTATTCCTTGTGGTCTTCTTGTCTTTTCTTTTTTTGTTGTGACTTTGGAGAACTTTTATCACCACCTTAGGAATTTTCTAGTTGTTACCTCTTGTATGGGCCTTTGGTTCTATCTCCTATCTCAGGGGAGTGGGCCTATTGGTTCCACATGGTTGGGTGGTTAATATTTATATTGAGGTATTGTTCGTGATTCTCTGGATGATCCTAGTACATATTCCTTTCCAGATCTGCAGTTGAAGATTTCTTATTGGATATTTTAATATGTTGAGATGTAATTATGTGTTTGAATTCATGTAATTTTTAATCTCCTCAAAGGAGTCTTGTAGTATTGATGTAATCTCAATTCAAAGCAATGCATAAGGGAATGGGTAGTTCTAGGTAAAAGAAAGGGAAAATAATGTGGAATATTGGACATGTTACTAGCATTAAAAGAAAGTGTTTATGTTATTTCTCCTATCCTCTTATGTTGTCCATATGTAAAGGAAATAATCTTAAATATAGTTATATATAATGAAGTATCACAAAAATAATGTACTCTCTCTTGATGAAAGGATCCAAGGAAATTATTGAGAAATTATAGGTTAGTGATTGGAATTATTAACAATGAATGGTTATGAAATAATGCAATAATGTTAATACTTGGTTCATGTTAATGAAATACCTAAGATAATGCCTACCTTAATGAATATTAATCTCTTACCTAAATTATTAGAGAAAAGTGATATAAAGGATAGTAGATGTAGATGAAATCAATATGAATTTATGGAATGAGTTGATAAAAGGAATAATGATGTTGGATGATTAACCTATGTTTAATAAAAGAAATAAGTTAGGGACATTTAACTTGGTGCATTAAAATGAATGTAGATCTTTTAATCTCATGATTCCGTGAATATCTTATGCATGTAAATGGTTTATATGATGTTGCTTAGGTAGCGACGTTAGGGAACCCGGGAGGACTTAATTTGTATAAATCTTACATTCAAGTAGTAGAAAATTATTTCTTCTTTTAGAAATATGAAGTGTAATGATCAATATTATTCTAGTTAAAATAAATAAATAAATAAATAAATTTAAAAAAATTACTTTCATTTTATAGAGGTTTTATGTCTTGTCCTCTTGGGTTGCCTGGCGGGGCGTTACATCTGGTATCAGAGCCCTAGGTTTCTACACTGGGAACTCTGGGACTCATAGCTCACCTATGCATAACCTTGAGTATCTTCACTTTGTCTCTTTTTGGATTATGTTGTTATGCTAAAACTTGAATCTTAGGAAACGAAGGCTACATTTCGTGTTCTCATGTTGTATTGTCTTACAAGGGCACACCTATTCCTCTATGATTGAGTTATATTCTAACAATTACTTATGTTTTTGCATAATGAGATCAATGATGTGTTAAGTGTATGTTTCCTATAATATTAATGGAATGGCGAAGAATTCTTGAGACTTGTGTTTGTTTTCTTGAAAGGTAATGGTATCCTTAGAAGGGTCAAAAGTTAAAGGATACTAAATGTTTTGAATCTTAATTATGGTCATAGATAATATTACCCCCTGATTCTACCTATAATATAATGTTGTGCACTCTATCTTCTTACAAATACCTAGTTGAATTTTATCCTACTCAAGGTATCTTAGAAATAGATTTTTTTTGGATCCTTAAAAGAAAGATATGATTGTGGTAGTACTTGATAGGATTAAAAGGGAAATAATTAAATTACATGGCTAATAATATGTACCTAGGAAAGAAGTGAAAAAAAATAAATAAATAAATAAGGAACAAATAATCTACTGTCATATGTATTTCTCTCTCTCTCTCTCTTCCCTCTTAAGAAATAAGTTTTGCATGTCTAAAATTGTTTAGACAAGGCAATAATATATTAGGAAAATTTGTAAATACTCAATTAGGAAACCCTTGGGTGAAGGACCTATGTCTCCAAGATTTTATCATAGGCTATAATTCACATTTTCATTTAGGAAGAGGAATTTTTGTCCCTATCTTGGTAAGAAGTTATATCCTTTCTGCATATCTTATTAAATTGCACAAAAAGGATTTAAGATAACATAATCAAGAAATTCTAGGGAAGAATATGTGTGATGATGGATTATCTGTACTAATGATAGAAGTGTTTTTATTAAATATATGTCTTGCAAAATGCCTAGTGAATAGTTAGGATCCTAGATGGGTATTTTGGAAACAAATTCATGTTTTGTATACATTGTGATCAACACCATAGCAGTAAGAAATTAACAACATTAAGTTATTGAAAAACTATGAATAAGGAGTTGTTGTGGTAAATAAATGTTATAGAAATGTACCTTACTCAATTTCTACTTAGAACTGATGTTATCTCAAAATTTTAAAGTGTATGAGGGTAATGTTTCAAATAGGTAAAGGGTATAAATTAAAGTTATGTACAGTAGTTAATGTTATTAATTTAGATGTTGTGGTTATAGTAGTAGGACTCGTATACTCCTTTCTCTCTTGATGGATCTATGATCATTATGAAATAAAAAATTTGAAATAACTCTTAAGTAAATACTATATGGAAACCTCCTGACATGCAAATTAGGGAAAAGTGCATAGATAAATAGTAAGCTTTAAGAAGGGATCCCAACTTAATGAATAATAGTGCAATAAATTGTAAATTGTTTAGATCTCCTCTAGGGTGTGAATGTGTTTTTGGAAATCAAGCACTACAACTATTGTGAAAGATGACTTAGAATATGTATATTGTAAAATTTGTGTGTCCTATGTCATTGGAATTCTACTTAAAGCTTTGATGGAAAGGAATATTTCTTATAAAACTATGTGTTAATGAAAATGGTAAGTTTCAAGTATCTAGATTGTTTTATTTTCATGATTACAAAAGTAAATAAAAATTATTTGATGTATTCCCTTCATGATCATAACAAATATAAATGTTACATACCTCTCTATGTTTGGTATTCATAGCTTGTAAGGGACACAAATTTTGGACCCTATTTGTAATAAGGTCTCACAGGTTGTATTATGTAGGGTTAGATTATGTCTCAAAAGGGAAAATATATCATAAATTATTTCTTTCTTTTTATACTGGTTACCATAGATAGGAACTTTGATATTGTGAAAGGAAGTGATAATCTCAGTTAGTAAAACATGCAGTTTCATAATATATTGATATTAGTGAGTAAACATGAATACCTTAGAGTTTCGACTTGATAACAATAATTTTTATGTAATTTCAAGTATCTTGTTAACAAACTTACTGCATAAAGTGATAGAATCACATAGTTAATACTTTTAAAAAGTCATTACTAATTGAACTAAGTTAATCTACACTAAAGTTGTAATAAGATAGAATTTACCAAAACTCTTGATAGGAGAAGTATGTGTGCAGTCATTAAATGAGGTTCTAGAATAGTAATATTACAATTCTGTTAGCTAATGTGCGATATATAGTTCACCTTCCCGACTTTCAGGAGTAAGTCGAATCTTAGTGGGGGAAGATGTAATACCCCTCTAACCCTAATATAAGTTTTGTGTTTTTGAAAGAATTAAGATCCTTCGATGTTTTCTTATAGCTTAAGTTATACATAATACTTGTTTGATCTATTCCTATAGTTGTTTATAATAATTTCATAAGCTAGTACTCAATGATTCTAATATCAGACATACTATCTAAAGGTATCACTTTTGTATGTATTTATCTCCATGTATGTATTGAGTACCTACAATACCTTTATGAACATAGTTAGGATGTTATATGATATGTACTTGATAGATATATATAAGTGGTTATTTATATTTTCTTCTATTAAGGTTACTTTGGATGAACCTTGTATCTCACTTGATGATTTGATTATGTTGATTTATTATTAGTATTGATAAGAGACTAACACAATGCTTGAGATTCTAACCTTCGTTATGATGATGCTACATGCTTTGAGTGTATATATATACATGATGTGTTTTCATGATTCAGGACGAAGTCGTAGTTACTCACATAGCTGAGGTCCACATGATGTATCGATCCTGGTCATCTGTCTGCAATGTTTTCTTTTATACGTATATCCGTGCATATGTATTTCTTCTTTGTGATGCAGGCTTGCAGATACCGGGCATCGACTTCACCTGGCTTCACAGGTCTGAGCATGCCCTCAAATCCTCGATGGTTGTTGTTATGGAGATAGTACTAAGGCCCCTACATGAGTCTTCCTTTGTCATTATTCCAATTTAGGAATATTAGGGTTCCTTCTTTGTCAGTCAACCTTTGGGTCAAAAACCTAGATCCAACGCACCCGGTTGGGCATGGTTGTAGTTAGTGCCTTGTGGCCATTTGAATTCATTTGGTTGTATGATTTGTTTACTCATTTTATTTATTTCTCCTTCTTGGTATGATTCTTAGTTAATCTTTCTATGTTGTGTTTCAGGAGTTTGGCTTGACTTTCCTTGTTGACTTTGGTTGACCTTGTTTGATCTTATAGTTTTCTCAATATGTTTCATAGTTGATTTTTATGGCCTCTTTCGATGATTAGATTTATTTTGAGGCATGTGATTTTATTCTACCTTAGTGTTATATCCTATAGTAATTATAAATAGGTAATAATATTGTGATCTATTACTTCATAATCTTATAGATTATAGTGTTTGGTATTTGGCATGTATATATATATATATATATATATATATATATATATATATATATATATATATATATATGAAAATATATATATGGGTGCACACATATATGTATTTATATATATATATAATTTATATGTGATTATATGTTAATTATTGTAGATATTGTTGATGGTGTATATTTCGGGATTAATGTAAAGTATAATATTATTAATAATTAAATATTAAATAATGCGAGGTATATTATTCTCAATTGTTAATTATTAATAATGAGGATAGGTTATATATATAGATATTGATGTAATTAATGATGGCATATGCATATATGTTAGGATAATATTACATGTGTGTATGAATGAATACAAATAATCTTTTATTGTATATTTGAGTAATATAGTTGTATGATATTAAGTTATTTTATAATACCCTTTAGTTAAGAGTTAGTTGGGAATTGGTTACTTTTCCTCTCAACCTTTGAAAATCTATTTATATGCACTACTTTCTCATTTGAAGAGGGGGGATTTTGGGGCTGAAGCATTGAGGAGAGGATGGCCTTACTTTTCATGGAGATTTTGGAGAGAAAACTTGGAGATGTGAAGGAGAGTTTGTAAGCATATGTCTTTAAGAATTTTTGGTTATCTTTGTTTTTGGGAGAGAGACATTTTTGTGAGAATTTCAGTAGTTGAGAGAGGGATTCTTTGCTATGGAATTATTTCTTTTTTTCATGGAGATTTCTGAAAGTGGATAGGGTTTGAAGGATGCATCTCAAGTTTGGATTTGTCTTCTCTTTTGTTTCCTTCCTTCTTTGATTCAACCTTCGTAGGACATGAGGTATGGATTGAATATTTTAGTTACTTGATGTATCTGATAGATTATAGATCTATTTATATATTATCATTATTTATTATATCTTTACTTTTCATTTGTATGGTTATTTTAAAGTTTTGAGTTTTTGTTTGTAAGAATTGGCATGTGTTTTCCTAGGGTTTTTAGCAACCCATTTTTGGAGATCTGTTATTATAACAATTTAAATTGCATCTATGGTTTTACTAAATTGATTTTCTAGAAGTAAAATTCACAGATCTCAAATGGGTATCTCTCTGATTTTATTTTTAGGGTCGAATTAATGCCTTATTTTTGACATTTTGGCAGACTATGCCTCTCTATTCTTGATTCCAAATTTTCTATCAAATGTATTCGTATGCTACAGGCTGATATGATTATATAAAAGTCTAAATTTGATATCAGAGATTCTCTTAAGTCTTATCTTTCATTTTCAATTAGTTTGGTGAATTTTAAATATGTTTTGTGAAAATTACAACCGTTTTAGTGAAGGCACGTCTGAACCCTAACCAGAATTTTCTGTTTTAAACCAGAAGTCATAACTTTCTTTCCCACGTTGGATCTTCCTAAAAATAAAATTGAGAGTCCATAATTATGTTATCTAAATCTCCACAAAAGTGATTTTCTTTATTTTATGTTTTGTGGAAGATATGGATGACTATTCTATGATGACTATTCTTTGCATTTAATCCTTGCTTGAAATAATTCAATTTAAGAACATCATTAAGTTTGAAGGTTTTGTATGGTTACCAGAGGCTATTAGAATTTGTTTTTGGTTAATTGGATCTATTTCTACTCTGAATATGTTTATAATATCACTTGGATGTCTTCTTATATGTTTGGAACATTCTGAATGCCATATTGGGTTTAGGGTTGTCAAATGGACTAGGGACAACATATGTTTTCCTAAACTCAATCAAATGTTGTTATGGAATTGATATGAATTCTTGATGATGAATCTATTATGTTCTTATGATTTTTATATGTATGTTAGGGAACCTAAGTACACTAGGTGAGTGGCTCATAGTGAGGGGCCGGGGCCCTAAGTGGCTAGTACCAGGATAACCTACTATGAGTTATTTAATCAAGTGATAACCTAAATAAATGAATTGGGAATGAGAGATTATTGGAATGGAAAATTACACATTAATCAAGATTAATTGTGCCTCGCCTATGCCTTTAGTGCTATTAAAGACTAAGGATGGGAGTGGGAGAAGGTACCTATGTGTAGGTACAACTGAATGACCTTGTTTGTACGAGAGGCATTTGGTTCCTTATGTGCCTACTTGGGGGCCGGGGCCAAGAGTGGCTAGTACCAAGACAACCCAAGGAGTGAGGGCTATGTGATGACACTCACCTAGCTTGTAGCTTAGAGTCTCTATCAAATTTGATCATGCCTCTGGTATTCCTTGTGGTCTTCTTGTCTTTTCTTTTTTTGTTGTGACTTTGGGGAACTTTTATCACCACCTTAGGAATTTTCTAGTTGTTACCTCTTGTATGGGCCTTTTGTTATATCTCCTAGCTTGGGGGAGTGGGCCTATTGGTTCCACATCGTTGGGTGGTTAATATTTATATTGAGGTATTTTTCGTGATTCTCTGGATGATCCTAGTACATATTCCTTTCCAGATCTGCAGTTGAAGATTTCTTATTGGATATTTTAATATGTTGAGATGTACTTATGTGTTTGAATTCATGTAATTTTTAATCTCCTAAAAGGAGTCTTGTAGTATTGATGTAATCTCAATTCAAAGCAATGCATAAGGGAATGGGTAGTTCTAGGTAAAAGAAAGGGAAAATAATGTGGAATATTGGACATGTTACTAGCATTAAAAGAAAGTGTTTATGTTATTTCTCCTATCCTCTTATGTTGTCCATATGTAAAGGAAATAATCTTAAATATAGTTATATATAATGAAGTATCACAAAAATAATGTACTCTCTCTTGATGAAAGGATCCAAGGAAATTATTGAGAAATTATAGGTTAGTGATTGGAATTATTAACAATGAATGGTTATGAAACAATGCAATAAAATAGTAACTTGATTATAATGTTAATACTTGGTTCATGTTAATGAAATACCTAGGATAATGCATACCTTAATGAATATTAATCTCTTACCTAAATTATTAGAGAAAAGTGATATAAAGGATAGTAGATGTAGATGAAATCAATATGAATTTATGGAATGAGTTGATAAAAGGAATAATGATGTTGGATGATTAACCTATGTTTAATAAAAGAAATAAGTTAGGGACATTTAACTTGGTGCATTAAAATGAATGTAGATCTTTTAAGCTCATGATTCCGTGAATATCTTATGCATGTAAATGGTTTATATGATGTTGCTTAGGTAGCGACGTTAGGGAACTCGGGAGGACTTAAGTTGTATAAATCTTACATTCAAGTAGTAGAAAATTATTTGTTCTTTTAGAAATATGAAGTGTAATGAGGAATATTATTCTAGTTAAAATAAATAAATTAAAAAAAAAATAAAAAAAAACTACTTTCATTTTATAGAGGTTTTATGTCTTGTGCTCTTGGGTTGCCTGGCGGGGCGTTACACAAACGGCAAGATGACCTGAATATCTTGTCCATTTTGATATAGAAATTTGTATAAGCATCAAAACATGAACATTGTGATGACCTGAATACACCTTGCATTACAAACACATCAAACAACTAAGAGATCATTCTAAATCCAATGTGAATTACCCATAGTGACCCTTTATCGTTCACATCCTTAGGTAAGATCGCATTCACAATAGGAGAAAGAACTCACTCTAAAAGATAATAGTTAGATCAAACTTCCTTGAATCATTTGGGTGTCAATGGTCAAGGTACGCATGGCCATCCAATTCAAGATAGAGGCTCTTACAGTCGGACACCATTTCAATCCAGAATTTCTAAAGTTGTTAGATTTTCACATACAAGAAGAAAACAAAGAAAAGATTATGCCCCTAGTCATCACTCTCTAAATCCTATAAAAGACATCATCGAAGGGCTCGAAGGGACACAATATGCAAAATCTCAATGCGAATCAGTAAGCATACAAGGAGATAAAAGCATGTAAAAAAGCATAGATTATTTTCAGTTGAGTTTTGATTGCGTTGTTGTAGATGCAAAATCCTTTCAGGAGACAAGACTGACTGACTGACTCACATGAAGCTTCAAAGGACTCTGACTAGATATGATACACCTCAGATATACTGGAGACTAGAGGATATGACATTGATAATCCCCAAGTTTGAACATTGATAGGATACAGACACTTGAGCAGATTGGTGGACAAACCGACTTATTGAAAACTAGAAATGCAAAAAGAAATCGGGAGATATGTACAAACTAAAACAAGACTGAAAGCTAGGAAAGACCAAGATTGCACTGATAGATGGAGCATTTTGAAACAAGTGGCACCTGTTTGCTGAGTTTTCACCATATTGGTAGAGATTCTATTTTTGCTACCAAGGCACCTGTTTCCAGGTTTTCACCAAGGCACTTTTTTTTTTTTTGTATTTTTTTTTTTCAATTTTTAAGATTTTTTCAGGACATTTTACCATAGACTGAATGCCTTAGGCATATAATTTCTTCATATGGAGAATGTTGATTGGTTCTCAAAGCTATTCTCCTTCAATCATTGAGAGTTGATAGGCACCAGAGCCAAAAGTAGCAGTGATGACAAAGGGACCCAGCCAATTGGGTTCAAACTTCCCCTTGCGTTCTCGATGTGATTGATTTTTAGGATTTTCTCTCAAGACTAGATCGCCAACCTAAAATTCTCTGTGTCTGACTTTCTTGTTGTAGCCTCTAGAAATTCTCTTCTGATATACTTTGAGATGATCATATGCTACTTGTCTGCGCTCATCTAGTAGTTCCAGTTCTTGTAACCTAGACACTCTGTAGTCATCATCCGTTACTAGACCATGCATTCTGATTCTTAGTGATGGGATTTCGACCTCAATAGGTAGTACCGCTTCAGACCCATAAACTAAAGTGAAAGGTGTAGCCCCTGTAGGCATTCTGATACTTGTTTTGATATTGGTTCTGATACTTGTTTTGATACTTGTTTTGATACTTATTCTGATACTGGTTCTGACACTTGTTCTGATACTAGTTTTGATACTTATTCTGATATTGGTTCTAACACTTGTTCTGATATTTATTATGATACTAGTTCTGACACTTGTTTTGATACTTGGTATACTTGATAGCATATTTTTCCATTGCAAACTCTCAAGCAAGATCATATCGTGTAGTCCCAATGTCTAGCAAGGTGGAGAACAAGAGGGATTGGCAAGCTGGTGGAAGAGATGGAAGACAAGAGAATGAAGGAGAAAGAAAGGAAGAAATCCTCAAGGGGAAACTCCTCAAGAATACCCAAGCTAGGGAAAAATTGTCATATAAAGCACATTGGGACAAGCAATGAAAGGCTAGCATAGGATAAGTCACAAAAGTGTAATGCGAGAGCAGGAAAGGATGCAGTCCAAAGGAGTAGACATGTCAAGAGGTTTCAAAGCATCATGTTTTACTCTTTCTCTTTTATTTTTTTAGATCAAGACCAAAGGGGAAAAGGATAGCGATAGGTGAAAATGAATGGAGGAAAATAGACATGAAGGATAAACAGGAAGGGAATGAAAGAAAGATCATCATAAGATAGCTCACAAAATAGCCAAATATTCATGTATAGGTCAACCTTGTCAAGATCAAAGAGAGAAAATGGAATGGATGAAATATGTAGAAGAACTATGCATGATGCCTGATTGCCAGGTTTTCATCATGGTACTTATCTAAGGTGCCACAAGGGAGTGGCTTTTAGCATAGGATGAATTTATTTCTCTTTACTTTTGCTACCAAGGCACCTGTTTCCAAGTTTTCATCAAGGCACATTTTCAATTTTATTTTTTTGATTTCTTTTTTTTTTTTGAATTTTTGGAAGAAGGCAAGCTTTTTAGATAGTACTCCTTGAAAGGATAAACCATGATATGCCAAGGAATTAAAATGATATGCTCAAAGATGCTGATAGGGAAAGGGAGATGGAAGAGAAAAATGGAGGATAAGGTTTTATGTAAAGCAAGTGAGGTGGGAAGATAAGAGGAATAGGCAAATGAGGGAAAATGATAGAAGGTAGAAGGATAATGCATGGAAGGATTGCGAAAGGGTAGGTGGAAAGGAAGGCAAGATCAACATCAACACATACCTTGAAGGGTGGCGAGAGGATGAAGGAAAATGTGAAGGAATATGGTGAATGGATAGTAGAGGTTGTGGTTTAGGCACATGGAACGGAAGAATATTTTTGGAGGGAGATGAAGTGGAAGCCTTTGGAAGCTTGAATGTCAACTTAACTTTTTGCTCAACACCAGACTCTTTCAAGAGAGACTTTGGAATCCATATAGTTGTAGGCTTTTCATTTCTTTTTGGTAATTTGGAGAGAATATCTTCAATGATGGATTTTGGAACCCATACTTGTCTTGTAGTTTTTTTCTTAGATATCTCTTTTGACTTTATGTTTCCATGTCTATTAGAGGAGACATGGTGATCTTTTTTTGATGGATTCTTGTATTGATTCTTTTTCTTGTATTAAACATTCAAGTTACTTCCAAAAGACTTGGGACTTGTGGAAGAGGGAGGATATGACTGATTTAGATGGGTGGATGGATGAAAAGGATTCAATGGTATGAATCTATGTTGATCTTGAGGAAAGATGGGAGATGGAGGGATGTAAGGACCCAAGATGGATGATGAATTAGGAGAGTTAAGAGGGGAAAGTGAAGGGGCATAAGGACCCAAGATGGAAGGCAAATGTGAAGCCCTTAGTAGTGGTCGAGGAGGTCCAAGGATGGACATGGAGGGTTCGAAAGGATAATCAATAAGTTCATCAGCATCTATATGACAACCAAGGATATCAGCATCTTTAGAGTGGGCATTAGAATTTTCAATAGAATCATGGACATCTTGAATATGAGAACCTTCTTTGACAGGATTTTTCAAAGCTTGCAAAGACTAAGGAAGAGTAGAAAGTGGAAGCAAACATGGAGTGGTAGAACAAGAAGATGGAAGACTTTGATCTTGACAAGGATCTTTGGATAGCATAAGCACATAATTTTTCTATTGATTGTCAATGGGCTTAACATTGGAAGTAACAACACCATTTTTACCAACCTTAATGGAAGTATCATCTTTGGAAAGTGCAAGTTTAGTAAGGTCATTTTGATTGTCAATAAGCTCAACGGTGTAAGTAGTATTGTGATCTTGTTTAGGAGAAGACTTAAGACATGGTGGAATGCATGAAAAAGGGTGTGCAGGATCAAAAGAACCTTGAGGTAGATAAGAGACATCATGAAAAGGAGTGGACGACATGGAGGGTTCTTGATCTTGATCTTTCTTTACATTTTTTTCTTTATCATTAGAGTCCTCTTGACATGGAGCCACTTCTAAGGACAAGGAAGCCTGTTGGGATTGTATGGAAGACTTTGGAAGAGATGGGGAAGGACTAGCTGGAGTAGGCATTGTAGCATATGAAGGCATAGGCTCTTTAGGTTTAGCATTATTGAAAGTATTAGCAGCCAAGTGAAGGTTAGCTTGAGTTTCTTTAAGAGGTAGCCCTGGAGGATAACTATAGGGAACCGCATGAAAAGTATCATTTTGAAAAGTATCACTTTAAGGCTTGTGTCGGATGAAGGTTCTGTAAAAGATTTGAAAGGCTTGGAAGCTTTAGGAAATATATGAGTATTGGAGGAAGTAGGGGATGGAAGGGAACCATCACAAGACAAAGGTCCAACATTAAAATGATCTTTCTTGAGAGTGTAATCTTTATTTTCAGCCTGAGAGTTCTTAGAGGAGAGATCTTTATAGTATTGATGTTTCAAGCTAGCACGATGCATTTTATAGTCCTCAGCAGTAGTAGATGGATCATAATCAAGGTATTGTCCACAAAAGCCATCAAAATCTCTTTCAAAATCAGAATCATATGGATCACCATCATGATCTATCCAATGTGACATCCCATTTCTAGTAAGCAGGAACACATGATGAGGAGGACTCTTAGGAACAAAGGTGTCATAGGTATCATTATATTGTTTGTCATCATAGTCATCATAGTCTCCAAAGCTGGATGTGTCACTCTCTGTGGAAGAGGTATCATAAGGGTTATCATGTTGCTCAAATTTTGTCTAGGGGCATGGTGACATGTACAAGTCTTTATCAAATGGAAAAGAGTATAGAGATTCCATGGATAACTCTTTAGGTTCCTTTTCTTTCTTAAGTTTGTCAAGCTAGACTTGCATAGCTTCCAGCTGCTTCATCATAGTGGTGATTAGAGCTTCTTCCTCTTATGTAATGATTCTTTGAGACATGTGTAATGATTCTCAATGGCTACTGCTTTGTTCTTGACATAGTGACTTGTATGATAGATTCTGGAACTAGGCTGAAAAAGTCAGGTATCTGACAATTCTGACAACTTTCTGACACTTTTTCTAAATTTTCCCAAATGACACTCTGTAAACTCGTATGATAGTGGGTATGCTATGAAACGATAGTTGCAAAAATCATACGATAGTTGGGTAGCAATGAAATGACAGTTGAAAAACTTGTACGGCAGTTGGGTAGTAATGAAATGACAGTTGAAAATCTCATACGACAGTTGCAAGATTTTGACTTTGAGAATTTGCTGGCATGGAAACTCATACAACACTGGGTACTCAATCATAGGATAGATGAGCTATAATGAAATGACAATTGAAAGAAAACTCGTACAACTTTTGACTTCCTGAGATGACTTTTGACTCCAAAAAATAATTTTACTTCAGATTTTGCAAATTTTGAGTTTTCAGATTTGAATTGTTTGCAAATTTCAATGTCTAGATTTGAGGATTGTAATAGATTTGTTCATTTTCAGTAACCAGATAGATAAACAAGCATGCAAAATAGCAAGCACGTGATTTCAAACATGTTTGAAAATAATGAACAAGGGCAAAAGCAACCTTGCGCATGAACAATCAAGTGACTTATTCATTCTAATCCTCAGAAGCGCTAATTGTGTATGTTACAAGAATGTTTTGCAATGACGCACATATAACCTAGAAAATAAAAATTTGGCCTCGCTAGGGTTTTTAGTAATGGTTTGACTCTGCAACTTTTATGATCCAAAGGGGTGAACTCCAATCCTGGCGCACCAGGGTTTTGACACAGTCTGAGAACTTAATCTTCAGGAGTTGCTAGGGAGATTTGACAACCCAACAATGAACCATACCCGTGGAGATTTCTTCCACAAGGACATTTATATAGCAGCTGTCACTACCACGGTGAAAATGGCTATTACCACTTGAGGTTCTGTCAATGCAGTTTACCTTATGAAGGGAATGTCCACTATGGTTAACCCTCTCTAAAGATGACTCACAATAGTATACCACAAGGGGACTTGGCTCCAGATCCAAGGTTTTTGACACCTTTTCAATTTTAACCTAAACAAAGAAAGTAGATTAATTCGACACGCTAAGACAAAGTTTTGCTTCACCAAGGTCTATGATATCAACCCCAAATGATCTATCAACCCCTCTAGAGAGAGAATGTATCAATCAATAAGGGAAGACGCACTAACCAATTTTGATTCACCAAAGCTCATGATGTCTACCCCACGTGATCTATCAACCTCTCCTAGGAGAGAATGTATCGATCAATAAGAGAAGACACACTAACCAAGTTGAATGTGAAATGCACTAAGTATCCTCCCTACCTACAAGGATTCTATCATCAAAAAGGATTTCGTTGGGAATCCAATCTCTCAAGAATCATGAATAGTGTTCATAGGGCCTAATTACTATGTGAGCACAGATGTATGTTTCCAAAAGAAAATCTACCAAAAGTATCTAAAAAAGTAGAAAGAGGAATACTTAACGCTTAAAGCGAATATGAGATGAGTCCACAAGGTGGAACACTTAACACCTCACACAAGCTGAAAATGAGTCCCCAACTTAGAAAACAAGTGAGTTCCTAAAAGCACAAAAGGGTTGCCAAGTGGAACACTTAACGCTTCTATCCTGTTGACCCCTCCCCTTGATGGCACTGAGATTGCAACCAGGGGGCAAAATGAGGGGCTGACAGATTAGCGAGTCCAATAACCCTAGATAGCAATTAAGATCAATCACAAGTAATCTAAGACTGCTTATCAATACTTAAGGTGTTACAACCTAGTATTCAATTATGCAAATTTGAAGAAAAGCATGCAAAGAAAACACTCAAGCCAAACACATGAGAGATTTATTTTAGGATCCAAATTGAAATGTTATCAGATTAAAGAGAATACCTGGGATCCTCGTAATGCGCTTAGTAGATTTTACCTAATTTTTAGCAATTTTTTTGCACTTTTTCCAATCAAACCCAGTAGAAATCACTCAAAAATAGCAAATTTCAATTGTTAGGGTTAGCTATCAATAAAAATATGAAAATCAAATCTGACAAACTACCTACCAAAATGAAATGACAATTCAAATCTGATACCAAAACTCGTACGACAGTGGGTCTCTTACCATATGATAGTCAAATCCTGATGCTAAAACTCGTATGATAGTGGGTCTCTTACCATATGACAGTTGAAACCTGATGCCAAAAATTGTATGATAGTGGGTCTCTTACCATACGACACTTGAAACCTGATGCTAAAACTCGTACGATAGTGGGTCTCTTACCATACGATAGTTGAAACCTGATGCTGAAACTCGTACGACAGTGGGTCTCTTACCATACGACAGTTGAAACCTGATGCTGAAACTCATACGATAGTGGGTCTCTTACCATACAATAGTTGAAACCTAATGCCAAAACTCATACGACAATGGGTCTCTTACCATACGATAGTTGAAACCTGATGCCAAAACTCGTACGACAGTGGGTATGCTCCCAGATGACACTGGGTATCCGATGAAATGACAATCTAAAAAAACTTGTACGACAGTCTGAAAACTTGTACGACAACTATACAGACTAAAATTAAAAATAATGTCCCACTGAGAATACCACCAGAACAGGCAACAGCAGGGGAGTTCTGATAGAGAAATGATAGAAGATTGATAGAAATGAAGGGAAGCCTGTTTCAAGGCCCCATGGTGGGTGCCAAAAATGTGTGTGTGAAAATTGTACTTGATCTGTAAACACAACACTTTAGTAAAACATTAGAGGTTAGCAATAATCAAAATTGTGCAAAATTGAAATCTACTCTAACCAAGTGATTTACTGCCTTCTAGTAGGTGAGAGATTAATGTTCTCAGATTGTTATCGAGATCAATGACCTAGATGACACCTAAATGAAGGATTTGAATGCAAAACTGATATGAAATATGAATGTAATTAATCTATTTTTTTGGTATTTTCTATGCAATAATAATGATAAACTGATATGAATCTATGCTAATAAGAAAATTGATATGCAATGCTAATCTAGAAATGATATGATATGAGAATGAAAATTCTAACAATAATATGAAAGCTATGAATTTGAAATTGATCTCACAAAGCTTTGAATCCTCAAATTTATCTTTCAAGCTCCAATTATGCAAATTCTCCAAATCTGATGTGCTATGATTCCTGTAGAGTAAGTTTGCAATTTTTGAGATATGAATTATGAAGAGCTGAGCCTTGGTTTTATAGAAATCCAGGGCTTTGGAGGTGCATGGAAGAAAGTCATAAATCACTCAGATAACTCAGGTTGATTTTTGAGTTATTTTTAAATAATAGATAATTAAGTCACAAAAATCATGCAAAAGCACAGTTCAACTCGAATTAGAAGTTTAGATCAACTTTAAAACTCAAAAAGATGTTGAGTTTCAAAAAGCTAACAACTTGCATTGATTTTCCAATTTGAGTTTAACTGGTCCTTGAATATGCACATGGATAATTATGATTTAATAAATAAATAAAGTGATTTATGCTCAACTTAATTGATTTTTGAAATAAAATAATTAATTTATGGGTTAATTAACTATTTTATCAAACTTTTATTAGAAACTATATTATTAAATAATGACAACTTGCTTTAATCAATTAAATAAGAATTTAATCAATTATTCATAGGATATTAGATTTATTGTCAAAATTAAATAATACAATTAATAATAGATAGAATTAAATTTAATTAAACAATTAAGTGGCAAGATATTAAATCTAATTAATTAAATATGAAAATATTCAATTAATCAAACTTAGGATAAATGTGATTTATCTCCAAATAATCATTAAATTAAAGATAATTAAGATAATTAGGAATATTGCTAGGAATATTCCTCGATGCAGAATTTAAGATAATCAATTAGGATTCGATGATGTTTAGATGTGCCTTAGGTTAGGACTTTGATGTCGATTTCGTTTGATTTGTAGATATAGGAGATTAATGAACTTATAGCCCATTTTTGGGGTATTACACCTCGCATGTTGGAGGACTTATTAATTGTAATATTTGGCCCTAACGGAGGAGGCATTATAGCCCGACATGTATGAATCAATTTGAAGTAATATAAGAAGTTGATCTGCATTCTCTCTCTCACTTGTGTGTTATTGCTTCTGCATGTGATATCTACAAGGTGGATCTAGTTAGGGTGTACCTTTGGCCCCTCTCCTGCATCCTCCCTTGTGTCAGGTGGTATCAAAGCTAAGGTGAGATCTGGATCTAGGTTTGCAAATCTAGGTTTGAGGGTTCCTTTTTGTCAAACCTTAGTTGATTTTTTGTGGTGTAGCGGGTTGCGATTTGACCTGCAATTGTAGAGGGTTTCAAGATGGTTCATGGGAGGTGAGATGTGGATCCAGGATTGGCACACATGTTGAGACAATTTTCTTCTAGATTAGAAGTTGTTGAGATAGCCCAATGAATAGGAAGACATCTTGAAGATGTTATTGATGATGAAATTGAGGAAGAACAAGGTGATGTAGAACCTACACCAGCAATGGATCAATGTGAGGAAAGATTGTTGAAGGATTTGACAAATATAAATTCTAAACCACATTTCTATCCTCCTGAGTATAGTGGAAAATTGGATTCAGATTAATTGGTAGACTGGATCACCGAGATGGAAAAGTAATTTGAATATGAAAACATCCCTGAGGAAAAGACGGTGAAAATTGCAAGTATAAAGTTGAAGAGTCATGCATCCTTATGGTGAGAACATCTACAATTGGATAGAAAGAGGAAAGGAAAAGACAAAATTAAGGAATGGAATAAGATGGTGAATAAATTGAAAGGAAAGTTTTTACCTTGTGATTATCAGATTAACCTAGTTAGGCGAATGCAAAGTTTGAAGCAGAAAGATAGCTTGGTAAAAGATTATATTGAGGAATCCTATAGATTAGATACTAGATCTGGATATGATGAAGATGATGTGGAAAGAATTTCTAAGTACCTGAATGGATTGAGAGTTTCCATCCAAAAAGAAATTAGTTTGGTTAAGTTAGAAAACATTGAAGAAGCTTATCAATTTGCCTTGAAAGCTGAGGAGAAATTGAACAAAAGAGATGAGAAAAGACAAATAGGTAGAGGTGGTAGATTCCCTAGAGGAAGAGGTAGATCTTATGGTGAAAATAGTAGATCTGAACCAAAAAAGACAAATCTAGATAAAGGCAAGACCGAGTGGAAAGGTGAAAGTTCATCTAGAGGTAGAGGCAATAACTACCAAGGTGGTTATAATAGAGGTGGTCTCTAAGGAACTTGTTACAATTTTGGAGAAGAAGGACATATATCATTTGAGTGTACACATGCAAGTAAGAAGGTCAGTAGCAGTAGAAATTGTTTGGTTCAAGAAGAGTCACTGAATGAACCTGAAAAGGAAAAGAACTTGATGGTAAGGAGAGAACTCTAGAGTGAAAGTAATAAGGAAGATCCGGTAAGAAAATTTTTGTTCAAGACTAGATGTAGAGTTTCTAATGAAGTATGGAAGGTAATCATGAACAGTGGAAGCTCGGAGAACTTGGCATTTGAGGAAATGGTTACAAAGTTATAGTTCAAAAGGTTGGAACACCCAAAGCCCTATCAAATTTCATGGATCAAAGATGAGCATACACTCTTGGTAAATGACCAATGCTATGTGAATTTGAAAATTGGAAAGTACTATGATAAGGTGTTATGTGATATCATGCAAATGGATTGTTGTCATATTTTGTTGGGTAGACCTTGGCAATATGGTAGACATGCTATATATGATGGGAGATTACATAAGTATACTATTTGGGCTGATGGAAGAAGAAAAATCTTGTTACCTTTGATTGAAGAACCTGTTAGTAGTGTTTGTACATTTGTGAAATTTTTCTTGATAGAAGGAAGAAAGTTTGTTAAGGATTTGAAGAAGAATGATGTTTGTTTTGTTGTGATTCCTAACAAACTGAGTAAGAAAATAGAGGATAGCATCCCTCAAGAGATTGATAAGTTACTCACTGAGTATAGAGAGAACATTTTTTATAATATACCTGATGGTTTTCCACTGAAGAGAAGCATTGATCATTGCATGGATCTTATCCCTGGAGCTAGTTTACCGAATAAGGCACCACATCGGTTGACACCTACCGAGAATCAAGAATTGAACTGACAGATTCAAGAATTGTTGTAGAAAGGTTTGATCTGAGAAATTTTGAGTCCTTGTAGGGTACCATTTGTATTGGGACCTAAGAAAAATAGAGAATGGTGAATGTGTACGGATTCCAGAGAAATCAATAAGATAATAGTGAAATATAGGTTTCCTATACCAAGAATGGATAACATAATGGATAGTTTGATTGGAGCAAAGTGTTTTACCAAAATTGATTTGACAAGTGGGTATCATCATATCAAAATCAAAGAAGGTGATGAGTGGAAGACTTCTTTTAAGTAAAAAGAAGGTTTGTATGAGTGGTTGGTTATGCCTTTTGGTCTAACTAATGCACCGAGTAGTTTTATGAGAATGATGAATAAAGTTTTGAAGAAATTCTTAGGTAAATTTGTGATTGTATACCTAGATGATATTCTAATATTTAGTAAGACTAGAGAAGAACATTTATTGCATGTTAAACAAGTATTATAGAGGTTGAAAGAATAAAAGTTGCTGGTAAATCTAAAAAAGTGTTCTTTCATGAAAGAGGAGATTGTGTATTTGGGATTTGTGTGTTTGATTGATGGTCTGAAGATCGATGTTGAAGACGGTCTAAAGATTTAAGCTATTTTGAATTGGCCTACACTTGAGAATTCTAGTGAGGTAAGATCATTTCATGGTTTGGAAAGTTTTTACCGAAAGTTCATTAGGAATTTCAGTTCAATTTGTAATGCTATGAGAGGAGATAAAAGAGAATTCAAGTGGACAAATGGAGTTGATAAAATTTTTGAGACTCTGAAGTAGAAGGTTTGTAAATTGCATGTGTTAGCATTGCCTGATTTCAATAAGGTATTTCAAGTGGAATGTGATGCAAGTAGTAGTGCAATAGGAGCTGTGTTGAGTCAAGAAGGTAAACCTGTTTCTTTCTTTAGTGAAAAGTTGAATGATGCAAAAAGGAAATATTTTGTGTATGATCAAGAATTCTATGCTATTGTTCAAGCCCTAAAGAAATGGAGACATTGTTTGATACTGAGTGGATTTGTGTTGTATACCGATCATAAAGCTTTACAGTATTTGGGTAGTTAGAATAAGTTAAACCAGAGACATATGAAATGGGTTGAATATTTGCAGAGCTATACATTTGTGATAGAGCATAAGAGTGGAGTCACTAACCGAGTTGCTGATGCATTGAGTAAAAGAAGATCTTTGATAACCGAGATGAAAATTGAAGTTATTGGTTTTGATGACATGAGAGATTCATAAGAATTTGACCCTAATTTTTCTAAGCCATGGAGAAAGTGCAGAGAACCTATTCAAGATCAACAGAGTAATAAATGGGAAGACTATTTCATTCAAGGAGGTATGTTGTTTAAAGGTATTTAGTTGTGTATACTGAGAGGATCAATGATATCTAATCTGATAAAGGAGAAACATGGTAGTGGTTTGGCTGGACATTTTGGTGTTGACAAGACATTGAATTTTCTTAAAGAGAAATACTTTTGGCCACAGTTGTATAAGAATGTTCAGAAATTTGTGAAAAGTTGTGGAATTTGTCAAGTTGCAAAAGGAGTAAGTTAGAATACTGGATTGTATACACTGATTTCTATTCCTGAGAAAATTTGGATTGATATTAGTATGGATTTTTTTCTTGGCTTAGCGAAGACATTAAGAGGTAATGATTCTATATTTGTTGTTATGGATAGATTTTCTAAAATGGCACATTGTATACCTTGTAGAAAGATGTCAGATATAGTAAATATAGTAGATCTTTTATTTAAAGAAATTTTTAGATTGCATGGATTACCTAGGAGTATCATCTTTGACCGAGACAACAAATTTGTTGGATACTTTTGGAAGACTCTTTGGAGAAAGTTTGGCACCAAGTTGAAATATAGTTATACATTTCGCCCACAAACTGATGGACAAATAGAAGTTGTAAATAGAATCTTAGGTAATCTTTTGAGATGTTTAGTTGGAGACACATTGAGTAATTAGGATTCTGTGTTGGCAGAAGTAGAATAGGAGTACTGTAAAAACCCCTTTTGAGATTGTAAATGGAATACAACCGAGAGGTATATCAGATTTGAGGGATATTGCTGATGAAGAGAAGAGAAGTGTTGAAGGAGTAAAGTTTGTTGAGTTCATGAAGACATTGCATGAAGATGTGAAACATAAGCTCGAGAAGAGTAATCAGAAATACAAAGATAGAGTTGATAGATCTAGAAGACATAAGAATTTTGCAGTCGGTGATTAAGTAATGGTTCATTTGAAGAAAGATAGATTTCCTATTTGAACATATGGGAAGCTGAAAATGAAGAAGTTTGGTCCTTGCAAGATTTTGAGGAAATTTGATAGTGGAAATGCTTATGAGATTAAGTTACCTAATGATATGGATATATTACTAATATTCAACATTGCTGATTTGTATGAGTACCATGAATCAGATGAAGAAATGATAGTACCAAATGATTATCCTAAGAAATAGATAGAAGAAGTTTAGCAGATTTTGGAACAAAGAGTTAGAAGAAGTACAAGAGGAAACTAGTATATGGAATATTTGGTAAAGTGGAAGAATAGACAGATTGAAGACTATTCATGGATTTCACAATCTGAGTTGGATTCAGTTTGGATTGTACCTGCTGCATGATTCAGAGAATCATTTCAAATAACCCCAGGTATTTGATGTGGGAGCATCTTGGGTCCTTGGCAATCCTATTTTACCAAAAACAAGTTTGTGTTTTCTTGTGTTGCTTGATTTCTACTTTGACGGATTTGCTCAGTTGATTCTCTGACACTCAGTTATTGTTTCCTGGTGCTCAGTTATCCTTCCTTACCAAGTTGTTTGTTTTAGTTTCCTGTTGAGGCTGACTTGTGTAATTAATTTTGGTCATGGATTTAATGTTGGAATCTATCATTGGGAAGTGTGTGGACCTAGATCTGGTGGTTCCTTCCATTGATGGTGGATCTGAAGGCTGACTTATTTGGTAGCCTCTTGTATATATTGTAATCTTTGGTTGTAGTTCAGGAAAGTAATTTTGGGTAGAGGATAGAAGTTAGAAGATTGAAGATAGTTTCAGATCCTTGCATTTTGGAGGACTTATGTCCTTGAATTCTAATATTAGGCCCTAATCAGGAAGACCTTACAGCCCGACATGTATGAATCAATTTAAAGTAATATAAGAAGTTGATTTACATTCTCTCTCTCACTTGTGTGTTGTTTCTTCTGCGTGTGATCTCTGCAAGGTGGATCTTGTTAGGGTGTGCCTTTGGCCCCTCTCCAGCATCCTCCCTTGCATCATAACAACTATGTCAAGATAAATAAGAAAGAAAATGTAGTTGCTGATCAAGTTGTTGTTGCATCCAACATTGCCACTTCTGCATTCACTGCTTTTTGTCTGAATCATATGTTTACTCCTCTTTCTGAATCTTTATATTCTATTATGAGTAAATTGTTGAATGATAATATGATTACTTTACATCCGATTCGATCTCTTTTACCTATTATGATGGCATCCAAATCCTTTGATTCCAAAGCCTTTTGTCCATACCATCGTTAGAATGGCCATGATACTGAAAAGTGTTATTCTTTAAAACATAAGGTTAAGGACTTAATTGATTCTAATGCTTTATCTATTGATAATTTTGATGGTAGTGAGAACAAATCTATCTCTCTTCCTAATCAAAACCTCCAAATATATATAAATCCTTTTCCTACACATGATATTAATACCATTTGTTCAATCGTCTTCTATGGATATTGTTTATGATTCAAAGATGGATGATCTCAATCATATTGTTAACCATGTGGAAAATGTTGTTTTGTCTCAATCTGTATCTCCACCCTAGCCTCAATCTCAACCTCAACTTCAAGTTCTACCTCAACCTATGCCCAAACCGAAACCTCAACCTAAACCTCGAAAACAACCTAAGAATAAAAGACCTAGGGAACTCTTGATTACCTTTGATGATTGTGAGACTATTAAAGCTCTTGATGGTCCCCTCTACATTTATGCTAGGATTTCTAAGGTACCTACGCATGGTTGTCTTGTTGAGCGTACATCCTTAGTCAATGTTATTACTGAAGAAAATATTTTTATGAAGAACTTACAATGTGATTCTTATGATACATCAGATGTGTGGATTCAAACTTGTAATAGTTTTCTTTATCCATCATTTGGTTCTATTAACTTGCTTGTTGAAATTTTTGGTAAAGTTGTGGACACTACCTTCATTGTTGTTCCTACTTCTGATCAATTTCAACTTAAGTTTGGTTTGGCTTAGTTGAACGCCATGCATGTTGTTGCTTCTCCTATCCATAAGTGTCTTAAATTCATTCATGATGAAGAAGTAAAGATGATTAATCATAGTTTATATCAACCTTCTAGGCCTATGGATTGTGCTACCCTTGACTTCTTTTGGCCTTCATTACCTAATTCATGTCCTTCTCGACCTGATAACCTTTTTCACTCATATCAAGGCTATAAACATCGCAAGATTCTTGAGTTAAGCATGCCTTAGATTGATCTTAACCATGGTATTTTGCCTACACCTTCCATACCTCATGTATCCATGGCTTCTAGTTATGTTAATCAAGCTTCTAGCATTTCTTTTCAACCTACAAAGAATCCTACTAATCATCCTATAGAAATTATGAAGGAACCAGTGGTTGTTTCTCCTAGTTCTCAACATATTTCAAACAAGACAAAATGTAACTGATCTGCCAATGAACATCGTAAGAAGCATCGGGCTTAAGCTAAGGCTTGTGCCTCTATTCTTCAAAGTTTTTTACCTTCTTTTGACCAGCCTATGGCTGATATATTAGAAGTTAATGTTAATAATGATGTTAAGATGAATGATTATGATGATTCTATTTGTATCTTAGATTTGATTTTGATTAATCTTGATGAAGAAGATACTCTTGATGATACTAATGATGCTAATGATGAATATGAGACTATTGAAATTGATATTGATTTACCTAATATGCTTTCAACACAATAGATAGTTGAACCTAGTATCAAACATAACAATTCTCAAGAGGATCCTTGTTTGGAATTGGATATTATTCCTACCATGTTAGATATAGTCCCTCTTGCAAGTTTCCCACCTTCCCTAAATGATATAGAATGAGATGGGGAGAGTAGGTGACACACTTGATTGGCTTGTCCTTCATGGTAGCTTTTTGTGTGTTTGCCTATTGCATTGTTCTTCTCTCATAATGTGTTTGCTAAATATTTGTTAGATTCTTTTATACGACCCTTTTTACTTTTTTAGTGCAAGGTGATAAAGGAATCAAATCTATTGTACTATTCCTCTATATGTATCTCTATTCTTCTATATGTTATTTTCATGTTATGTTGTACCTGTGCTATTATTCATAAATGTTTTCCTTGTGTAGTCCACTTGGATTGCAACTTGGTAGCACTGATTCTTTTTGGTCTCCATGTTGTGATACAAAAATACTCTTCTTCATAACTCTTATGTTTTCTTTCCTCCATTGTGATTGTAGTTCTACTTTCTTTGGAGAATGGTGTCAATTCATTTGCAATAATATCATATATAAATATTATCTTATGATCATACTGACCCCATGGTAGGAAGATCCCTTCTATGTTCTCTATATGTTTATGTGGTATTTCCCTTGATTTGTCTTCGCTTGGGGTCATCTTGTAGTGGAAACATAATCAATGGAGTTGTTTATGTTTCCGTTCAATCCATTGCTCCTGTTAAAGTATTAGCAATTACTTTAATGTGGGGGCATACGCTTTGCTCACTTTTTGCACACACTCACTTTCAATATATATATTTTTAAAATCTCTTTTCTCCCTTTATGGATTAGTGACTAATCCTTAAAGCATGGATTTTTACCTTATAGGATCTCTTGATCCCTCCAGGTTCAATTTTCAAAGTTTTGATCCCTTAAGGTCAAAGGTTTTCTTAAGATTTGGTCTCTCTTATTTTGACTTTTCTCTTCTGGAATAGAATATTCATGAGGCTGAATCCTGGATGGGTTGACTAGTGAGTTGCCACATTCACTAAGTGGTTCAACTCCATCTTTCCATTTGCGTTGTTTCCTTGTGTGGTTCACAATGAGCCATAAGTTCCCATTGGGAGAGGTAATCACACCCTCTTCTCTCTTTTTAGAGATGCCTCTCTTATTTTAATCTTGGAGTTGATAAAGACTCGAGTCCCTGGGGGCTTGAGGATTCATTTCTCCCCTTAATTTCAATAAGATTGTCTTTTTCTTTGTGATCTCCTTTACCAAGAGTTTGCATCGAGTCCATACTCTTTCTAAAGTGGGGGCTAAATGTATCATCAAAAAATGGAAGCACTTCCATTTAGGACTAGTTTAGCCCTCTGAGTAAGTGGTTGAGGGTCATGTTGAATGCCTTGAATGGGTCTTTGACTTGGATCTAGCTTTTCCCCCCGTTCTACCCCATTTTGCACTTCCTTCGTACCTAATCCTAGCAACCCTCTTTGAGAATTTGATGTTCTTGATCTTAGGGTCAAGGTCGACCTCGACCCTGACCTAGGCTTCAAATTTCAAAATCTGAAGGTTTTCATATGTCGAGTTTTGGAAAGATTTATTTCTCGCTTCTAGGTTGGTTGTTTCGGGCTTCGAAATAGTAAACTCTTAAATGATATTTAGTTTAGGTCCACTTCCAAGGGCATAGGATTAATGTGAATTTATTTCTCCAATGTTGGCCTCTCTAGAAGTTTGTGCCCTAGACTAGTATAAAAGGAAGCTTTCTCCTCTCATTTCAATCCATCTTTACATCCCATCTCTCAAACACTCAAGAAAGAAAAATTAAGCAATCAAGAAGAAAAAAATAAGGAGAAGAAAGCATTCAAGCATTCATCCATCTTCAATCATTCAAGCATTCAAGATCCAATTCATCAAGGAGATCCATTGGTAGCCATTGAAGGATTTAATCTCTATGGAGCCCTCTTGTTGATGATTTATCCATCCATATCCATTCAAGCTTCTTCTTATTCCAAGATCCATTCAAGATTGGTGTTGAAGATCTAAAGACAATTTATTTGAAACATCCTACATTCAATTCTACATTCATTTGGAGTATCCATACTTGTGGATTCAAGGATTCAAATCCTCCACAAGGGTTTTTCAACTTAAGCAAGGTGAATTATTCCATTTACTTTATTTATTACTACAATTTCAATTCAATTTCAAGGTTAATTCCTAAATTGGGGTTTGACCAAGGCAAACCCCTCCCCCCAACAAACAAAACCATTTTTCTTGCAGGAACAGGTGCGAAATAGTGAATTACAGTGTAGATCTGGATACCCTTTTTAGAAAACTTTCAGGATTCATGAACAAAATTTCCATTGGTGCAGCACAGGTCAAGGTCGACCTTTATTTGAGGGTAAAAGTACAAAGTTGTGTCACACTTTTATAAAAGAAAAGGTCAACAACACAAAATTTTTAACTTTAATGACATAAAAATGGCATTTATGTTTAGAATTTCGAGATGATGTAAACTAATGAAATGTGTAAAAGTGGGTGAAATTTATGTCTATAATTTAAAAAAAAAAATTTGAACAGGAATTCACATAGTTTTTTAATTTTTGAAGTCCATTTTTTAGTTGCTAAAAAATGCTGAAAAATGAGGGTCTTGTTCCCACCAAAAAAGTATATACAATTAATCTTTGTTTCCTTTGATTTCAAAATATGTTATAGATGAAATGTATAGGTAGTGCAAAAAAGAAGAAAAAATAGTTTTAAATGTATATTTTCTTTGTTATAACTACTCAAAGACGAACATACCTGAAATCGATAGTTTTCATCTGATGCAGGAGCATCCTGGGTGTAAGAGCAATCTTGCATCACCCAAAAATATTTCTATTTTTATATTCAATAAGGGCTATTTTAGTGCAGAGCTGCTATTTATGGAAAGTTACTATTTTTGGTAATTTTTGCATGTGCTCAGAATGATCTGATTTCTTTCTTGGAGGTTCATTTTGGTCATATAAGTCTGCCAGTAAAGTTTCATTGCCAGATCAAGTGTATATTGGAAGATATTGTAGATTTTCGGTATTGGCAGCAGGGTACAGAAACTTTGAACTCAGTTTTGAAGGCTTTAGAGGCCCCGGATGAGGTTGAAAATTTGGGTGACGGGCGCTTGCGTAGGTCAAGCCTGTAGAGCGCTTTGTGGCATTTCTGAAATGGGGTTATAATAGCCGATCGGGTCAACTGGTGATGACTTATGGTCTTCGGAAGTTGGGCCACTTGAAATGGCGAAAAATAATTTTCTTCAAAATTTTTGTTCGGGTTTCAAAGGTTATCTTGAGCCGACTATGATGTAATAAAATGTAAAATAAAATAATTCTAAGTTTGGTCGGCCTTATTGGCTAAAATTCTGGAACCTTCCCAAGCGGTGGATAATTGCCTATATAAGGAAGGCTGTATTATTGTCTTAGGCAGTTCAGAATAGTTCTGGGTAGTAGATCTGGGTATTGATTCGAGGCTTTGTCCTACATAATATTATAAGGGAATGCCCATGTGGCTTTGCATATTGTAATTCTGAAAGTTTGTAATTCCACATTTGTGGAGATAATAAGAAGCCAATTTTTTGTTCTTGCATATTACTGTTGTTTCTCTATTTCTATTATGTGTTTGTGATATTAAGGGGAGCACCCTTCATCAAGTGGTATCAGAGCAGGAGTTCTTGAGTGTGTAAATAGATCGCCGACTGTGAGGCAGTTTGCACCAAGACCGTGGCTAGGGTTTCAGTGCGCATCACGAAAATGCCTCCACAAAGGGAACGTGGCGGAAGAGCTAGTGTTGTAACACCTGAGGTTAGAGAGCTACAAAGACAAGTGCGAGCATTGCAAGAAGAGATTCATAGAGGAATGAATCTTAATGTCCGAGATGAAAGCGAGGATGAAGCCGAAGAAGAATATCAAGAAGGAGAAGCTGAAATTGTGAACCAGGAGGAAGAAAGACTTTTTCGGGCGATTTCCAAGATTGGGAAAAGACCTAAGATTGAGGTTCCTACATTTTTGGAAATCTTAACCCAGAGGAATTGATCGACTGGATCAATGAATGTGAGGAGTATTTTGAGTATGAATATGTTGAGGATCCTGATAGGGTCAAATTTGCGAAGGCCAGACTGAAAGGTCATGCGAAGATCTGGTGGCAAGAAATTCAATTGGAGCGAAATAGAAGAGGGAAAGATAAAATCACAAGATGGGATCGGATGGTGGAAAAATAGAAGTGACAGTTCATTCCTGTTGATTATGAGCTTGACCTACTGAAGAAAATGCAAAGTTTGAAGCAAGCAGGAAAATCTGTTCAGGAGTATACAGAAGAGTTCTATCGACTCCTCATCAGAACAGGCCATGCCGAAGCTGATAAGGAGAAAGTTGCCCGATACCTTAATGGGTTAAGGCCAAGCATTCAGGTGGAGTTGAATCTGGTTCGAATGAACAGTATTGAGGAGACATACCAATTTGCCCTAAAAGTAGAGGAAAAGTTGAACAAGAAGTTCGAGAGCAGACAAAACGGAAGAGGTCGCGGTGGACGATCTGGTGGACGGTCATATGGTGGCCGAAATGAAGATCCAAAAAAGAAGGATGAGGCCAGTAGCAGACAAAATTAGCGAGGAAATAATTCCAATCACTTCCAGGATCAGAATAATAGAGATCAGAGAGGAAGAGGAAGAGGACAAGGATCTGGAAGAGGTGGCTTCCGTGGAACATGTTTTCACTGTGGAGAAGAAGGTCATAGGGCATTTGAATGTCCTCAGCGCCAAGGTAGAATGGACAGGAGAAATGAAGGCCAGGCCAGAGTTGCACATGTAGATGAAGATGCCAGATCATCAAATTCTGAAGATGCTGAAAGAGGAGAAACATTGATTAACAAAAGAGTCCTGTTGAGTGGTGAGAATGAACCTGAGCAAAGGAGGAGCCTGTTTCACACTAGGTGCAAGTGTGAAGGTAAATGTTGTGATGTGATTATTGATAGTGGAAGCACTGACAATTTGGTGTTAGAAGAGATGGTGACAAAGTTGAAGCTCAAGAGATAGAAACACCCACATCCATATCGGATTGCCTGGGTACAGGATGACCACAAGGTCATGGTCAATGAACAATGCCTAGTGAAGTTCAAGATTGGCGGATACCAAGATGAGGTATTGTGTGATATCATATCTACGGATGCATGTCATATGTTGTTGGGTAGACCATGGCAGTTTGACAGATGTGCTGTACATGATGGTCGTGCGAATACCTATTCCCTGACAAAGGATGGAGTGTGACATAAGCTAAAACCATTGAAGGAGACTGAAAAAAAGGTATGTGATAATGCAAGGATAACTTTTGTTGATGGACGAAATTTCCTAGATGGTATGAGGCATGAGCATGTGTGTTTTGCTTTAATTCCAAAAGCTGGTAAAGAGGAAGTAGAAGATGTTCCTGTAGAAGTTGCAGATTTGTTGAATGAGTTTCAGGATATTGTATCCGATAACATGCCTGATGGATTACCACCAGTCAGGAAGATCAGTCATCAGATGGACTTGATCCCAGGAGTGAGTTTGCCGAATAAGGCAGCACACAGAATGACATCTGCAGAAAGTGAGGAGTTGAACAGACAAGTACATGAACTATTACAGAAAGGATTGATCCGTGAGAGTCTGAGTCCCTGTGCTGTACCAGTGGTATTAGCATCAAAGAAGAATGGAGAATGGAGGATGTGTACAGATTCTAGGGCAATAAACAAGATCACAATCAAGTATAGGTTTCTATTGCCACGAATGGATGATATTATGGACTGTTTGAGTGGAGCTGTGTATTTCTCAAACATAGATCTGAAGAGTGGATATCATCAGATTCGGATCAGAGAAGGAGATGAATGGAAGACTACCTTCAAGACAAAGGAAGGACTATATGAGTGGTTAGTCATGCCTTTTGGGCTAACCAATGCGCCGAGCACTTTCATGCGGCTCATGAACAAGGTTCTGAAAGAATTTTTGGGTAAGTTTGTCATTTTTTACCTAGATGATATTTTGATCTTTAGTAAGACATTGGACGAGCATATGATACATATTCGTATGGTATTTGAGAAGTTGAGAGATGAGAAATTGTTGATTAATTTGAAGAAGTGCAGTTTTGTGAAGAAAGAGTTGGTGTATTTGGGATTTGTAGTTTCAGCAAAAGGTCTAAAAATGGACCCAAAGAAGGTACAGGCTATCCTTGAATGGCCTACTCCAAGGAGTGCTATTAAGGTAAGATCTTTTCATGGTCTAGCTAGCTTTTACAGGAAGTTTATCAGAAATTTTAGCAGTATTTGTGGACCCTTGACTGAAACAATGAGAGGGGATAGAAAGGAGTTTAAGTGGACTAAAGGAGCAGAAAAGAGTTTTCAATTATTGAAACAAAAAGTTACAGAACAACCTATTTTAGCACTTCCAGATTTCAATAAGGTGTTTCAAGTAGATTGTGATGCTAGTGGTACTGCAATAGGAGCTGTTATGAGCCAAGAAGGTAAACCTATTGCTTATTTCAGTGAGAAGTTAAATGATGCCAAGAGGAAATATTCTGTTTATGATCAAGAATTTTATGCTATATTTTAGGCATTAAAGAAGTGGAGACATTATCTGCTTCCTAAGGAGTTTGTTTTGTATATTGATCATCAAGCTTTGCAATATTTGAATAGTCAAGAAAAATTGAATCAAAGGCATTTGAAATGGGTTGAGTTTTTGCAGAGTTATACATTTGTTTTGAAACACAGGAGTGGAAAGTCTAATAGGGTTGCAAATGCTCTTAGCAGAAGGAAACTATTGCTAACAGAAATGCAGATTGAAGTGGTTGGGTTCAAGGAACTCAAGAATTTGTATCCAGAGGATCCTGATTTTGGTGAAGCTTGGAAAGCTTGTACAGAACCTGTTACTCTAGACAGGATGAAATGGTTGGATTTCATCATCCAGGATGATATGCTATTCAGAGGGAGTCAGTTGTGCATTCCATGAAGTTCTATGAGGGAGAATCTCATCAAGGAGAAGCATAGCGGAGGATTGGCTAGACATTTTGGTCGTGATAAAACCCTTGGTTTGGTTAGTGAGAATTATTATTGGCCACATTTGCAGCAAGATGTGAAGAAGTTTGTACGGAGTTGCAGAGTATGTCAAATGGCGAAAGGAGTGAAGCAGAATACAGGGTTGTACCAGCCATTACCTATACCAGAAAAGCCTTGGGAGTATATCAGCATGGACTTTGTTCTTGGTTTACCGAGGACTCAGTGGGGACATGATTCAATTTTTGTAGTAGTTGACAGATTTTCAAAGATGACACATTTCATTCCCTGCAAGAAGACTAATGATGCTGTTCATGTAGTAGAATTGTTTTTCAGAGAAGTAGTGAGACTTCATGGTTTACCAAAGACCATAGTTTCAGATCGGGACACTAAGTTTGTTGGATATTTCTAGCGAACATTGTGGAAGAAGTTGAAGATAGATTTGAAGTTCAGTTCATCACATCACCCACAGACTGATGGACAGACAGAGGTGGTGAATAGGAGTTTGGGAAATCTACTGAGATGTTTGGTTGGGGATAAGCCAACAGGATGGGATTTGGTTTTACCACAGGTAGAATTTGCATACAATAATTCTGTCAACATGAGCACTGGTAAATCACCATTCCAGATTGTATATGGAAGTAGTCCAAGAAATGCATCTGAATTGAGGAAGATAGATAAAGGAGAAATAAGTAGTGCTGAAGCTGAGGATTTTGCAGAACATTTGAAGAACATCCATGAGGAGGTGAGGAAGCATATTGCCAAGATGAATGCATAGTATAAGGCTAAGGCAGATGTGAAAAGGAGGCATAAGGAATTTCAGGTTGGTGATGAAGTCATGGTTCATTTGTGGAAGGAGCGGTTTCCAGTTGGTACATATAACAAGTTGAAAATGAAGAAGTTTGGACCATGTAAGATATTGAAGAAGCATGATTCAGGAAATGCATATGAGGTAGAATTACCTAGTGAGCTGAATATTTCACCAGTGTTTAACATTTCAGATCTGACAAAGTATCATGAAGGAGGCGTTGAAGATGAGATCACAGCAGCACAGTGGAGTATTCCAGCAACTAGTTCAGACACTAAGGAGATCGAAGATATATTGGACAGTCGTGTTGGCAGAAGCACAAGGAACAGGACATATGAAGAATATCTGGTCAAGTGGAAAGGATGACCTGTTGAAGATTCATCATGGCTGACAAAGGAGGAGGTTAGCCATCTTGGTTTTCCTCTGCACACCTTAGTCGTGACAGGGTCACTTCTCAAATTACCCCGGGTGTCTGATGCAGGAGCATCCTGGGTGTAAGAGCAATCTTGCATCACCCAAAAATATTTCTGTTTTTATATTCAATAAGGGCTATTTTAGTGCAGAGCTGCTATTTATGGAAAGTTACTATTTTTGGTAATTTTTGCATGTGCTCAGAATGATCTGATTTCTTTCTTGGAGGTTCATTTTGGTCATATAAGTCTGCCAGTAAAGTTTCATTGCCAGATCAAGTGTATATTGGAAGATATTGAAGATTTTCGGTATTGGCAGCAGGGTACAGAAATTTTGAACTCAGTTTTGAAGGCTTTAGAGGCCCCGAATGAGGTTGAAAATTTGGGTGATGGGTGCTTGCGCAGGTCAAGCCTGTAGAGCGCTTCGTGGCGTTTCCGAAATGGGGTTATAATAGCCGATCGGGTCAACTGGTGATGACTTTTGGTCTTCGAAAGTTGGGCCACCTGAAATGGCGAAAAATAATTTTCTTCAAAATTTTTGTTCGGGTTTCAAAGGTTATCTTGAGCCGACTATGATGTAATAAAATGTAAAATAGAATAATTCTAAGTTTGGTCGGCCTTATTGGCTAAAATTCTGGAACCTTCCCAGGCGGTGGATTATTGCCTATATAAGGAAGGCTGTATTATTGTCTTAGGCAGTTCAGAATAGTTCTGGGTAGTAGATCTGGGTATTGATTCGAGGCTTTGTCCTACAGAATATTGTAAGGGAATGCCCATGTGGCTTTGCATATTGTAATTCTGAAAGTTTGTAATTCCACATTTGTGGAGATAATAAGAAGCCAATTTTCTGTTCTTGCATATTGTTGTTGTTTCTTTATTTCTGTTATGTGTTTGTGGTATTAAGGGGAGCACCCTTCATCATCATCTCCCACCAAATTTCCCCTATCAAATCTACACCATTCAGAAAAAAAATTACACATTCTTGAAAAGAACTCTCTCCTCTAGTGTTAAATATTAAATTTTAATTTTTTTGATAAGATTTACTATTTTTTTCTATTTTTGAAGCAACTTGTTCTCAAATGTTAAAATACCTACTTGCAATATTTTGAAATTATAATATATTAGATCTAATTAAAATAATATAAAAATTAGATGATGATAATCTTGACTCTGTGCTCTAAAAAAGGGTATTTTTATATTTGTAAAAAAATATCATTAAAAAGAGTAGGAGTTATTGAAACATCACTTTTTTGAAATAATTTTATTTCTTTAGTAATTGGTATAAAACATTCATTTAATAGATATTTCCAATTGGAAATGTTGAAGCACTTATCTAACTTAGCTAGAATGAATCTAGCTAGACCATATGTTTGACAAAAACTAATTTTAGTTAGAAATATTCCAATTCAGCTGTGCTGATAAGTTAGCCTCAAACGTGGTACAACTTTGTGCTTTTACCCTTGGGTGAAGGTTGACCTTTCTCAAAAAATAAAAAATATTTCTAGGTTTTCTCTGTCTCTACTTTCCTATCCTAGATCTGGTTGCAAAATTTCTAGAAACTTAGTACACACACCAAAAAACAACATTTTCCAGATCTGCTATACTTTACGGTTAGTATTTGTCTTCAATTCAATTAAGATTTCAATACTCCCTTCCATAATGGAATGTAAGATTTTCCTCTTTCTTCATAGTCTTCATCGATTGATTCATTTATGCATTGACCATTTTCTTGTGGTTAATCTATTTGGATCTTTATTTTGGGAATTTCAGGTTAAGAAGAAGATCTTACCTTCCCTAATTCTTCTATATGTAAAGGATATCATCTTACATTTGGGTGAGCACAACACCTTCCTTTTTTATCCATTACACTATAAAACCCCAAAATGGATGGGATACTTTTGTAGATTATGGCTTAGAAACTGAGGAACCCCAACCTGCTAGAATTGAGACCCTTTACTTTCAAGGTGGTTTTGACTTTCCACTGAGGTGGTTTTGAATTTTTTGGATTATGGCTTAGAATCGAGGACCCCCAAGTAGATTCAAGGTGGTTTTGACTTTCCACCTAGTTTGTTGCTATTACCTAGTTTTGTTACAGGACAGTAAAACTCCTTTGACAATCTCTTACTCTTCACTACATTACCATGAACTCCTTGTCACAACTCCTAATTCTCCTTCATAATACCATTAATCTCCTACCACAAACTATCTCCTAAAACAAGTCAACATACATGAGTAAATGAGCATAAACAATAGGGTACTAGACATTGCTTGAAGAGATGATGGAAGGATGACAATGGTGTGAATCCAGTGTGCTCCTAGTTGACCTAGAACCTGCAAGAAGGAAAGAAATGGGGTTTGATCCAAGGGATCTAAAAAATGCATGATATCCTATTACATATCCTCATCTACAGTCATGCATGTGCATAATCAGGCCATACATTTCTAGAAGGAAACCGTGCTACAAGACATGTGCACTTAGAAAGATGCTATAAGAGGAAGAAGATACCATCACGGAAAACATCAAGTGGACATACATAAGTCACAGTGGTGTAAGAGCATGGTCAGTACTATGGATGCATCATCCAAACAATGCAACAACAACATCAAATGCTATTATTTCATTTGATTTTTCTATGGCATCATTTCCAAACGAGGCATCCACAACAATAACTCAGAACATGTCATAAGGTCATGGTGTTCCAATACAAGGTGATACAATCATAATCAATTATTCATTTTTATTATCTGCTTGCTATGATGACCTAGGGCATCAATGATTAACTATGATTAACCAAATCAAATTAAGTAATGATAAATACAGAAGGAAGAAACAGTCACAGGACCACGGCCTTAAGCAATCAAGTACAATAACTAATCATCAATGGAAGCAAATAATGATGCCCTAGCCCGATTGGTGTAGGAGCACCAAGGTCAACTCTAGAGAAAGGGAAGTACACCAGGGTTTATAATGATTTTGTATCATTTGATAATATGATCAATAAATAATGTTATGTAAGCCATTGGATGGCATGGGGATAGTAATGTAACCTTGGGGTCACTTGGTTGATCCAAGGATAAATATAAGGGGTAAGGACCTATATGGTCATCTAGGTTTATAATATGGCCATTAACACCATTAACAACATATAACGACAATCAAAAGTGCAAAGATGTCAAAAATATTTAAAATTAAATTTTAATGCAATTATAGCCTATAAGGCTCATGTGGGGGGTTAGTGTGGATTGAAAATGTTGTCTTTAAACCTTTTAAAAGTCATTAGAGGGGACATTATACTCATGTTGTCAAGTTGACAACATTAGTTATCAACTTGACAACACTATTTAGTCATATTTTGTTATGATAGTTGGTTAGAGACTATTATGGAGTAATTTAGATTATTGGTTATGGGTATAGTTGGTTTTCAGAAGTTTTAGAAGTCTATTTCAAGGTTGATCCACGTGAGTGGGAGGAGCATAGAGATTTTGGTGTGTAAAGATTAAATGAAATAAGTTTCAATCAATAAAAGAACAAACATTTTCCTTGCAACAGTGACTGTACCCATAGGGTATAGTTAGAATAACAACAAATTCAAATGTTTGAATAAAACATGATTTGGCTTGGATAGAGGTGTAAAAAAATTGTTTGGTATCTTGTTTACATATTCATGCGATGTATTGAAAATAAGTAATAGTTAATCATTGATGCCCTAGGTCATCACATCAAGTAGTAAATAAAAATGCAAGGATCCAGCAATAATGCCCTAGTGTTAAACACAGGTCCTCAAAGATCCAAACAAGTAAAATACAACAATGAGCATTATAATGTTGCGTCAATGACCAAATAAAATCAAGAAATGACATATACAGAAGGAAGAAATAGTCAGAGGCCCGCAGCCTTGAGTAATCAAGTACAGTAAATAATCATCAATGGAAGAAAATAATGATGCCCTAGCCCAATAGTCAATCATGTGATGAATTAAAAACAAGTAATAGTTAATCATTGATGCCCTAGGTCATCACAACAAGAAGATAATAAAAATGCAAGGATCTATCAATAATTCCCTAGTGTTAAACATGGGTCCTCAAAGATACAAACAAGTAAAATACAACAATGAGCATTATAATGTTGTGTTAATAACCAAATCAAATCAAGCAATGATATATACAGATAGAAGAAACAATCACAAACCCATGACCTTGAGCAATAAAGTATAGTAAATAATCATCAATGGAAGCAAATAATGATGTCATAGCCCAATAGTCAATCATGCGATGAATTGAAAATAAGTAATAGTTAATCACTGATGCCCTAGGTGGAGGTAATGATAATGATGCTTCAAGCTCACATAAAAAAAATGGAATAATCAAAGAGCCAAATAAACACCTAGATCTACACAAAGAAAGGAGTGAAAAATAAAAAATTTGTGCTCACACAGGCCGTGAGCATAGCCAACTGCTAGAAAGATAAGGTTGAATATGGTACAAACATACATGAGTAAAGGAGCATAAACAACAGGGTACCATACATTGCCTAAAGAGATGATGGAAGGATGACCAGGGTGTGAATCCAGTGTGCTCCTACTTGATCCAGAACCTACAAGAAGGAAAGAAATGGGGATAGATCCAAGAGATCTAAGAAATGCATGATATCCTATTACATATCCTCATCTACAATCATGCATGTGCATAATGAAGCCATACAATTTCTAGAAGGAAACTATGCTACAAGATATGTGCACTCAGAAAGATGCTACAAGAGGAAGAAGATACCATCATGGAAAACATCAAGTGGACATACATAAGTCATAGGGGTGCAAGAGCATGGTCAGTACTGTGGATGCATCATCCAAAAAATGCAGCAATAACATCAAATGTTGGTGTTTCATTTGATGTTTCTATGGCATCATTTCCAAATGAGGCATCCACATCAATAACTCAAAACATGTCATAAGGTCATGGTGTTCCAATACAAGGTGATGAAGTCATAATCAAACATGTATTTTTATTATCTGCTTGTTGTGATGACCTAGGGCATCAATGATATAACTATTACTTGTTTTCAATTCATCGCATGATTGACTATCATGCTAGGGCATCATTATTTGCTTCTATTGATGATTATTTATTATACTTGATTGCTCAAGGACGTGGGCCTATGACTATTTCTTCCTTCTATATATATCATTTCTTGATTTGATTTGGTTATTGATACAACATTATAATGCTCACTACTGTATTTTACTAGTTTGGATCTTTGAGGACCCATGTTTAACACTAGGGCATTATTGTTGGATCCTTGCATTTTTATTTATTGTTGGATCTCATAAAGCTAGGGCATAATGGATTTACTAATTGCATGATCATTTGATGTCATGCTTACTATTTGGGGGATAGTTAAACAGTTAGTGAATGGTTCCAGCCAGTCTTTATTTGGTTAGAATTCTTTATTAGTGTTGATCCACGTGAGTAGAGGGGGGATGTGTGTAAAGAAACATTTTCAAATGGTATTTATTCAATAAACAAAAACATTCTCTACAAATTATGAATCTTCCTACAAGGTACAGTTAACCCATGCAGTGCCTTCAAACATGTTTTTTGATGTATTAGTGATTGGATCATGATGTAAGATCATTGGATTGGGTGTTATTTACATGTCAAAACATTTAATTTAGTGTTTAATTGTTATTATAGCCTAGGAATTAACTGGTGTCAGACTGTGCCTGGGTTTTCTAGTTGCAACAGTGAATTGGGATTGAGGTCTCCATAATGGATTGACTCTCCCACCCATATGCTCACTGTGATTGGTGATTGAAGATCCTCCTAAATATTATATGGATGCAGATGAAAATAAGGAATGGAAAAAAAATAAAAATAAAGAAATGAGAATAATTATTTATAGTGTTAAAGATCACATTGTGCCAACAATTGCAAATCTAGAGAATGTATATGAGATGTTCACTTCATTGTCTGGCATGTTTCAGATCAACAACACAAATAGGGTCCTAGCTCTAAAAAATAACCTCTCCTAGATCAGGATGAATCAAGGGGAGTCAATCACATCCTACTTCATGAGGATCAATGAGTTAAGGAATCAACTATCATCAATTGGGTTCAAATATGATGATAAAGAGCTATTTTTGACAGCTTTTAATGGATTACCTCTTACTTGGGATGCATTCATTGAAGGAATTAGTGCACATTCCAAATTACCTACCCTTGATAGACTAAAGACTGATTGTCTTCAAGAAGCAAGATTAATATAAAGAGGATCGATCTTCAAGGAAGATATACGAGTTCTTTACTCTCAAAACTTCAAAAGGGGGATAGGGAAATTCAAGAAAAAAGAGAGAATTCCAAAAGGATAAGAGGAACGAAAATGAAGGAAGTTCAAAGGACAAAGAGGGAAGAGGGAATAACTTTAAGAAGAATAAACCCTTCAAGAGGGACTTCTCTAAAACTCAATGCTATAAATGTGAGAATTTTGGTCACATGGTTGTAAATTATCCTGAGAGGAACAACCTTCAAGCATCCTTTGTGGAGATAAAAGAACCCAAAACTGAGCTCTTTGCACTTTGAGAGGGAGTTGTAATTTGAGAGGGAGTTTTATATATGGGCTCACTTGTGAAATTGTCTAAGTTATAAAACTCCTTCTGCTGGTTACATACAACTACATTTTTGTATCTGATTTTTTGTATGAGTGTGGCACCAAACACAACTATTAAATTCTAACTATCTTGTGTTATCAACGCCTTCCTTATGTCATTACATCCTATGGAAGCATGATTTGCATTAATATATTTCTATTTTGTATGCATGGATGCATACTTTACCATAGCATATGTCTTACTTATGCATGGGATTATACACAGCTGATTAGAAACATACCTTGCATCAATTATACTTTTGTTATGCATGAAGAACATACATTACATTATAAATAGCTACATTGACATATTTCTATTATGACACATGTTATACCTTACGCTATTATGAGAACATACACAACTAAATGTTAGTATAACTGATTAACTTTTTTCTTTGTTGATGCATAGGTGCATACATTATTGGTTAATGAATGTTGGAACATACATACATTGGCATATGTTGTGTATGTTACATTTTACAATTGGCATTTCTTTTTGGGAACATACATTATGATACTTAGAGATAATTTTGTTGTATGTATGGGAGCATACTTTATACAGATATATGTTATCCTTTATATATGCTTTGCTATTGATCATATATATGTGTGAATAAATTTCTTTATAGAGGGAACTATATATTGCATCTTGTTGTGATCACATTGCACCTAGTTATATGTTGGAAAAATTTGGTTACTCTTATGTGGTGAGACTTATGTGATTACTCTTGTACTTATGGATAAGATTTGTCTATGGATATTGGATAAATTATGCATGTTCTATGAGAGAACTATATTTGGATATTGGTTATTACATTTGGAATGTATGGAGCATACGTCATTTGTATACTTTAGCATGTATGTATGAAGCATACTTTAGTGGCTTATTATGTATGTATGGGTCATACTTTCTTTTATAGCCGAGTCTATATTTATTGACTATAGCTGATACTATATTACATGTGATTCTATGTGTGAACACATTTTATTTACATTGAACTTGATTCTTATTATTATAAGATTATATTGGTTACTCTTCTGCTTATGTGGATTCATCAGATAAGATTTTGAGTATTACTAGAAATGTAAATGAGTTAAGAAGTTTGAGAGCACTGAGCTTTATGGATGGATCTTTGATGATGGAAAGTGTACAAAAGAAGAGGTAGGTGTATATTTGGCTCTTTGATCATTCCATTTTCTTCATGCGATGTTGGTTATGATCATGCAATTAGTAAATCTACAATGCCCTAGCTTCATGAAATATGAATATCATAAGCATAGGTGCATTCAAATGGGCATAATGAAGCAACACCGATAATGATACAACAACAAATTTGGGCTCACATAGGTCGTGAGCATAGCCAACTCCTAGAAAGATAAGATTGAATACATACATGCATAAGTAAATGAGCATAAACAATAGGGTACCAGACATTGCCTGAAGAGATGATGGAAGGATGACCAGGGTGTGAATCTAGTGTACTCCTAGGTTATCCAGAACTAGCAAGAAGGAAAGAAATGGGGTTAGATCCAAGGGATCTAAGAAAGGCATGATATCCTATTACATATCCTCATCTAAAGTCATGCATGTGCATAATCAAGCCATACATAGTCAATCATGCAATGAATAGAAAACAAGTAATAGTTAATCATTGATGCCCTAGGTCATTACAACAAGCAGTAAATAAAAATACAAGGATCCAACAGTAATGCCCTAGTGTTAAACATGGGTCCTCAAAGATCCAAACAAGTAAAATAAAACAATGAGCATTATAATGTTGTGTCAATACCCAAATTAAATCAAGCAATGGTATATATATAGAGGAATAAATAGTCACAGGCTAGCGACCTTGAGCAATCAAGTACAATAAATAATCATCAATGGTAGAAAATAATGATGCCCTAATCCGATAGTGAATCATGCATGATTTATTCTATTGATAAAAGCATTTTCATAAAGGAAATACTATGGTTTTTAAAAATTACTACCAGGATTCATCCCAAATATGATAGAGTAGAGTAGAGTTATGTTATTCCTTTAAACATCTTTCTTTTGTGTTTAATTTCATTATTTTAAGAATGTTGATAGTAACAGTTGACACAATAAAGCATTGGGGGAATGTTCCTAAGTGTTCCCAATGTTCCATAGTGCAGACAAAAGGTTGAAAGGACTCTAAAATAGTATCCCCAATTCCTTATCCAATGTTTAATGGTCCACTTTTTCTCTGATTACAATAAATTAGTCCTAAATTGTTTGATCAGATTAGTGATAATACAAGTTTTTGGTTGGGTCTAATCACAAGTTATGTGTTCCTTCTAAGAAGGTTTTGTATGGTTTGGAACACTCATATTTGTTTCCTTTGAAATCCATACTTCTCTACATACCCTTACCAAATCCTTGAAGGTATTGTCCTCCTTGAATGTTCATTTTCTATTATTTGATCATAGTCTGATCAGAAGTATTTATCTTTGCAAGTTCACTATTTATTTGTGTTCCTTGAAGCCTCTAGGTTGGATGTTGTGCTAGACACCCCCATGTACATTGTGGGAAGTCATTCCAAAAGTTGCCAAACCTTGTTTCTAAGAGTGTCTTGCTCATTTTCATAATTAGGATAGTCATGAGGTTGTGAATAATTCATTTGTTTAATTAATAAGGGCATGATACTATTTAAGGTACCATGGCATGAGAAGATAGATATTTGGAAAGGGGTAGACTTTAATAAGTTCTTTGTCATAGTGAAAAGTGACTGTGACTGTCTTTGGGACTGGAATACAGAGATAGATTTAGGAAAATGATTTGTCCACAAAATAAGTTGGAATATTTGTACTAAAATAATTTGAAGGAAGGTGTATGGTAATCTAGGAAATGCCTTAACACCCTAGATAATGGTTTTGAGTCTAAGAAAGGATAGTAGATTGTCAAGTTGTAGAGGTAACTAGGACTCTCATAGATATTCATTAAAAAATGACATAAGAGTCCTTGATAACTTGGTGGGTATGCAGTAGAAGTGGAAAGGGTTGATGTATGGGAAAAGCCTAGTGTCTAGAATAAGCTAGAGGCTAAGAATCCAAAGAGTGAGGGTTGATCAGTGAACAAGTTAAAAATAAGTGTCAAAAAGGTAAGACAGTGATCAATATTAGGATCATTGGATTGTTTAATGATTGTCAAGTATTAAGTGTTTGGTGGATAAAATAAGATATGAGGATCCTAGTTTGAAATAGTGGGAAGGGTAAGAATATGTTGCCATGGAGTATTAAGAGGAAAATTGAATCAGTCACTAATTATGTTTGATCTGTAAATGTAATGTGATCAATTGTTTTTGAAGAATGTGGACAAAAATATGAATGTGTCTAGGAGAGTAGGAGATTTGGGAATGAAAGATAGGGAGTGCTTTGACCATTAAAGGTTCTTGTGAAGCAGTAAAGAAGTGTTGTGTAGTCAGTGTAGAGGATCCATATATTGATCCAAAGGGAAGAATCTGATTAGTGTTCGGTTTCTCACAATAAACTATAAGAGTTTGTCCTTATTGAATATGACATTGGGAAGAGGTTATTCAAGATTCTTAGAATCGAGGTAGGATTCTATGCATCATAGTGGACATGAAAGTAGCCAAGTCTATGCACATTGTCTTGGAAGAATAAGATGAACTAAAAGTAAGGCTTAGCGAGTATCATAATGTCTACTCACTAAGGATTGGAATATGTGTACATTAGAAATGAGTCGATAGTCAATCATGCGATGAATTGAAAAAAAGCAATACATAATCATTGATGCCCTAGGTCATCACAACAAGAAGATAATAAAAATGCAAGGATCCAACAATAATGCCCTAGTGTTAAACATGGGTCCCCAAATATCCAAACAAGTAAAATACAACAGTGAGCATTAAAATGTTGTGTCAATAACCAAATCAAATCGAGAAATGATATATACAGAAGGAAGAAACAATCGCAGGCCCGCAACCTTGAGCAATCAAGTACAATATATAACCATCAATGGAAGCAAATAATGTTGCCCTAACCTGATAGTCAATCATGTGATAAATTGAAAACAAGTAATAGTTAATCATTGATGCCCTAGGTCATCACAATATGCAAGCAGATAATAAAAATGTAAGGATCCAAAAATAATGTCCTAGTGAACTAAACATGGGTCCTCAAAGATCCAAACAAGTAAAATACAACAGTGAGCATTATAATGTTGTGTTAATAACCAAATCAAAGATATATACAGAAGGAAGAAACAGTCATAGGCCCACGGCCTTGAGCAAGTAAATAATCATAAATGGAAGTAAAGCATGATGCTTCGAGCTCACATGAAGCAAATGGAATGATCAAAGATCCAAATAAACACCTACCTCTTCTTGCCTAGCTCGACTTTGCCCTCTTCGCCCGCACAACTGGGATTTGGGGAAAATTAGAAATGAGCCTTTCTTTTCCTTTTTCTTTTTCTTTTTTTTTGTTTATAATCACGTGGGTGTCAAAATAATGATGACACTGTTGCTATTATGACAACGTCGAGGGCACTTGCAAAAAAAAAAACACAAAAATCACACACAAATGGTAGTGTCATCGCTACCCACCATTGGAATTCGACGCCAAATGTTGTAGTGTTCCTTATATGGATTTGGGGGTTCTTGGCCGTTGTGAGCTCAATAGTGATGTCTGTTTGAGCAAAAAGTGCTCCAAAATGCCAATGACCACCTCATGATCCGTTTCAGGGCTGTTTTCCTTTTTCTTTTGCCATAGATTCTAACTTTGTCTAAATTGGATAAATTTTATATGGATCTAGGGCTTCTTGGACTCTTTGAATGTAACTATGAGGTTAGTTTGAGCCCAAGATGATAAAAAAGAGAGATCTCCCCAAATCCAATAGAAAATCCTCTGAAACTACAGATCTGATGAACATGGCCTAATCTCTTAGGAAGAGGACAAGGGAAAACATATCTAAAGCTTCAATACCATATTGGATTTGATGAGTAAACAATCCACAACTCCCAAGAACACCTACATGCAAACACTTGTCATAGAAAGAGAGAGAAACAAGAAGCTAGAGATGCATGAACACATGGGTCCATGAAAGAGGAGACATTCTTGATGTGCAAAAACAAAAGTTGCAATTCAATAAAATAAATTTTTCTCGATAAGATTACAAGAAAGATCAATCCTTATAAAAGAGATCAAAACCCTAAAAGGGTGAACAAACTTAGGTTGCATGATAATAATTAATAAAGCAATTAACTATTATATGCCTAAAGTTTAGCTTAAGTAGAAATAAATAATAAGTGACTTAATAATTAAATCAATATGATTTAATTAATAAGTGAATACTTTATTACTCTAACAACTTGAACTAAAAGAGATATTGGTAGATATTATGAGCTTGCCATGTTTTGATAGTTAAGAGAATGATTTTTGTTATGTTCCTTTATGTATGTTGAATGCACCATGAAAAATTGATGTACTATGCATAAAATATGAATCTTTGCATGATATTTTTGATATGTATGAAATGGAAGTAGATTTACAAGGTTTTCTTTTGGAAGTCCATGACATGTTATATTGGAAATTGAATGTGGATGTATCAAGTAGCACATATTTCATTACTCAGTTTTACTTTGTTAGACTACTTCTAGCTGGGCCGGGTATCCTTCATGTTAGGAAGGATTCTAGGGAAGCATTACTGCTTCATGGTAGGGTGGAAACACACTCCCATAATATTCTTGTCGTAGCTGACTTTTGTGAACAAGTTTCTAAAGCTTCTTTCAGGAAGGACTTTCCTTTACATTGTTATACGCTTCTTTGTATTCGACATGGTGGTATTTGGTAATTTTGTTGTTTACTTTTGTCATTAAAATGGAAGTACATACTTGATCTAATCTTTATCTTTTACTGATTTGATTCAACAGTTGGTCGAAAGTCTCTTCGGTAGTTATTCTGACTTGATAGTTTGTAATTGCTTGTACTTGATGAGGCATCTCTTATTGTAACTCCATTACTACACTCGACAGATGGTCGACATTTCACTTACCTTCAGACATAGGTATGCTTTATCATTTTGACAGTCATGGTCATAGTTGTACATCTTTTATTTCTATTTTATAGGGAATCTATTGCTATATTGTCGACTTATGCATTGACCTTTCAATTGGTGACCGACTCCTTTGATTATATTCTTTTTGCTGATGTGGCATTTGTGTCATAAGTTTAGTCTTTACACTAATGGTTGCAAATGCAGCCCTGCATCCCTTGTTTCATTGAATTCAATTTATAAGAAATACATGATAAATTTCAAAGCTCACCTAGCATAAGATTTAGTTGAAACATTTATTATAGATGGCGAAGATAGTGGTTGTGTTGGTTGTTGATGGAAATTTAATTGAAGACAATAAGTTTTCATAATTTATGTTAATAAATTTGAAAGTGTCAAGATTTTTATTATATGTGTATTTTTTTTATAACTTTTCAGATCATACTACATGGTCCACCATTAAGATGAATCTTTAATTAATTTATCCTAAAATCTATAATATTTTAGAAGTAAATAAACAGAAGCATTTATCAATACTTGATATAAAATTTCACTTTCATCAGTAATCTTATGTGACTATGTATTTAGTTAAGGGAGGATTTTGAAAGATTCCAAACCTTTAATAAAAAAGTGAGAAAATATGAGCATTAACTACATGACAATAAGAAATCCAAAAGAAACAAGGAATGAAGCACTACATAACCTTATAACCTACCAATCCAAAGCTAGGATAGTTTGAAGTCAAATTGTTCCAATGATTTTTGCCTAACTCTAATACAAAGATCCAATTGCCATAAACTTCTTACTCTGAAAGAAGAGAGATTTATAAGATCATCTAGAACTTTATCCAATCCTGCAACCAGTAAAGAGACATCCACCTTTGTACAGCCTAAAGGAGCTTTCACCTTTATTTTAGCCTTATACATATTATTTAAAGTAGTACACTCCTCAGCAGTAGGAAGCTTCAAGTTCCTTTTTCCTCCAAATGAAATGGTATTTCTTGATGCTCAAGAAACAAGTTATTAATAAAAGAAAGGATTTTAAAAAATCAGACATAGGCAACTAGCAACAAAGGCTGCAAGGCAGTTAAGTTCTTGCCAAAGTCTGGAAGAACAAATTTAGTTTTGTCAAATTTGTTTTTTAATAGCAGTGAAGTTCCGTAAAGAGAGCAGTTGATTGAAAAGTTGCATCATTTCATTTCAATGCTGGCCAAGAATAACCTGGGAAGGATTCATGCCGAAGGATTTTACCTTAAGCATCTGCAATTATAAGTATGATACTAAAATCGCTTCAGTTTAGCAGCCCTTTCGATACCTCTGATGATATCTAGCTGCAAAATTCGGTGGCAATTGCATTCATTGGAGACTTTAACTCTTCCATTTGTTGGATTAACTCTTGACATCACTTCATACATTTATTATACAGTTAGGATAGGGAAATGTCTGTATATGCCTTTTTTCTGTGTTAATTATTAAAACTATAATAATTTTCAACTTCTGAGCTGCTCTACTTTCAAAGCTTGCTCTGCTCTCTCAATATAACTTGCGGTGTCGTTGGCTATTAATTTTCTGATATCATTTTTTTAATATTCTTTCTATCACTGAATCCTTCTGCAGACTGTAATTTCAAACTAAAATGAATGGGTATATGCACAGTCAGTGAAACAACCCTATTTTGGGATTCACTGCACTTTATTTCTGTCAATAAATCACCACAGACTAACCTCAGTTTGCAATGATTAAAACCTGGTGATGACCAGTGCTGATTTTTCCATCAAAATGGCCTAGGATAGTCCTCCTCAAACCACCACAAATGATTCCCACAGTGCAGAAGCTGTATTCCTAAAATATAATTCAAAATGGTCATTAATCAAAATTGATTGATTTTAGGTGCAAATGAAGCATGGTGATTGTCAAAAACTTTAATCCCTATTATTCTACTTCTAGTTGAGACAGGAAGGATTAGGTTCCTTTAATCTTATGCTCTAAACTCCTAACAAGTTATGAGAAGAATAAGGTCGTGAATTTTGTAATAAGAATTAATATTTCATAGATTGAAATAATAAGCTTAGCATATTTCAATTATCGAAGGCAGAAAAAGTAAGTTTTTGAATAAGGAGAAGTCAATTTAAAGATTAGATGTCAATTTGATTTAGAGAAGAGAATAAATAATTTATAATCTATTTGAATAATACATTCTAACAATGAAGTATTTCATTGTTACATTCAAAAATAAGTTCAATCCTTTTTTTATTGTTTTAAAAATATTATCTTTATCTTTATTACATAATTCTATATAACATTCTATATAAACTTATTACTATTATCATGTGAGTTTGTTAAAATAATATCTATTTATTCAAAAATATTTTTTTCAACTAATAATCAAAGAAATTTTTCACCACAATTAATTCTTTAAAAATATTAAATGGAAACATTATAGATAAAAAGTCAAAAAACAAATTAGAACTTTTTCTAATCTCCTAGTCTAAAAAAGGAAAACTAATACTTCTAACTAATTTTCTAAATCAACACATATTATTCACAAAATTGAGTTATTATTTATTAGATTTATATTAAAGTATATTATATTAGTAGTGCTTGTACAACTATTTTTTCAATAGTTGAATGTCATTTTATTAAATATAGAATTGTTGGAAGGAGTAAAACACTAAGCAAATTTAAAAGGCTTTAAGTGTTTCCAATCATAATATTGACGAGAAGGTGAGCCTATAGGATGAAGGGCTAGCATGACGAGACCTTTTGCTCTTTTATCAATTGATAGTTTCTCCGAATTAAAGTTCATTTCAGTTTTTACAAATCCTTAATGAACACAATTCACATACAAATCTGAATGTTGGAGTGCAAGAAGCCAAGTATAAGCATTTAGAGCAGCCTTAGAAACAAAATATGCTGGATGTAAAAAAGGCCAACCATTACTTTTCCAGAGTCCTTGCTCAAAATCCTTCAAAAAGCTATGGAGAAATGCATCAATTCTTTCCTCTGTCAAATCGTTAAGATTGTTCAACTGTTTCCTCAAAGTCTCACTTGAAATATGCTATAACAAATATCAAACAAACAACAATAAATTAATGATACAAAAAATATTGCATATAACAAATATCAAATATGCAATAATAAATGAATGATTGATTGAAGAAAAATTGCCTATAGATATACTAATTTTTATAAAAATTTTATAAACTAAACATATTTAAAATACCTTTACATCTTAAATTTTAGTTACTACATTTTATTTTAAATTTACTGACTTACCTCTAAGACCCCAGCACCAAAAAATACATTTACGATTCTACCATTACCTTCACTAGCAACATCCAAAAGGGGCAGAAAAGCTTCCACCATTCTTTTGGTACCATAGTAGTTAATATCAATGCATTCCTTTGCCTTTTCGTAAGGCTGAGATATTCCTTCTACTATGCTTCCACGGGAAGTCTTTTAAAGACAAGGTTAAAAACTTATTAAGATGATCTCAAATGTAATAAAATGTTGAATGATTGAAGTCAAAGTCAGATAAAAGAAATACAAATATTTTGGTGGGATCAACATTGTTGGCCCTTAAAATATCATAATCTATTGCAAGTCCTATTATTGCAGCATTATTAACCTGTATTTTCAAGGGTGGATTAGTAATGTAGTGACAGTAAAAAATGAAATGCAAAGAGAAATAATTTGTACCTAAAGTTAGGTAATTTAAATGAAAGCAAATTTCATTATTAAAGAGTAAAAAATTCTATGATAGATCAAGGTTGTTAGATTAAGAAAAAATTTACATAAATTTGTAGGTAAGAGTGTAATAGTAAGTAAGTTTCTGCATGTAAAATAATTGAAATTATTAAAATTGTTAAATAGATTTAATTAAAAAATATTATATCTTAAGAATGTTGGAACAAATTATGCAAAATTCAACACAAAATTTCAATAATTAGAATATTGAAGGAAGCTAAATGAACTTGAGAGCCAGAGAAGCTCTTCAGTTATAAAAAATTGAAACAAATTAAAAAAATTTGAGAAAGAAAATATCTACTATGAAAATTATTAAAACCAATTAAATGACCTTATACTTATTACAATAACATAAAAGAAATTGTGCAGTCAAGAAGAATAAATTTAATGCAGTACCAGAATATCCAGTTTCCCATATTTTTCTTTCACCCATTTGGCAAACACATGGATGCTGTTCTCATCCTGCACATCCACCTGATGGAACACAACATTATGAAACCCTTGCTCATTGAGAGTCTTGGTTGCAGCCTTACCTCTTTCTTCATCTCTTGCAGTTAATATCACACAAATCCCATGCTCTGCCAACTGATGAACAATTCCATACCCAATGCCCTTGTTTGCCCCTGTTACCACTGCCACTGCCACTGTGTCCTCCTTCCACCATCTGAAATTCAAATCATCTGGGTTTAAATGCCTTAGAAACGCTATAATGAAAACCTTTACCAAAAAGAAAACAGAGATGTGTGCAGTGTTTTTGGAAATTTAATTGTGTTTGAGTTTTTAGTCAATGTTTCTGATCATATTTTGTGATCTATTATCAGAACGAGAGCATAAGAAAATGAAAAATACTAAATTGCAAATCATAATTTAGCATTTTTTATTTCCTTATGCTATTTCTTGTCCTATAATAGATCATAAAATATGATCTGAAACATTGACAAAAATATTAGAACACAATCAAATTTCCTGAAGCACTGTACAATTGTGGAAATTTTCTAACACTCAGAAAACAGAGATGATAAAATCAGTACCTTTTGTTCAGAGATCCAGAGCTGTCCATGGCTATGTTGAACTGTATTGGACAATAAGCTTGTTTGCAGTTTTATAATCAGATTGGAAAACTCTTGATCTTGGCGTATTGAGATTTAGACTTATGGTATCCCAAGATACTGTATTCCAAATGCTCTGACCGGTAACAGTATGTTCAAACATATGTGCTAACTTCAATATATTTTTCAAATATAATTCAGAATCCACTTTTACCAAGCTCGTCTTATATAGATAATGTCCCCACCTCTTAGCTTTAAAATTTGAGTAACTACCATTCATGGCGAAAGTCCCTTTCTGGTTTTCGTTGGTGAGGCCACTAATTTATTATTTTTTATATTATAATATAAGTTGTGATTACATCATGAATGACGGGCTTCAGAGTTTATTAATGATAATCAATATGTTAGAAAGTATATTATGTAATTGCAAGTCTAGTTACTTAAGAGTTTATTAATGATATTCAGTGATGAATGAGAAAATATTGAAGGTTTCAAATCTGTGTTATTTGTCTTGTGATTGAATTTATTGTTAACAGTGTGTGTTGTGCTACATCATTTGGTATCAGAGCAAGAAGATGGCTGGGAGAGGAAGAGGAAGAGGAAGAGGAGGTGTAACGCCGATGCAAAGATTGATGTTGGATATGCAAAGACAGATTGAACGACTCAGTGAGCAAATGGATAATCAAGAGATACAAGGAGGGAATGAATCTGATGAAGAGGGAAACCAAAGAGGTGCTGACCAAAATGAAGAATATATAGGAGAGAGGCTGAAAGAAATGAGCTATGAAGATACAATTCTCAAGGCTTTGGAAGGAAGGAGTGAATCAATCAAGATTGACGTTTCAGACTACGCTGGTAGTCTTAAGCTAGAAGAATTAATAGACTGGCTAAACGAGATGGAATTTTTTTTTGAATGGAAGCCTATGACAAAAGAAAAGAAGATGAAGTTTGCATGCACAAAACTAAAAGGACATGCAATGATATGGTGGGATCATCTCCAAAAGGAACGAACTAGAAAAAGAAAGGAAAAGATTAAGACATGGAGCAAGATGGAGAAAAAGCTCAAAAAAGAATTCTTACCCATGGATTATTCACAAACCCTCTTTCGCAGGTTCCAGAGTTTGAAACAGAACTTGTCTTCAGTGTAAGACTATACAAATGAATTCTACAAGCTATCCATGCGCATAGAGAATCAAGAAAATAATGAGCAGATGGCTGCTAGATATATGAATGACTTAAAATTCTCCATCCAAGATGAGTTGAGCATGCATCGTGTCAACAGTATGGAAGAAACCTACCAATTAGCCCTGAAGGCTGAAGAAAAGAAGAATAGGAAATATATCTAGAGGAATAGAGGTGGTCGAAGGGGTACCTCAACTCCATTTCGAGGAGCTTCTAATAATGGTCGGGGAGATCCCTTTCAAGGATTCAAAAAAAATATAGACACCAAGCAAGATCCTCCAAATCAAGAAAGAGGAAGGGGGTTCCAAAGAGGATGAGGCTACGGAAGCGGAAGAGGCTGGGAAAAACAGAGAAGGTCTTTCACTTGTTTTAATTGTGGAGAAGAAGGACACAGAACTTTTGAATGTTCAAATTATAACGTACCAGAAAGAAATCAAGGAGGACAACCTAGAGTGAACCTGGTTCAGCCAGAATTCATAGAAGCAGGAACAGAGCAAGAAGTCCTACCAGACCTGGGAGAAACTCTCATGATGAGGAGATCAATGATCATTCTAGAGAAGGAAGAAGTCCCTGTAAAGAACTCTGATGAATTGTGGCTTCGAACCAACATCTTCAGAACTAGATGCACCTCAGGCAGAAAGGTATGCCAAGTTATTGTTGATGGGGGTAGTTGTGAGAATATGGTAGCTAAGGAAATGGTAGAGAAACTAAATCTGCAATGTGAGAAACATCATCATCCTTACTGTATTGCATGGTTTAAGAAAGGAAATGAGGTTACTATTGATAAAAGATGTTTGGTTAGGTTTACCATAAGAAAAATCTATAAGGATGAGATATGGTGTGATGTTATTCCTATGGATGCTTGTCATATTTTGTTGGAAGGCCATGGCAGTATGATAGGAAGATCATGCAGGATGAAGAGAAAAATACATATACCTTTTGGAAGGATGGCTCTAAAGTGACTCTCTTACCACTGAAGGATGAAAGGAAGAATGAGACCATGTTGTCTGCAAAGGATGTTGTCAAAGAAATGAAGGTGACAGGTTGTTGCTATGCATTGGTAGTAAAAAGATGAGAACTAGAAGACATAATACCACATGATGCAGTAAAGATACTAGAAGAATTTGTCGATGTTATTCCAAATGAGCTACCTGACGGTCTCCCACCAAAAAGGGATATACAACACCATATTGATCTGATTCCTGGAGCAACTCTTCCTAATCAAGCAGCTTATTGACTGAACCCAACACAACATGCAGAGCTCAACAAACAAGTAACAAAACTAGTTGAGAAAGGCTTGGTTAGAGAAAGCATGAGCCCGTGTGTTGTGCCAACATTGTTGACCCCAAAGAAGGATGGAACATGGAGGATGTGTACTAACAATAGAGAAATTAATAAGATTACTATCAAGTATCGGTTTCCTATTCATCGTATAGAGGATATGATGGATGAATTAGCAGGGGCCAAATACTTCAGTAAGATTGATCTACGAAGTGGATACCACCAAATTTGAATTCGTGAAGGACCTGAGTGGAAGATAGCTTTTAAGACTAGGGATGGCTTGTATGAATGGATGGTTATGCCATTTGGGCTTTCTAATGCACCAAGTACATTCATGAGATTGATGAATACTGTCTTACGACCCTACATTGGTAAATATGTTTTAGTTTATTTTGATGATATCCTAATTTATAGCAAAAACAAAGGAGACCACCTACAACACTTGAGGATCATCTTGAGTGTATTGAGGAAAGAGAAGCTCTGTGAAAATTTAAAGAAGTGCAGATTCATGCAAAACAGTTTGACTTTTCTGGGCTTCGTCATTTGTGAAGATGGTGTTCAGATGGACCCATAAAAGGTCAAGGCAATACTAGAATGGCTTAGTCCATCCAGCATAACAAGGGTAAGGAGTTTTCATGGATTGGCAACCTTCTATAGAAAGTTCATTCAAAATTTTAATAGTATTGTAGCGCCCATCACAGATTGTACGAAAGGAAGGGAATTCACATGGACAACAGATGCTGAACAAAGTTTCCAATTCTTCAAGAAAAAGGTAACTGAAGCTCCTATATTGGCACTTCCAAATTTTGATAAAATATTTGAAGTAGAGTATGATGCTTCCCATGTTGGGATAGGTGTTGTTCTTAGCGAGACAAGTAAACCAATAGCCTTTTTCAGTGAAAAGTTAAATGATGCAAGGAAGAACTATTCTACCTATGATTTACAATTTTACGCTATTGTTCAAGCCTTAAGGCATTGGAGACATTATCTGGTCCCACAAGAATTTGTATTGTTTATAGATCATTTGGCCCTGAAATATGTGAACACACAAAAAAAATTGAATAGTAGGCATGCTAAATGGGTGTCTTTCTTGCAAGGGTATAAGTTTGTTTTGAAGCATAAGTCTGGTAAGAAGAATCAGGTTGCTGATGCCCTAAGTCGGCGTGTTACACTCATAACTACAATGGAAACATAGGTCATTGGTTTTGATGCTATTAAAGTTTTGTATGAGGCTAATGATGATTTTTGGGAAATTATAGAGAAGATTAAAGAACCAGGAACTAATCTTTTGGATCACATAAGAGGAGAATACTTTATGCGGGATGGTTACCTCTTTAAAGGGAAACAACTTTGTATACTAGCTGGTTACATGAGGGAAAATATTATCCAGGAATTTCATAGTGGTGGTTTGGCTGGTCACTTTGGGAAGGACAAGACAATAGCCTTGGTTGAAGATAAATACTACTGGCCAAAACTAAAAAGGGACATTACTAAGTACGTGGCAAGGTACAAAATCTGTCAAGTGGTTAAGGGTCACTCCCAAAACATAGGATTGTATACACCTCTACCTGTACCCATCGAGCCATGGATAGGTATGAGTATGGATTTTGTATTGGGGCTTCCCCACACCCAACGAGGTATAGATTATATCTTTGTATTTGTTGATAGATTCTCTAAGATGGCTCATTTTATTGCTTGTAAAAAAACTAATGATGCCACAAGGATAGCCAACTTATTTTTCTCAGAAGTTGTTAGTCTCCATGGCATTCCAAAGACTATCACTTCTGATAGGGATACTAAGTTTTTGAGTCATTTCTAGAGGACCTTATGGAAGAATATGGGAACACAGTTGCAGTTTAACAGTGCCTATCATCCCCAAACTGATGGGCAAACTGAGGTAGTCAATTAGAGTTTGGGAAACCTATTACGGTGTATTGTTGGTGAAAAGCTCAAGCAGTGGGACTTGGCATTGCCTCAAGCAGAGTTTGCTTACAACAGTTTTGTTAACAGATCAACTGGAAAATCTCCTTTTCAGATCGTATATGGTAAGAATCCTCAGGGTGTTTTGGACCATGTACAACTCCTTGTGCAAGACAAAATTAGCGATGATGGGGAAGCATTTGCTGAACACCTTCAACAACTTCAACAAGATGTGAGGAGTAAATTACAGGATAGCAATGAGCGATATAAGGCTGTTGTAGATGCCAGTAGAAGGAGATGGGTATTTAATGTAGGTGATTTGGTGATGGTGTACTTGAGGCATGAGTGATTTCCCACTGGCACATATCATAAGCTGAAATACGAAAAGATAGGTCCTTGCTAAATTTTGAAGAAGATCAATGATAATGCTTATGAGGTTTGTCTACCAGATGATCTGGATATTTCTCCTATCTTTAATGTTTCTGATTTATATGCATTTCATGGAGAACTACCTGAGCCAACCAGTACAGATGAGGTGGATTGGCATCACCACCTTCCAAGAAAAAAGAAGGAAAAGATTGCCCACATTCTGGACAAGCAGTCTACAGTCACCCAAAATGGTGATTACAATAGGTACCTGATTCAGTGGGAGGGATTACCAGCAACAGATAGCACCTGGATCTCAAAATGGGAAGTGATGAAATTGGACCCCGTAAAGTTGCAACAGTTCACAGATAACCACTTGTAGGAGCTGTGTTTCTTTAAAGAAGGGGAGAATGATGCAGGGCCCTCCGTAGGTCATAATCTCATATAGAAACTTTCGGAGGTCATCACTTTTGACTCAGGTCTGGGTTTTTGCTGAAATTTTTCGGGTGCGTGCCTCAGGTGGTGGCATTTTTTTTGCCAATGGATCTCAGATTGAGTGGGGCCCATTTTAGCACATTTTTGAGAGCTGAAAGTTTCATCTCGGGCTCCGAAATCAGCTTTTAGTGTTTTTTCTCTAGTTTTTAGAAAGTTATATTTTGTAATAAATCTGGAGATATGTTTATAATCTCGGATATTAGTTGGCAATTCATTCTAACTTAGTTGAGGGTATGTTTAGGGAAAATCTCAGCTTTTTAGGTGTGGTTTCAAAAATTACCAAAAATGGCAAAAAAAAACACCTATGGGAAAAAACTACCAAAAAGGGTAATTTTCAAATTTCTTATTTTTTCTAGTTTTTTGGTTACTTAAGAGTTTGCAGCAAATTGTAGAGGCAGTCAGTGATGAATGAGAAAATATTGAAGGTTTCAAATCTGTGTTATTTGTCTTGTGATTGAATTTATTGTTAACAGAGTGTGTTGTGCTACATCAGATTAAAGATCAAATATTTACAAATCTTTTCAATAATTATATCAGCACTAAAATATGCACAAATATATGTCTATAAAAAAAAAAGTGTAAGTTAACATACTAGAAGGTATAGTAAGTAATTACAATATGTTGAATGCAAAATAGGCCAACCATTGCTTTTCAATAGCCCTTGTTGATAAGCCTCTACAACACAGTAATCGGAAACTCCTTTGCTCCCCTCCTCTGCTCCTTTTCCGGTGCTATCAATATTGGATACAACTATGATATAGCATGGATACACATTAAATTCTCTACCTATGTATAAAAAAAATTCTTAATTTTTTACTGTAACAAATATTATGTAATTTGATTTTTTTAGCATTTGACATAAATCTTCTTGAACTTTATTTAAAACAAATTTCAATCATGAAATGTTTTTCTACTTCTAGTCAGGTTATCTTCCAAAACCATTCTACCATTTTAAAAATATTGTAAATATTTAAACCGACTTATAATTATGTAGCTAGAAATTATATGTCTAAATTGCTTTTGATGTGATGATAATATTTTCCAATAACTCAAAAAATTGTGTTAAATATATGTATATATTGAAGATCTTAAAGACTATATTTGTATCCAATATGCCCTATCCATATTTATATTTGTATTCTATATCCATGCAACTTTGTTTTGCAAGGCTAGGTTAATGATTGTTGTTGCAATAGGGTGTAATTGTTCACTAGGATCACCTAAACTTTGGCAACCAATGTATAATCCATCTAGAGAACTTTTTAGCATATCATTGAACTTTTTTGTAACCAATGAAAAAGTTCAATGACATGCTAAAAATGAGAGTTAGTATTTGAGCCTTCAGAATTATTCTTACAACACAAAATTATTAAAAAAAATCATTACTTAAGAGAATTGGTTCTATTTTTTATGGTTTATTTCCCAATTTCTTGATGCAGGAGCATCCTAGGTGAATTTGCAATTGACATCAACTAAAAAGATTTACATTTTATGCTTTGTTGTATTATTTACTTTTGGCGAATCTTCTATATTTAATAAGCCAAATATTTTCTTAAAATATTTTGGCATGGCTTCAAATTCAAATTCTTGAGGGTTACATTGTATGACAAAGAATCTCCTAAAAATAGTGCACACCCAAAAGAGCATTTATGGATTTCTAAGATGGGGAGTCATGAGGGAGTGTAAGTGGTTTTTCATGGACACCTAATTTTAGCATGTTGTAAGAGGTGTTGTAAGAATTCTTAATAGAGCTTCTAAAATAATATTCAAATGAAAATGAGTAGGAAACTGATTTGGACATGTCATTTATGAGTCCCCAAATGAAAAGAAATGCAAAGGTTGATATATACTTGTGGAATTTCAATTTCACAATTCAGTTGATGAAGGTGCAATTTTGAGGAGAGAAGACAAGAAGGAAGAAGACCATTTTGAGAAGGATATTGTTGTTGTAACCCACCATTGTTTGCAAGTCTATACCAGATTGCAATGTGGAGATGTGAAGTCAATAGATGGGACTCATTGTTTTATAAACTTGTTCCAAAATTTTAATAGCAATCCCTCTAATTTGTTATATCAATTTGATGTCTATATAATCTTTGTTTGTTGATTTCAAATCAGGTTTACAATAGTATTTTAAGTGTGCTTCAAATATTGTTGAATGGTAGAACTCTGCTCTTACATCATTTCTTTAGTTGATAAGATCTTCCGGAGATCTTGATATTAAGGGTTTCATAATTACATTCATAGAAATTCAAGACGGTCTTTTGTTTATCTTCATTGATAACACTGCAGCTGTTGGAAGTAACGAGTACTCTAAGAGGGGGAGGGGGTGAATCAGAGTACACTAAAACTTAAATTTATCAGAATAAAACTAAGGTGGCAACACAAACAGAAAGCTAAGAGTCTATTAGAGAACTTGCATCAACATGTGACTGTGAAAAGGACATAAAAGAAAGTAGAATAAGCGTATCAGAGCACTAAACATAGTTAAGAGACCAACACCATGACACAGTTTTTGTGCTGAGTGGAAACCATAGAAATCCAACTAGATTTCATCATAGGGAGAAAACACTCCAATCCTTTAATTAATCTTAAACACCAACCAATACATCCAATTTAGCAGCCCTGCTACAAGGAGCTTCAACCCCTAACCTTTTCAATCCAAAAAGAGGTTTATAGAAAATATACTTGCACAAACTACAAATCTATTTCAATAAACCTGTTTATTACAATATTATAGATTTTCAATAAAAAACTTCTCAAAGAT